>CM038679.1:700351087-700786087 GCA_021605205.1 Aegilops longissima | reverse complement strand
TCAACATTAAGCTCGAGGAGACTTTCGTTGAAACGGTAATTTTCATCTTTTACAATTCGAGTATAGTTTTTTTCATAATTAAGCATGACTTCAACTATTTCAACGGTAATTTTCATCTTTTACAATTCGAGTATAGTTGATCCCATGCCATGCAAGACGCTATGTCTTGGAGAGGATGGATTTTGAAGACCATGAAAATTTTGAAACGAAGAAAATTCACCTAAGGACCCATCATGATGTGGATTTTTAAGTAAAGTTGTATAATGCTGAGAGCATAACCCATTTTGGTTGCAAAAATTGGGAAGCATTTTGCAAATTGTATGGTTTTGATGAGGGTACGCTTGTCACCATGGATCTTGGTGATCCTGAAATCGAGCAAGACAATATGGACATTTGGGTCCTTGTTGATACTCCTCCAGTTCTACCGCTATGTGAGTTTCTCAAACATAGTTAATTATTAATAGAACTTATATTGTTCATTTCAAAATAGTTGACAGCTTATTTCCATTGACAGCTTATTTTGAAGTATCAAAGAATGTGCAGAATATGGTAGATAGAACTTACTACACCGATGGCTCTGAGTTAACTTACAAGGAGAAAACTCATCTGGTTGGATTTTGTAATGATATTGAGAATTACAATATCTACAATCGAACTCCTCAACATTATGGTCAATACGCACTCACTAGTGCACGTGTTGAACTACGGTAACTACCATGGAGATACCCTGGTAAGTTTTTTTACTATTACGACATCCGCATCTTTTTATGCTCTTCTAAAACTAGTACATCATTGCTAATTACGGTTATTACTATGTTTTTCAACAGCTTATCCCAGAGAATTGTGTGCCTCATTTGATGTATCGAATGGCGGCAGCGCTCGTGTTTTGAACATATATCCAGGTCATCCTATTTAATCTCAACTGTCCATACCGGATTTCTAAAAGAAGTGGAGACATGACAATCAAAGGATGGAAAAATGTATGGACAGTCGTAAGGAGCTTCTTGAAGCAAAAGGAAGCGAGGCGCAAGAATTGAGACAGGATGATCTCCATTCTTCATAATGGAGAGTCAGGGTCTATATTGTTTTATGCTATTTTACCTTAAGTGTGTTTAGGTCCGATCCTACCGATATCGATGATCATGTGCTAAGAACAATTATGTAGGGTTGGGTTCGATGACTATGAGGATGATGATCGTATGACTTATTATTAATAACGAGTAGAAGTTGTATGATGATGCTTGATTAATTAGCTAATAGGACTTGTTATTATATATGATGATGTATGATGCAGCACGCATGAGTTATTATATATATCTGCGGGTGAAACGAAAAAGAATTAAAATGGAAAACACAAAATTAAATGAAAAGAAATCATAAAACCAAAACCCCACTAAATATTTTAGTACCGTTGGTGTTACCAACCGTACTAAAGGGCTCCCCACCGAGCTGGCTCGTGCATGGTGGGTTTTTAGCACCGGTTCGTGCTGAACCGGTACTAAAGGGGGGGGGGGGGCTTTAGTGCCCACACTTTAGTGCCGGTTCCTAAACCAGCACTAAAGGGCCTTACGAACCGGTGCTATTGCCCGGTTCTGCACTAGTGGGGTCCCCAAGTTTCAGGGATACACTCAGGCAGGGACTAATCAGACGCATAGGAAACGGAGAGTAAACTCATATTTGGGGTCAGAATTGGCTGCCCCGTGAGGGGATGTTTCGGCCCCTCGGAAGTATTGCTCCAAACCCTCCCACTAGAGTGTCTGAGCTTATCATTGGCGCAACAGCATCTTGGAACAGGCAAGTGATCCAAGAACATTTTATGCCAATAGATGCACAGGTCATACTTGCAATTCCTATGTGCACAAGGAATATAAGCGACTTCTGGGCTTGGCACTATGAGAAACACGGAGTTTTTTCTGTTAAATCTGCGTACAAGATGTTGGTTGCAACTAAACTCAGAAGGGAGGCTTGGTTGGAAGGATCTGCGGGACCCTCAAGCTCCATTGCAGAGGAGGGTTCATGGAAGAGATTATGGAAGACGGAGGTGCCGGGGAAAATTCGCATGTTCTTATGGAGACTCTCAAAACACTCCCTCCCAACAAACGATGTCAGGGCACACCGACAAATGGCTGACTCCGACCAATGCGGGCTTTGTGGTAACCGGGATTCATGGCATCACTCTTTGTTGGAATGCTCATCCTCAAGGAGCGTTTGGGCTCTTATTGATGAGGATATCACACATAAAATCATAGAGAACACAGAACCAAGTGCGAGGCAGTGGCTGTTCACACTCATGCAAATGTTATCACATGAGCAGTTTATCCTTGCAGCAGTTACACTTTGGTCCATCTAGCATGCGCGATGTAAGGCTATCCATGAATCCATATTTCAGAGCCCCCAGTCTACCTACGGCTTCATTGGCCGTTTCATTGCTGAACTTGATACTTTACGGACGAAGGAACCAGGTCAGGACGCCACAACAGCGGTTGCTCCATCTATTCAGCACCGACCGAAGAAGCCTCCTATTGGATATTGCAAGATTCATGTTGATGCAGGGGTTATGACAAGAAGAGGAGGATCAGCAGCGGCAGTTTGCAGAGACGATGGTGGAAACTATATGGGCAGCTCGACTCTAGTTGTCGCGGGAGTGGTAGACCCAACAACCCTTGAAGCTTTTGGTTGTCGGGAGGCTTTATCCCTTGCAGAAGATATGGGCATCCAGATTTTTGTTATAGCTTCGGACTGCCAACAAGTGGTATCAGATGTCAACAGGAAGTCACATGGGACGTATGGAGCGATCATCGCGGAGATAAATCTTAGAGCATCTTTATTTCATTGTATTTTTTCCTATGAAAGTCGTGTTGTTAATTATGAGGCACATAGCTTAGCCAAGTTTTCCCTCTCGAGAGGTCCGGGGCGCCACGTCTGGTTCGGCGCTCCTCATGACCAGAGATGTATCCCACTTCGGGTGGACTTTAATGAATAAACTTGGTTTTACCCCTAAAAAAAACCGATCCAGCACATTTCTTCACTACCTCAAAAAAGAGCCAACCTTCTTCACTGCCTCAAAAAAGAGGCAACCTTCTTCAGTGGGGGCCAACCTCCTAATCTAGTGTGCTCGCCATCCTCGCCTTCACATAATGATGTTATTTTATTGCTAGTCACCATTGTCAACCTTTTTCTCATTTTTGATGTATACTTTTGTAAATGTATCTACTATTTTATAAGGTTTATACATATTATTTTTTTATAAAATGGTAAGCAAAATAGTGTTCCTGTACCTAAAAAAATGATCATGTGCCGCGAAGAAAGAGTACAGATGTTTTAACACAACTTTCATGTATCAATTTTTAAAATACTATGTAACTTATTCATGCATTTTAAAAATATTGTTGATGTAATATAAAAGTTCTCCACTTATTTTAAATGTTCATTTAATTAAATAGGTTTCCATATTTTTTGAATTTTTTGTTGTAATTTAAGATGGTGCTCGAGCCTTCTATAAAAGTGTTCATACACATGTAACTAAAAATATGATTCCACATTTAAAACATCTTTATGTTTTTTGAAAACCCCCAAAATCACAGGAAAATAAATTAAATATAAAACATTGAACTAGGAAAAACAGATTCTCCCAAGAAAACTCAAGAGGAAACAACGCAAAAAGAATAATCCTGCCAGAAAAAACCAATGAAAAACAGCCACACCACTCTTGGGTGCTCAACTGCTCATGTACACACGTGTGGGCAACTTGCCCATTTGGGGGCTTCTGTCCTCGGGTGAAATTATTCGGGAGCACCTATTTGGAAAACCCTATTTGATGATGACATTACTAATCAAGAAGTACTTCTTTCAAAGATCAGTTTCACCTCCTCAGGTTGCAACAAGTGGCGTGCTGCATGTGCGCCACTTGTCGCAACCTGGAGTTTTCTTATTTTTTGTAGATCTGTTTATTTAAAATATTTTATCTCTTAAACAGTGTGCCAAAATCTTAAATTATTTTCACCTTCGGATTCTCACCTCAAGATCTTTAAAATTAGATCACATGTTGATAGGTTTTGACGAACTATTTTTTCTCAAGAAAATAACCGGATGAAAAACCACACCGGAAGTACGTTTTCCCCCCTTCCCAAAATCCGTTTCCGAGAGGCACGGCCCGCAGAAGTAAAACCGTGCCTCTTACGAAAGAAAAATAATATAATATGTGTTATTTTTTTCGTTTTCGAAAGCCGTTTCTAATAGGCACAGTCGCGCCTCTCGTAAAAGCAAATCCATGCCTCTCGCGAAAGAAAAAAGTAAAAATAAAATGCGACTTTTTCCGTTTTAGAGAGGCACGGCCGCGCCTCTCGCGGAAGGAAAAAATGCGTGTCTTTCGTTTTTGAAAGCCGTTTCCGATAGGCACGGCCGCGCCTCTCGACGAAGCAAATCCGTGCCTCTCGTGAAAGGAAAAAAGTAAAAACAAAAGCGATTTTTTTCCGTTTCCGAGAGGCATGGTCGTGCCTCTCCCGGAAGGAAAAAAGATGCATTTTTGTGTTTTCGAGAGGCACGGTCGTGGCTCTCGTGGAAGCAAAACCGTGCCTCTCGTGGAAGAAGAAAAAAAAAGTGTTTTTCCCGTTTCCGAAAGGCAAAGCAAAAGCATGCCTCCTGGGGAAGAAAAAAGAAAAAGAAAACGCGTTTCTGTGCGTAATTTTTTCCTGAAAAGCTAAGAAAGACTGGTGAAAAATTGAAAAGCCAAAAAATCATCTATACATCCAAAAAACGCGTGTGAAATAAATAAAAGAACAAAATTCAGAGGGAAAGCTCAAAGTGCGACACATGCCCACGGCTGAGAGCGCGCCAAGTGGTGCGCTCTCAGCTCACCCCCAAATAACCCTTTGGAAGGCTCCTGAACGAGTGCTCTCATTTGACGCTCTCAGCGTCAAAGGGTGGACCAAACGCACATGCAAGGGATCAATTGGGCCGGCCCATCTCCTGCTGTATAGCTGGCAGTTCCGGTTTTGAGAACCTTCCAGAATATTACTAGCTGGTTTCATCGGTTTACAGAACCTTCTAGAAGGTTCCCTAACTGTTTTTTCTTTTTTCTTTTATTTCTTTCCTCGTTTTTTATTTTTCTATTTCTTATTTGTTTCTTTTAATTGTACAATTTCAAAATTGTTCCAAATATTCAATTCTTGTTTGTGTTTCCAAATTTTGTTCAGTATTTTAGAAATTGTATGAAGTTCAAAAAATTGTTCGCAATATACAATACTTTTTGAAGTTTTAGAAAAATGCTTCCATTTCCAAAAAAAATCATGTATACAAATAATCTTCGGGATTTTCAAATTGTTCTCAGGTTTAATTTATTTCTGTATATCAAAAAGGTACGCGCTTTCAAATTTTATTCACCAATTTAAATAATGTTTGTGTTTTCAAAAAGTGTTCTGGAATTTGAATTTTTTCGCGTAATAATAAAATGTTTCCATTTATCAATTGTTTTGTTCATGTATACAAAAAATCATCGGGATTTTCAAATTATTCTCACATTCAAAGTTTTGTTTTGCATTTCAAAAGCATACCCGTTTTCAAATTTTGTTCACCAATCTAAAAATTTTGCGTCTTGAAAAACTATTCTGGAGTTGGAAAAATATTCGTGTTTTACAAAAAAATGTTTGAAGTTTTATAAAAATATTTCCATTTTCAATCTTTTTGTTTGCGTACAAAAAAAATCTTTGGGATTTTCAAATTGTTCTAAGATTCAAAATTTTATTCTGCATTTCAAAGGTTGTAGTACGAGTTTTCAAGTTATCTTCAACAATTTTGAAAGTGTTTGATTTTTCAAAAAAATAAATCATGAATTTTAAAACCTATTCGTGTTTTACAAAAAATGTTCGGAAAATTTCAGAAATACTCCCATGATAGAAAGTTGTTCGGATTTTCAAAAGATCTACCAGTTTTCAAGTTTTCTGACAAACTCATAAAATATTCGGAAATTGAAAATTTATTCGTAGTTTCGAAATATGATCAGAAATTTAAAAAATTGATTGTTGTTGCAGTTTTTTAAGTAATGCTCAGTTTACGCTGCTGTTTTTAGTTCATTTGACGTCGCGCCACGCATTTGTCACAGACGATTAGCCGCTGTGGTGGATAGAATGATGCATGCACAAAGTAGACGTCTGTAGTTCAAGTGCCAGCTCGGGCACTGATTTTGTTTTTCGCTTTTTTCACTCGACCGCTGATTTCAATTTAAGCATTTGAGAAGGGACGTCTGCCACCTATTTGACGCATTCTGCAAAAAGACGTCCCTTCGCACAGGCTCCAGTGCAGCAATCTTCCAGCCAATATGCTGCGCAGCAATTTTCCAGCCAAATAGACGTAGGCTTCACCTTTTCTTCTATTATTTTCTGTTTCATTTTTTCTTCTGATTTTCTTTCATTTTCATTTTTTCCTTTTTTATCATATATACCTAAGTGAGTCGTCCTCATTAATTTATTTATGTCAACTAGGTCATTGCCCGTGCGTTGCTACGGGAGTTAAAAAAATATCAAGTTTTAAAGATATTTTACTGGTTTAACCTATGCATATCACATAGTTTCCTGTTGCTATGGGTACAAAATATGTATATCATGACCATTCGAGCACATGTTGTGGTCATGCTCTGTCTTCCTGTCCTTAACTATTCCACGTTTTCCTGTTGCTCCGCTCTACTCTGCAGTAGTCCATTTGTGTTTTTACGTACATTGCTATTGTACTTTGAGAAACATACAAAGTAGGAGAAGACATAATATAATCTCCCTTCTCACTTTGTTGCTCGCCGCTGAACACTATTCATGTGATATATCATATGCACATATCAGAAGCACATGTATCATGAAATACAACATTATTGCCCATGCATTTCTATAGATCCTTAATACTCGTACAACGATCACAATATGTTGTCGTCGCTCTCTTTGCTCCCTTGGATCTGTTCTGCAAAGAGGTAGTAGATTAGACATGGTTGGAAACGTACAATTGGTTTCTGTTTTCCATATTGGAAGTGAAACCACTAAATATTATCCAAGATATATGAGTAAAACAAGTGATGTGCAATAATTACGATGTTACTATCCCTTTCCTTCTTTGTTACTATCCTTGGCGAAGAAGATGACGGCTTTGACACTGGCTTCATCGACTACAGCGGAGAATCCAAGGATCCTCACCTTCGGAGTGATGATTTTAATAGATTTCTACCTTATCCGTGATAACTCCTCTGAATTTGTTGCATTCTTTGGAGTGTTGGTTTTAGTAGATTTCTACCTTAACCGTGATAACTCCTCAGATCATAAAGCACGCAATTTGCTGCATACTTTGCCGGATATAACATAGTGTTATTTTGGAAGAGCTTTCCAGATTGTTATCATGCATAAATAGGTAGTTGTAGCACCGTGATAACCCCTCAAAGAGTTTTGCAAACTCTTGATATTTGTAGATGTTTCCGTTCAAAATAGACAATGATGTTTCCATAAGAATATATATCATGTAATCATCTATCCTAAAGGAATTGCTTCAAAATAGAAATAGCTAGCACAAACCCATAATTATAAATGTTAGTACACAATCCTGGATATCATTTCTTTGTCATCCTGTGTCTGCACAAAAAATAGATAAAGGATAACATTATTACAGAGCTTAGAGATCAATAAATTGTATGATCAGAATTTTTACAAAAAAAAGAAAAATATGTGGTCGAATAGGTTTGCTTACTCAAGAAAGAATTTGGGGTTCACAAGCTTCTTATATGTGCATTGGTCTTGGGGATTCAACGATCAACAAATACAAACAATTCTTGGATAAAGTTGCATTAGAGCAACTCCAACGGGCCGACCCAAACGGACGGCGCATTTGTCCGACTTTTGTCCGTTTGGGTTGGCCGCTCGCCCGGCGTCCGCCCAGTTTTGCATTTGGATCGGCAGTGCGCCTAACGCGCCGACCCATTTCATGTCCGCATTCAACTTTAAAAAAAAAGCCGCGGGCTATCATGCCAGTGGCCATGTCTCATATCGGCATCATACCAGCGCCGGCATACAATGCCGGCTTCAGAAAATATCACCACAGGTTCATGCTGGCACACTCGCCAGCCGGCCGGCACACATGCCAGCACACAAAAAGGGTGGGTCTTGAAGTTCGACCACTCCATCACGGCTCCCGTGGTCATGCCGGTACACCTGCCGGCATACAAAAAAGATGGCGCTCGCCGCCATAGATCACTCGTCGTCGAACTTGAGCATGTTGGCCTGCATCTTCTCGAACAATGGCCTCTTCCTTGGCGACACGGTGTTGAGATCCACCTTCATGATCTCCACCCCGGTCATCATGCTCGCGAGAGCCACTTCTTTCGCCTTGGTCTTGGCGTTGGCGGCCTCGATCTCAAGCATCTTGGCTTGCTTCTCTGCCTCTAGCTCGAACATCTTGGCCCTTTTCTCGGCGTCCAAGTCAAGCCTCCTCCTTGGATCTCCATGAAAGCATCCATTTGCTCCGCCTTGAAACGCCGGCACTCCTCCTCCCTTGAGTCCTTCTTGTTCATCATGCCGTCCACGCTATGATCAAGCGCCAGGCCGATCTCGCTTGTCCTCTTTCTTGGAGTTGGTCTTCCCCCGCGGCCGTGCCGGCTCGCCCTCCCCAACATCTTCCACAGCTTTCTTCCCCCCACGCGACTTGAGTGCAGCATATTGCGGCTTGAACTTCTCCTCGTCCTTGATGACCCGATAGCAATGGGAGAGGTTGAAGCACTTGCCATTCTGTTGCACCTTGAATGCCTCCAAAGCTTGAAATGCCTACACAATGTTTCCATGCAAGCATATGGGCAAGTGATATGCATATGAACACGCAAAGGATGAACTTGATGACACAAAATAGGGCGGCTTGCTAGCATACCATGTCTTGCATGCCGATGCCGCTCACGGGGGCGGGCCTTGACGCTCTCAAGAGTGGCGCAAAACTTGTTGCACTCTTGTTGGATCACCCTCCACCGCTTGGAAATGGAGACCCACGCGCACGTGCTCACAAATCGGTACGGCGGAAACTTCTTGCGCTCATGAAACTCTCGGTGGACACGAATCCAAAAGATTGAATGCTTTTGCTCGGCGCCCATCTTGGGGTCTTGTCCAATTAATGTCTCGACAACACTCGCAAAGAAGCTTGTCCTCGACTGCCGGTACGCCAGACGCTTGTTTTGCGCTCGCTTAGGACCAGCGGCTTGGTTGGCAAGCTCGTCCTCGAACAAAGGCTCCACTTCGATGTCGCACTCGTCCTCTTCCTCCAGCCCGTGGTCTTCCGGGAACTCGTGCTTGAGCGGGAAGCCGTCCAGGTCGATGCTGACCTGATCACGCATGAAGGCCGCCTGGTCGGGATCATAGCCAGCGGCCGGCGTGAACGCCCCGCGGCCGTCCTGGCTTTGTGTCTCGTCGGCATCGTAGCCAGTGGCCTGCGCACCGCCCTCGAAGATGAGGTTCTGCATGTAGTCCTCGTCGGCAGCTCGCGGCATTTCCTCGAACAGGTTGCGGGCGTCCGGGAGCACGTCGACCGGCGTTTGCCGCGCGCATTTCCTCACGCCGCTGGATGACGAGCCACCGGCCACCGGGGTGTAGTTGAGGTCGATGGGCGCGGGCGCAGGCGTGGAAGGCGCGATCACGCTCACTTCGGGTGTTGGTGACCCTAGCATGTAGAGCGCCTCCCTCGTTGTCGCCGCGACGCGGGTGTTGGTGACCTGCTGCTGCGCGGCGGTGACAGCGGCGTCCTCATCCCTCGCGTCCGCGGCATGCCTCTGGCCCTTCCACTTGGCCGACTCGCATGCCCGCTGTTCGGGCGTTAGCGCCTTCTTTGGCTTGGTGGTGGTGGCCCTCTTGTGCGGGGCATGAGGCTTGCCCTTCCCGGCGGGGACAGCGGCGCCGGACGAGGCGAGGGAGGCGAGGCCGGCGGCGGCGTCGAGGTCGAGGTCGATGGCGTCGTGCATGGTTGGGGCGGGAGCGAGCGCGCGCAGGCGGGAGCGTTTTTGGGAAAATGAGGGAAAATGGTGGTGGCTTCCACCGACCGGCGGGCCCGGGGAAAGGAGTAGGCTCGTGCGCGCGTTCGTCTCGTGTCCGCGCAGACGCAAATCTGGCTCAAAAATGGGCCGGGAATGGGTCGCCATGCGGATCCCGTCCGTTTAGGTAGGCGCGTTGGGCCGCCTTTTGTGTCCGCGCTGACCCAAACGGACGGCGGCGGACGAAATGGGTCGCCCCATTGGAGTTGCTCTTACTATCCATCTGATTGGAGGAGACTACATGAGATGATGGTCAGGAACTTGGAAGTGCGTTCAGGTCACATTCTTCTTGAACAAAACTGCACAACTTGCTATAAGAAACGACAGGTACATAGTAACAATAATTGTTCGGCACTATATGCTGGAACAAAAATGTTACATATACATAGCAATAATAATTGTTCCACACTGTATGCACATTATTGCAGAACGAATGGTTTCCTAAGGAAAAAATGGAGAAGTTACATAGATCATACTGTGTTTAAAAATATGATGTTCCTCCTATACTGCATCAACTTATTATAAAAAACGACATGTTTAAATCCGTGGGAGAGGCTGAGGAACATGCATACCTTGCCGCCTTGCCCGTGCACAATTCACATCCATCCATTACTGCAGGTTCTCGATCTAGAGGGCCTTGACCTGCAACCAACAGACCCCTGCACCGCGGTCGGTGTACTATGTAGCCTGGGAAACGGCAACAGCTGGCCCCACGTCTGCAGAGTGGGCAGCGCTCGCTGCTGCTACGGCGACGGATGGTGCCCTAAAGCAGCGATGCGAGATGATGGTGAGATGCGGGGGAATGGGAGATGGGGAAGAAAGGGATCGTGATCTACTGGGTGGAAAGAGAGGAGAGGAAAAATCGGCTGGCTTTTTCATCTGTGCGGGTAGGAAGACCATGGTGATAGAAGAAAGGAATTGATTGAAAAAAGGAAGGAGATTGATCACCGTTTGATTGAAAGAAGGAAGGAGATTGATCACCATCATGAATGAATTGATTGCGTTTGGATTGATAGCGTTTGGTTACCTTTCGTGAATTATTTGTTTACCAAACATAGAGTCGGTTTGTCCGCCAGATAAGGATAAAACCGGCAGAAAAAACTAGTGGAGAGAGAAAAGAAAAATCCTTGGAGGGGAGAGGGGTCGTACGAGAGAGTTGAAGAAGAGCGGGGTGTTAAACAATGTATTCTATGATATTGTATAAACCGTATAGTTAGCCGTATAGGAGTGGTGGCGTGAGTTGTTAGGTTGTTGTGATTGCTTCCTTGGAGATCAATCCAAAGCTAGCCGCATGTATATATCATGTAACCAACTGGCCTTGTGCCCTATATTAACACACAGTGTGTCCCTGCTCGATGCACACGCTTAACCTAGTTTTCACATGGTATCAGAGCCCTTTCTCTTCACCGCATCTAGCCATGTCGAGCTCCTCCTCCGTAGCCATGGCCGCACCCTCCATCGCTGCTCTTGGCCACACCATAACCGAGAAGCTCACCCGCGAGAACTTCCTTGTATGGAAGGCGCAAGTCCCGCCGCACATCAAGGCGGCAGGGATGACAGGCTACATCGATGGCTCCGCTCGGGAGCCCCCCCACTGTGATCACCACGGAGAAGGATGTCGCCGACAAGAAGGAGATCACCTCCACGCCCAATCCCGAGCATGTCGTGTGGGTCACCCAGGATCAGCAGGTTCTTACTTTTCTGATTGCATCTCTGTCTCAAGAGGTCCTGATGCAGGTCAGCACGTGCACCACTGTGGCGACTCTCTAGGCGGAGATCCTGCAGAGTTTCTTGTCGCAATCCAGAGAAAGGGTGATCCAGCTCCGCTCACAGCTCGAGCACACCCACAAGGGTGACCTCTCCGATGCGGCCTACTTCACCAAGACGAAGGGCATCGCCGACGAACTTGCAGCCGCCGGCAAGCCACTCAATGAGGACGACGTGGTCGACCACATCCTGCAAGGCCTTCTGCATGAGCTCGACTACAACGGGTTTGTTTCTGCAATCTCCACCCGCACGGCAACCGAACAGCCGATCGGCCTCAGCGAGCTTTTCTCACTATTACTTGCGGCAGAGGCCCGCATCGCTGCCCAGACTGCCTCCTACTCTGCGAATCTCGCGACCAGGGGCGAAGGTCGCGGTGGCAGTAACTACAACAGCCGCCCTGGTGGCGGCGGCGGTGGTGGCTCCCGCAACTTCAACAACAACAACAGCGCGAGCGGCTACCGCTACTCTGAAAACTCTGGCAACGGCGGTGCGTCGCAACAAGGAGGTGTTGACCGCGGTGATTGCGGTGACCGCGAGAAGTGTCAGATTTGCAAGATGGAAGGACAGGGAGCGCGGCGCTGCAAAAAACGCTACGATCGCAACTACTACAACAATGTACTCAACCCTGCAGGCAGAGGTGGTGGTGGCGGGAATCGATCGGCCAATGTCGTTCACTCTTATGGGGTGGACAAAAATTGGTACCTTGACACCGGTGCAACCGATCACGTGACCGGAGAGTTGGAGAAACTCGTTGTTCACGACCGCTACACCGGCACAGATCAAATCCACACTACGAGTGGTGAAGGTATGGACATTGCCCACATTTGTCATTAGGTTCTCACTACCCCTCATGGATCTTTAAAACTGAACAACATCATCATGCTCCACAATCTGATCAAAGTCTACTTTCTGCCTACAAGCTTATTAGAGATAACAATGCTTTCCTCGAAGTTTACCCTGAAATTTTCTTTGTTAAGGATCAAGCCACACGGAGAACCGTTCTTCAAAGTAAGAGTAGAGGTCGCTTGTTTCCTATTTCTGGTCGCCATGATGGCCCTCCTCGATAAGCTCTCAGTGTGGTCAAGCCATCTACATCAAGATGGCACAAACGTCTAGGGCATCCTGCTCTTCCGGTGGTCCAGAAAATTCTTCGAATTTTAGTCTTCCAGTATCCAATAAAAAAGATCACTTCCTTGTGTGTGATTCATGTGAGATGGCCAAGAGCCATCAACTTCCTTATTCTCGTTCCACTAGTGAATCAAAGGCTCCATTAGAGCTAGTTTTTTCGGATGTGTGGGGTCCTGGACCCATCTCTGTTGGCAGACAAAAGTATTATGTCAATTTTATTGATGACTTTAGTAAGTTTAGTTGGATTATTTGCTTAAGAACAAATATGATGTGTTTGAGAAGTTCCACCTTTTTCAGCAACATGTTGAACGCCTCTTTGATCACAAAATTCTTGCCATACAAACGGACTAGGGTGGTGAATACCAAAAACTCCATTCATTTTTTGAGCGCATAGACATCACACATCATGTGTCTTGTCCCCATGCTCATCAACAGAACGGATCCGCTGAGCGAAAACATAGGCACATAGTGGAGATTGGTCTCTCCCTACTTGCTCATGCCTATATGCACTACAAAAAAAAGACACATCCGTGACATTTTGGGCCGAACGAAAAAAATTTCTGTCATACATATGACACTTCCATGACGATAATTGTGACAAAACCCGTATCATCATAGATGTGGGGATCCTACTTATGACAAAAATCATAACAGAAAATGGGCTTTTCCCGGCGGGCCGGAGACGCAGCTGCATGGAATTTTTGGGCCGCCCATGACGGAAAAACCGTGGTAGAAGCGAGGGCGAGGAAAATTTCAGGAGTTCCTGCTACGGTGGGTGGTCGGGCCCGAGCGATGCGCTGCTTATCTCAGACGCTGACGCCGCATGTGCGTAGGCGCTGGCTCTAATCAACCCGAAGCGAGGCGTTGGGCTCTAATCAACCCGAGCGATTGCACCGCAGTTACGCGTTATCGAACCCGAGCGATCGATCGATGGCTGTTAATCGAACCCGATCGAGCGATTCTTCGCCATCGCTGCTAATCAAGCCGATCAATGCTGCCTCGGGATGAATAGTGAGCATTGCGGGGGAGGTTGATGAACAGGAGCGGTGGCGCGTTCTCGATGAACAGGACCCCGATCGATCGAGCCGATTGGGGCTGGATGAACATGACCCCGTGGAGGGCTGGATGAATAGGACGACCCCGTGGAGGGCTGGATGAACCGTAGACGGTGGAGGGGTTCCCGTGGAGGGGTCGTTGAACAGTAGCCGCTGGGGTAGCGCGCGGTGGAGGCTGGATGAACAGGAGCCCGTGGAGGCTGGAAGAGGTCGACGGTAGCCCGTGGAGGCTGGAGGAGGTCGACGGTGGAGATGAACAGATCCCATGGAGTCCTGCTTATGCGGTACGCCACACCCTCCCGGCGAACAGGACCCCATTTTGATCAGAAGCGCCCAACACAAGTCCGTTTCATCCGCTTTGGCGGTACGCCACACCCTCCCGATCAACAGAACCCTGCTTCGACCGTGAAGCGTCCAACACAAGTACGCTTTCGTCTGCTTTGTGGTACGGCACACCCTCCCGATCAACAGACCCCTGCTTCGACCGTAGGAGGTCCATTTCTCCGCTTTGGCGGTACGCCGACTTCTCCCGGCGAACAGGATCCTGCTTTAACGCCGCCAATAACACAAGGCTGTTTCTCCGCTTTGCGGCACGCCAGCCTCGCTTCATCGCCTGTTCCGCCCAAGCCCTCCCGGCGAACACGACGACACATTCCATTCCAACCCAGCCGGTTGGCTCTCATGAACACAACGACAACGCTGTTTCTCCGCTCCAACCCAGCCATGTACACGGTGCCCTGGCCGACGATGCGCGAGTAGGCGCTCGAGACCCTCCCGTATGTACACATATGTGGTCAGATTTTCTTTGTTGCACACTCGCTGCTGTGCGACGCAGTACATGCTACGTCCGCGCTTCTACTACACGCGGCGCGCTTCTACATCCACCAGATATATGTACGCATACATTCGCGACCAGAGTGACAACGCTACGTATGCTTCGACCAGGTGGGTCCCGATTGCCAGGCACTTCCTTGCGTGCGAAGATGTAGCTGGTGGGTCCCAGCAGTCAGGGGGGCGAATCATTTTTTTGCCCGGACGCACTTCCTTGCATGCGAAGATGTAGCTGGTGGGTCCCAGCAGTCAGGGGGAAACATTTTTTTCGTGAAATATGGTGGCCCGTCCGTGGGTCCCTCGTGTCGTGGAGGAATCATTATTTTCCGCGAATAAGGAGGCACTTCCTTGCGCGCCGTGGACCCAGCTGTCGCCTCTCCACGCATAGTCCACGTCCGATGGAAGTTGTTCTTGACCATGTTGACCACGCCACGCCGAGAGCACAGTGGCGGTGGACGGCGGCGAGGCCTAGGAAGGGATGACGGGAGCTAGGGAAGACGAGGCAGTGGAAGCCCGCACGGAGAGGAGTACGAGGGTTCACCGTTCGCCTGCGTGTGAGGTCGTGGCCGCCGCAGGCCCTGGCCAGCGGTGGGAATAGTAGGGGCGGTGAGGCCTCCACAGCAGCAGCAGCCGCCACGGAGGCAGGGAGCATGCAAGACGACCGGGCGCTGCTTTGGGCGGCCGGAGCAAGAAGACCAGAGGTTGAAGATGCACTACGGCCGCTGGATGGACATCGACGGCCATCGGAGCTAGAATCGTTATATTGACTAAGTAGACAAAGCCTCCGTCCCCTGCCAACTTAGTAGGCCCATTAAGTCAGCCTCCCACCAAGGTGGGTCCCAGCCAGCGGGGAGTATTCATTTTTTGTGCGTAATAAGGAGGCACTTCCGTGGGTCCGAGCCGACAATGGGGACGTTGCTAAATACGGTGGCCCGTCCGTGGGTCCCTCGCAACAGGGCAAACGTTGCTGAATACTGGTGGCCCGTCCGTGGGTCCCTCGCTGTCGTGGAGGAATAATTATTTTCGCAGAATAAGGAGGCACTTCCTTGCGGCTGCCGTGGACCCAGCTGTCGCCTCTCCACGACAAGATTTCTTCCGATGGAAGTCGGTCGTTGAACACATTGACCACGCCACCCGAGAGCACCACGGCGGTGGACGACGGCGAGGCCTAGGAATGGGAGGAAGCGGAGCCGGGAAGACGCGACAAAGGATGCCCACGGAGAGGAGTACGAGGGTTCACCGTTCGGCTGTGTGTGAGGCTGCTGGGCCGAGAATAACAGGGGTGTGGGTGAGTGGAGGGATGGCCTGGCCAGCAGTGCGTAGTAGTATGGGGGCGTGAGGCCTCATGTAGCACAGCCGCCACGGGAGGCAGGAGCAGGCGGCACGACCGGGCGCTGCTTTGGGCGGCCGGAGTAAGAAGACCAGAGGTTGAAGAAGCACTATGGCCGCTGGATGGACATCATACGGTCATCGAGTATTGACTGCTAACAGAGCCTCCGCCCCTGCCAACTTAGTAGGCCCACGTGTCAGCCCAACAATATGATGGGTCCCAGCTAGCAGGGGGTATTCATTTTTTGGGCGTAATAAGGAGGCACTTCCTTGCGTGCGAAGATATAGCTGGTGGGTCCGACCGTCAGCCGGGGAACGTTTTTTCGCGATATACGAGGCCCTTCCTATGGGTCCTAGCTGTCGTGGAGGAATCATTATTTTGCGCGTAATAAGGAGGCATTTCCTTGCGTATGCCATGAACCCAGCTTGTCACCTCTCCACGACAAGACCACGCTGACCAGGCCATGCCGGGAGCACTGTAGCAAGGACGACGGCGAGGCCTAGGAAGGAACGACACGGAGCTGTGGAATACTCGCAGTTGTTTCCCATGCGGAGGAGTACGAGGGTTTATCGTTCGCCCGCCGCCCCCAAATAATAACAGCAGTGTGGGTGAGTAGAGATGGCTAGGCCAGCGATGGGAGTACGGTGGGGTCAGGAGGCTCACAAGGCAAGATAGCCGGCCGCTGGAGGAGGGAGCAGGCAGTCCCGCCGGCGCTTGTTTGAGCGGCTGGAGCGGCGGAGGCGCAGCCAGCGGGAATAGAGGGAGGTACTGGCCAACGTTGGAGGGTACGCACGGTAGGGCGGCGGAGGCGCAGCCAGCCATGGGAGGCGGGAGCAGGCGGAGCCAACGGGGTGGTTTGGTTTGGGCGGCTGGAGGAAGAAGAAGACAAGAGATAGAAGATACACGACAGATGTTGGATGTCAATCGAACGGCCGGTAGGCAGAATTGTTTGTTGACTGGCTAGTAAGTCGACACCACCTTGAATAGACTATTTCCTCGCGGGTCCCAAATGTCAGAATCCAAATCTGTCACGGTCATGCAGCCTTTCCTATGAAAATTTACAGCCCATTTGATGTGCTAGTTCAAATAAGTTTGTGGGTGCTGGTGGGGCTAATCACTTGGCTTCAGAATGCACAAAGGAGCTCAAGCAGCCAAGTAGAGTGATATTATTTCCTTGGTTGGAATTTGTTACAATATTTCACACTAAATTAAACGAATGGCAAGCCATTGCCTTGTTTCAAAGAAAATATGACAGTCACATCCGAGTTGAAAAGGGCATGAACATCTAACTCCAGCTTACAAACTATACAAAAGCACGAGGGTTAATTGTTTATCGTGTTTACAAAAACCCAGGTTGAAAAGGGCAACAACATCTAACTCCAAAGACTGCTTTTTGGCAATCATACCAAATGGATCAGTCAGTCCATAGAATGAACATCCCGGTCGTAAAATTTATCGGATTATGACCACAATATGTTGTAAATAGAAGCCCGACACGCTCGGAAGCTCTTTTGCCCACCTGAAACTCCTTTTTTTGCTCTTCGACATACCCATCGTCAAAACCATGCTGCTGATAAACTTATGCCTGATGACAACAGTAACCTCGCATTCAACAGGAAGAATGTGACAAATCTAGTGTTTGCACGGTTGGCTACATATCGTTCTAGCGTTATTGTCTTCAATCAAATCTCATGAGAAGTGAGAAAATCTCGATGCTTACGAATCCATCGATTGGTTATAACTTTCTTACCCCGTCCTGTTGCCTAAATAGACATGAAGATTGAAAACAGTTAAGGTCTAAAAGAAGAGTGTCGAAAGAGCAACAACTGAACTTTAATTCTGGTACACTATATGCGGGCTTCCAATGTGCGTGAAATTATCACCTTTATATACAACTTCTCCAGACATGGAAAGCATTGCAGCAAGCCAATAATCTTGTTCAGATCAAAACTATTCATTTGGATATATAAGATCTTGACAGAATCCAACACCATTGATAGGCCATCCATGGAGAAACTCTTCATTGAGCATAGAACATAATATTAGTACAAAATGTGTACTCCAAGATGACATATAACTTAAGCGCAAAAATTTAAAATGCAGCTTATGGTTACAAGCGTAGATGATAATATAAAGTAACTGAAGAACTGTGGAGCCAAACACCATATTGAAATAAGCACAGAGATCATGTATTACACCCAAGGTCTCCAGTTTAGGCGCAGAGAGGACGGTTATTTGCAACGGTGAATAACTAGAATCAAGGATCAACCTTTGAAGTGAAGGGGCATCTTGGATGATAGCTGCCTTCCATCAAAAGAAATTCCAATTCTTACAAGGCTAGGCGACTTTATTTGGAGACAACCAATTCTAACCGTGAAAACAGCACCAAGCACCTGTGGCAGGGCAACTGGAGTGGATGATGCTGTGCAATGAGGCCTCCGATATACGAACCCGCAAAAGTGAAAGTTTCTTGAGAAATGGGAGTCGAAGGTTTAGTACCAGATTGTCTGGTAGGTAGCACAACACAAAGGTGGCGGTGTGGAGAGAGGAGGAAAACCGCGAGATGGACATCGGTGATGAGGGCACAAGTTCATGGCGTTCGGTATGTGCATGTGATTTCCAGGGGAATAGTAGAGCTCAAGCAGCTGTAGTTCTATGAATTCAGGGGATTTCAGCAAGGCGTCCACCGTGCAGGGCATCGTATGCTTGCTCAGGTAGCATGACGGGATGCAGAGGCTTTGAACGGAGCCCTGATGGGAGGAGATGATGGCTCTGGGGATTTCAAAATCATTGAAGAGAGATAGCCGACGACAGTCGAGATTAAGGGGCACGGCGCGCCATAGAGGGCGCCACCGAATTGAGAGGACTTGGGTGCGGCAGCAATCCTTGGTGGGGAGAAGCGAGATGATCTCGCCAAGGACGGCGTCCGGGAGATCGCTGGTGCGGTCCACCCGAGATTCTACGGGTTCCTGGGATCAGGTGGGGGCGAGGTCGCCGCTTCTCCCCGCGTTGCCGGGTGCGGGATCTACAATAGGCGACGCCTCTGGCGGGAGCCTCATCTTCTTGGAGCTGGGGTCAGCCGACTCCATTTTCCTCGAGGGCGTCGCGTCACGCTCACGGATTTGAGCAGAGTAACTAATGACGAGCCTAGTTGTGAAAGCAGTGAAGAAGAAGGGAGCTGGGGTTTTCAGAGGAGGAGGAAGAAGGGGAGCTGGGGTTTTTGTAGGAGTGAGGTGAGGTATTTGGGGGTACGAGGGAGCGAAGGACGGAGGTGGGTGGGAGCGAGGACGAAGAAGAGCACCTGTGTTTTTTCGGGGGTGCTGGTGCCTGGGTGTGGGTAGCGCCTCATTCAGTAAATATATGGGCTTTTGAATTGATTTTACTATTTACTAGTGTGGATGGGCTGTTTTTTCTTGGGCCCAGAGAAACAATTACTACTAGTATAGTGGAGACACTCTACAGCTACCCAGAAAAACAATTACTACTAGTACAGAGGAGACACTCTACCGCTTCTGTCTCCTCCTAGGTCATTGAAACGTCTCCCTCTCTGAATGTCGTTATACTTTTGTTCACCGACATGCGGGCCATGCAGCAAGGGCCCAAATGCCATCCACCAAATTAGAAGGCAGTATGCAAAGCGGAGAGTCACCCGGTCAGAAGCGCCGCAAGAATGAGCCGTCAGATCACAAAACCCCACCTCCCCAGCAGTCTAAGTTTGACGGACGAAGCAACCATCATTTCACTCTTCGCTTAATCCCTTCTCCTCACCGCCTTCAAGAAAGGAAACACTCACATCTGCCATCGTTCTTCTCTCCCAATGAAGGGAAGGTAAGCGGATCCGTGATGTTCAGATATTTTGGTTCGAGAAAAAAAAGAACTTTTGCAAAGCGGTAACCGATCCTCACTTTTTTTGTTTCATTGTCATTGCGATTGTGTTTTCCTTTCAAGGGTCTCCTAGTATTCGTAAGTTTCATGATGGACCAAGGAGAACTGTGCAAAGATCTGCCGATATTGGAGCAGACGCGAGGCTGATCCCCACGAGACAGAGAGCTCCAAGAAGATGGAGGCAGCCACCGAGCCGACCCCCAGATACGCCACGGCCACTACTCGAGATGGTCAACGCCTGCTTGAGGTTACAACCCCGTGGCACCGCAGGAGCAGTTTTCCCTTCGAGGATGTGTCCCCCCGCCGAGCTGCACAAGGTGATTTTCTTCTTTGCCGATCTCGATTGTGGTTTTTCATGTAAGTATGTGGTGATTAATAAAGAAAAATTTATTAGCTTCGATGCCATGCTATACATAGTGGTTTAAATAACTTATGTTTCTTATACTGAAAAGTAATTCAGAATTTGTTTCGCTTCAATTAGAGCCCTGATGCGCATAATGATTGTGTGGTTGTAGATGTCACTCGCTATGAGGCGGATGACCTGAATATACGACCGGGAAAACAGAGTTCTTAGGCTGTTGGATCCTCGAAGCCATTTGCGGTTATACCAATGAAGAGTTGTATTCCAGCCTCACCGTTGTCAGCGGTTGTCCAGGTGTATCAAGCATAAGAAGTTCAATGCTAATCCTTCGTTTGTGAGGCATACTGTTCTTGTCAAGCTTACGCAGGAAGATGACGTGGCCTCCACAAACAAGTTTATCAGTGGCAAGGCCACAAGGTTGTCTTCGTGAAGGTTCACAGGATTGAGCTGCTGCTGGACGTCCTCGATGATGTTCATGGCAAGGTCCGTCTTGTGTCCAGCCCAAATTAGATCGAGGCATGAAATAGTTGCCACATCTAGTGTTTAATAGTAGTTTGGATTGTGTCTAATTATCCTAACCTTGCATGTTATCGAATTCTCCGGGCTAGTACTGCTTGAACTGGCCTATGGGAACTGCTGCTACTTTTGTGTACCCGTGAATC
This sequence comes from Aegilops longissima, assembly GCA_021605205.1. NCBI lineage: Eukaryota > Viridiplantae > Streptophyta > Magnoliopsida > Poales > Poaceae > Aegilops > Aegilops longissima. Next base: position 700,765,032 of record CM038679.1, on the reverse strand, counting down.
ATGTGAGAACCATCATAATTGTTGCTGAAACAGATGCGTCCTTGCTAGTTTTTTCATGAATATGGCATGGTAAGACATAAGTTGTCACGGTTTATCATACGAGCAGTGTGTGTTTTGATGAAATAGAGCACTCGTTCGAGAACTGTGGGCCGACGTATACATAAGTACTTGTAAACACTGTTGGTGCTACCCCACTTGTAAGCAGTTGTGCAAAACACGGCACATTGGCTCAGCTCGCTTCAACACTAGGCTATCGACCAACTAACAATCAACAATCTGATGTCTGTCATATAAGCAACTATGTATCTTGTTACAGTGGTTCATGCAATTAACTGAGGCCACAATGTAATAAATTCCAAACGTTCACACACTAGTCCAGCGCTAATGTGGAACACTCACATTAAACTCGTTTTCATAAAAAAAACTTGAAAAGCATAAGTTAAGCAATTTTATACATCTCAATGATTCATACAACATAACAAACATATACTAGTTCACAGCAAAAGACAAAGTTGTGAGAAGGTTTACAAATCAGGAAAAAACAAGCAAGGCTTCTCTGAGCAAAGGGCCTCCCGACAGGCTTAAATTTCCTGGAGTTCACTCTGGTTTTTTTCTTGTTGCCACCATCCAGGGTTAGGTTCTCTCATTCCAGAATAACCAATTATAATTGTGGTCTCACCGAATGCTGAACTGAACCATGCAAAGTAATCGACCAGTGAAATTTTGTGCATTCCACTAAATTTAAGCACCGCTATTTGCAGAAATAAGCATACCACAATGCCTCTTGTCCGCAAGACCTGTCCAAAACCGCCGTGCAGCCATGCTAGCTAGTCCTCATCCATGGATGAACTGGTAGAAAGTGCATTCCGGACTAGGATGCAGTTGTTTTCGCTCGTCCTCGCACCGCAATCAGGAAGTAAAACGTATTTAATCAGCTTCTTTAGATTATGCTGGTCATTCTACCTTAGTTAATACCAATGTAGGAATACCTTGAAGATGGGAGGTTAGACGACGGCAATGAGGGATAGCCATCTCATTTTGCACAGTTGTACTAAAACTGAGGTGTGTGCTCTTGATTGCGCGGATAGAAACGATACGGAGACAGACATCCCGAAACGATATGGAGACAGACATCCCTGTTTGCGCAAATATGAAATACCGTTATTTAAACAGTGACAAATATTTGTAGTGGTGTATGATTAACAACAGCATCTATTGTGTTATAATTGGCACTAGATTGACAGTATGAAGTGTCCTTAAGTAAGTAGCATCACATCACATCAACAATGCCACTAGATTAACATGCAGAACAATAGCATTAGTATTACTGTCATGAGAGTAGCACATGGTCAGTAAATGTGCAATCAAATTTGTGCAGTTCCACCGGATGAAGCAATGTTAGCGGAGTGAGATTTAAGTGTAACTGCAAAAACACAATTCATGGGAAATAAAGCAAGATGGAAGCACTTCATAAAATGGTGGTGGCATTGCTTCAATTTATCGACGACACTAGACCATTACTTATAGTGACATCAGGTGGCATTGCTTAATGCTTCATGTGATTTTACATTAACGGTAGCGATATGGGCGTAGGGATAACAGGGGCATAAAGTGGTGAGGCAGATGTGGCTGCCGAGAGCGGCAAACACTCATGCAGCATGTCTGCATTTGTCCCATTTTTATCTCCTCGACGACATTTTCCTATGTGAGCACAGGAAATCTAGACCTGCTCATTCTCATTTGCGTTGTCCACAAACACCCGTCACTTTCTTTCCTTTTTCAACCAAGAGATAGGTCCACTTCCCCCCACCCTTCGCCATCCACCATGCTTTCTTCGTCTTTTCAACCAAGAGACCTGTTGGGTAGCCAGTATCTACTACTTTCCCCCGTTTCCTCTTAGAACCAAGTCCTAGATTCATGCTACAGCTTTCCCACTTTCTTCCCTATTTGAACAAACGCTTAGAGTCGACTGTATGAACTAGCTTTACCTCTAATAATAGTAAAAGTCTAGGTGGCTTTGGAACAGTGGACGGAAGTAGAAAAAGATCCACACGAAGGGAGCTGGGGCAGTAGAGCAAGGCAGGTGTTCCGTTTCAAAGGAATATATACTTGAGGGTCGACGGCATGTGGCAAAAGCGGTGTCGGGAGGCCGCATCTTGGCCACAATACCGCAGGGAGGAAGAAGGGGTCGGAGGCCCTCCCGAGCCGGGCGCCTTGGAGAGAACGGCACGGTCACGATCGGGACGCTGGCAGCCGTTGGTCTCCTCCTTGCCGAGACGCACAACGTGAACGATGCACCTACACCCCTGCCCGGTCGAGGTTGTCCGCCGGATTTGTGACCAGCCGTGAGCTGTGAGAGAGTGTGGCCACCTATGTCTTGCTTAGATCCGAGAGCATGAGAGAGTGAACGAGAGGAACCCTAGTAAAGCAAGCGCTAAGGCTCCTGCTTATATATATAGTGGAGTGATTTTGTTGTACCAGCTTCAAAAAATGCGCCCTCACGTACCCACGAGTGGGTGTGAGAGAACTAGTGCGTGTGCACCGCTTCTCTTCGTGAGAGTACAATATACTATGCCCAAAGAACGCTCGCCGCAAGAGTAATAGTATAAGTGTGTGACGTGAGCTAAAATAAAATGTGCGACGCCTTTTGTTTTTAGAAGTTCGAGGGGGGGTGTGAAGAGCACATATGTGCGTGACGCCTACCGCAGATAGACGGTGGGTGCGACGTATGAAGTCTGCGAGAGGACTCGAGAGAGTCGTGACTCGTGAGGGTGCGTGTGCGTGAGAGAGGGGGGCACTTATCAATGCAATGCATGTGTCCGTAAATCATTATCCGACAAACGTTTGCCACAAGCCTTTTCCTGACGAACGCCGTAAGAACCGTTAGATTGGCATCCGACAATGTCAGTTTTGCCATGTCATTTAACAGAACAACCACTCCTCCTACACACAATTCTTCCACGTGAGTGTTAGTAACTGCCGATGCTCCTCCGTTCAAAATGCAGCATATAGCTTTATTGAAAATTCAACCTCGCAAACTTTTACCGAAGCCGTGTGTACCAAATTGCACATGTAGAATACCCTGTATATATCATTTCATCCATCTTCGAGAGGTAACTATAAAGATGGGTAAGGAGTCTACAAAGAAAGACCATCGTATCACCCGCAACAATTTCAACCATCCTTTAGTGACGAGGAATATCATAGGAACTGTATATGATATGAATTTTTATAGGATTTTTTCCTTCAGAGCCAATTGGTTCATAGGAATAGATTCATATACTCCACATTTCAAAGGAAATAAACATGATATCATTTCTATAGCTTTAGAGCCACTTGGTTCATATGAATGTATTCCTATACTCCCTTAATTTCAAAGGAAAATAAACATTAGTGTATATTCAATAGAAAAGTTCCTATTATATGAACCAAATTACATCTCTTTTCTAATCCCTCCTCATAGGAATTGAGATACATGTCATCTCTAGATTCAATAGAAAAGTTCCTATGATGTGAACCAAATGACACCTCTTTTCCAATCCCTACTCATAGGAATTGGGATGCTCCATGTCATCTCTTTCCCTACAACTTTCATGTATACATCTTATATTCCTAAATAGATAGTACAACCCACTAGTAGCTTTTTTCCAAAACATGCAACTATGGCACAAGAACTATATAGTGTGCCAATAACTTTGAAAGATGGTCACTGGATGAAGCTAATCCGACAGTGCAGAGATGGCAAATTCGATCATTACTAGCCGTTGGATATCATCAACATTCCACCAGATCTGGCACATGTACAATTTAGAAGACTCCATGGTTGAACTTAAGCATAATGCACAAACCTCAAAACACAAGCACTTCTCCTTTGTTCTAGAATCTTCTGTATCATAATTGATTTTTTTTCTAAATGAATTGCCATTATTTGTTTTTTACTTTATGCTTTACAATGCACAACCCCATGAATCTTAACATTTTTATAAAACTAATTGATTTTGAATGAGATGAACTATAAGAACTAAACGAACATCTACATCATGCATATATGACTCAAAGCTTTACATGCTATAGTGTGTATTTATTCATAATTTGATTTCGAAATCTCATGCGTTCAATGCATGTGTACCTTACTAGTTTTGAGTAGAGTAGCAAATTTCACGCGGCCCCGGGTATATCAAAATGCAGGGCCCATGCATCATTGCCTTTCGGTCGAACCTACGTCCATAATTTTTTGTATGTATACTATATCTCCACTGGTCCCCGAACCCAAAATGCTGCCTCGTTCCCGTAAAACCAAGCGGCCCACACATATTTAAGGCGTCGACTCGAACCCATTTACTACGACGTGGCCCCGCACGTCGTAGTACTCCTACAAACCCTACCGCCGCACTCATCATCAGTTTTCTTCAAGAGGACGAGGGAGAAGCCGATTTGTAGTGGAGGCACTTTCAAAAAAAAGAGGATCTGTAGAGGAGACCCCTACCCTAGGGTGACCTAGGTAGCTGCCGCACACATCATTGTTTTCTCTTTTCTTTATGCTCTTGCGGCCTATAGTGAAATGATGGTTGCTTCGTCCGTCCAGCTTAATGCGGGAAAGGTGGGGCTTTGTGATTTGACCCCTCATCGCTCATTTTCTACTACTGCAGCGTTACGACCAGGGTGGCTCCAATTCCAACCGCTGCTCCAAACTGTAATTTGGTGCATCGCACGTGGAACAAGACGGTGGATGAGACACATGTCGGCCAAAGGGGTCCTGTTAAGTGTGTCACCATTTCGTGTGCGGACTGACTCTCCTTGAGTTGCTATGCCAACATGACAGGAGCAGCCTACCACTTGGTTTTGCTCCTTGGTGAATCCCGACTATATTGATCTAAAAAGATATGTGCTGAACTACCCTCTCCGTCTTGTTTTTTTATTTTTTAGGCGTCTCGGTTTATAGGGCGTGCACGTAGTTCTAGGTCATCATTTTGACTAACTAAATATGAGTTACTATGTCACAAAAAGTATATCATTGGATTCTTAAGCGGATGTAGTTGTATTTAAAAGTCAAGGGCGGGGCTTTTCCTGCGCGGTAGGCGGGGCAGTTCCGCCTAGTCGGTTCGACAGAGACGCGAGAAGACGAGGGAGTAGGCTGCTGCAAACGTAGGGCTGTGTGATTTGACAATGAAGTTATCATGGACAGGTGAGGCCCCGTGATTTGACTTGCCATTATCATTTTAATCAAGCTTGCGTTCTGAGCGGCGTGAGTCTCCGATTCCTGACCACCTCCATACAGGTGCCTCTCCCAATGCTCCACCATGTAGTAGAGGCTGGCTCTTGCATGAGAGCCCACTTCTCCACTTTTTCCTTGCCTCTCTTTCTTGCCATGTAAAGCGCACTATTGTACTTACTTGCTCCTATAGGAGCTAAGCTTGCCACATAGGCATAAAGTCTGATGTGGCAAGTTAATCAAGAAGAGAGAGACTAGTTTGGTGACCCAAGGAAGAAACGGTGCTAAGCACGTGTACCTAGGTGAAAAGACAATTTTGAGTCTATAGCTAATTAAATGAAGCAAACTTAGCAACAAAAAACTAATAAGCACACCATTTAATTGGAAGAGGTCACTCCTTAGCAAATGCAATAAATACTAGTACTCCCTGTGTCCCATAATATAAGAACGTTTTTGGCACTACACTAGTGTAAAAAACGTTCTTATATTATGGGACGGAGGGAGTACGAAGAAAGAGATAGAGAGAAATAAAAAAAATACACTTATAGCCAACCTTATAGCTAACCTTGTTGTAGTATGAGTGACTAAGTGATGACTATGTATGACATGCCAACATCAGATAGCCTAACGCACCGTGTTAAATCTCCAAGGGCGCGACCGCGCGTGGGACGCGACGGTCGTGGTAGGAGCGACCATGATACGGGTTCTGGCAGCCCTTGGATCTGAGATCAAACGGTCGCATGCTAAGTGTGCTGAAAATTTGCAGAATAACCCTCCAGGATAGGATATTCACCCATAGGTCTAGAATCAAGCCATGCAACCATTCGATCTCAGATCCAAGGGCTCTCGGAAGCTCGTATAATGGGAGAATGGAAAGCCACTACCCTGCCGTTCGCATGCTGGCAGTTCGCTCCTACTCGTCCCCGCACGTCCTTTAATACTACGGCGGTTCGCTCCTAGTCGTCCCGTCCTTTTCACATTACGGTAGTTCCACTAATCCTAACCCTCCTCCCAAATCCATGGCGTCCCAAATCTCCATGATCGGCGGTGAGTACAAGGTTAGAACCATCACCGGCGATGAGTTCGACATCATCTACACCCGTTCTTCCGCGACGGTGAAAGGATGCCTTTCTCGCTTCAGAAGCATGTTCGAAAACTCATATGATGAGTGGGTCGTTGGGCTAGATATTGAGTACACCACAGTCCTGGGACGAGAGAAGGATCTAAAGGACGAAGATAGGAAGAAGCCCGTCGTGATCCAGGTTTGCGTGCATGACTTATGCTTGGTCTACCACATATGCCATGCCGATGTTGAATGTCTGGATTTTAAGAACTTCCTCAAGAACAACCTAGTCAAATTCGTTACTACAGACTTTAGGAACGACAAAGAAGTCCTGGTTCGGATAGGCCTCGTTGTAGGCAACCCCTTCGACCTACAGAAGAATCGGCTGCTACCGTCTGGTGGCCAGCCTTCAATGCTGACCCTGGAAGGAGCCATGGTTCATCCTTCGTACCATAAACTGGATAAACCTCATTACACGTTTCATCGTCATGCATGGCAGCGGAATGTACTAGATATAGACCACATCCACTATGCTGCAATGGATGGCTACCTTTGTTTCAATATCTACAAGGGTTGGATGAAGAGCAAGAGCCAAGTGTGCGGTTCAAGAAAAGAAGTATCGGCCAAGAGGAAGAAGGACAAGGACGAAGTCGAGGACGTGGACGAGGACTCCGAGTGAGTAAGGTGTCAGTATCGTTGCTCATGGTGGTTCTAATGCAGTGTCTACTGGATTAGTTGCATAGTTTAATTTCAGGCGTGCTTAGTTTAATTTGAGGGGTGTGTTGTGCTGAGCCCCCAGCAGAACTATGTTATGTTTCTTCTCGTTACTTTAACTCTTCAGTATGTACATACTACTAGTATTTCTTTAATAGAATTTAGCACCCCAATTAAGCACGTACTAGCTTTTTTAATAGTACTATATGCATAATTTGGCGACGAGCGCTCTCTATATGTACCACCTTTTTTTAATTTCAATTTTTGCTCCATGGCGCAATCCCTCGATACTACTACTGTACAAAAGTATACATTTTTTAAAAGGCTAGAGTATTGTTCATCACATATATAGCCAGTTAAATTCTCAACCAAGAACGACGTGCATGCCATGTAGTAAACCGATACGGAGGAAGTATAATAAAAATGAGGTGATTTTACCGAGCGATCGGCGGGGGAGCATGGCCTGTCATGCGGTGTACTAAGGAGATGCGCGTGTACCTCTTGAGGCAGAAGCAATACTACGTGGTTGTAACATCCCAAATTTTCAATTTGGCATGTTATACATAGGTCATCCATGCATACCATATTTTATTGCATTCTCGTTTGCCATCCTCGAAAATCCTAAGCAACTCAAGGACCCTCGGAGAGAGTTGGGGATTTTTTTCGATTTTCATATTTGAATTTTATCAAATAATGAAAGACGAGGATATTGGATTTTATTATTTTTCTCTCCGGAAAAATATTTCATTTTAAATAAATAAACGAGAGGAGATAATATGACTTCTCCAAAATTAATTGAAATACCGGAGGAAAAATGTTAAAATCATTTTTGGGATTTTATTTGATTTTATTTGGAGTTTTATTTGCCCTAGAAAATTTTGCATATGTTTAAAAGTTGCATTTTAGGGGCCAAGAAAAGTTCATCTTGTTCTAAATATTTTATTTAGACGGAGAAAACTTGTTTTGGAATTTTTAGATTTTTATTTATTTTTCTAGGAATTTTTCTTTCATGAATGTTTAAAAAATAATGGACTCATACCGATCGGGCTAAAGGCTCACCGAGCCAGCCCGGCCGGCCCATTGCCGCCTTCCCTCAGGCGTCGTGCTTGGCACGGACGCCGAGGGCGAGTCCGAGCCGGACTCCACCCCGGCGCCTTTCCCAAGCCGCCCGCCCGCCCTCCTATATATATATGCCGCCCCTTAGCCACCACCGCCGCCACCATCGCCGCGCCGGGGACTCGGGAGCCCGAGCCGAGCCGCCGCTTTGCCACCGCCGCCGCCTCCCGCCGTCGCCGTTGCCCCCTCGCCGAGCCGCCGCCCGCCGCCCGCCTCGCCGACCCGCCTACCCGAAACTCGCGGAGCCGCCCGCCACGGACGCGCCTCGCCGGTGGTACCCGACCCGCCGGTGGTTTTTTAGAAAACCTTCGTTCTTTTTTTATAAAACCCTAGATCGCTTTTTTATAGATAGGTTTATTTCGCCGGTTTATTTACTTAGCGAACGTCCGTTCGTCTGTTCGTTTCTAACGAACGCGTTCACTGTTTAGTTTCTGTTAACGAAAGTTCGCTCGCTTAGCGTTCGCCGCTTTTCTTTTATCGATTTATTCCGCGGTTATTCGATCGCGATTTCGATCCGATTTTCAAACCTGTTTATCTTTTTCGCTCGCTTATCGGAATCAGGCGATTCAAGCGCTGGAGTTTCATCTCGAAACCTCTTTCCGATTAATCAACTTAAATCAGTTTTATCCTTGTAAAATTTGACCCTAGTTCAGATTATTAAACGGACCATGTTTTTCTCGCCGCTTGAGTTTTGTTGTTCCGTTTGGTTTGATCCTTTTTGCAAACCGGAGTTCTTAAGTTGAACTCTCTGGTCAACCTCTTTCATTTGAAGTTTCGTTTGTGCATCTTTGCTTGTTTACTGTATGTATTGTTTGCTTGCGATAGAATTTCCGGAGTGTGAAGCGTGTTACTACGAGTCTCTAGGATTCACGGATCGTCAGCAAGGCAAGTAACACTTGATCATATCTTTTCATACCCAGTTTTTATGCATTAGCTCAATCCTCAAACATTGCATGATTAGGATGGCATTAATTTGTGGGCTGGGAAGTAGATGATGAGGTAGGAACCTATTGCCCTGTTACTTTCAAACCCTTGGGAGTTACATCTACGTTATGCTTATATTGCCATGCTATGCTCGTAGACGTGGTTTGGGTTTGAGAGATATTCACGACAAATGTGAGATTGTTAATTAATGGTTTACTTTAAGGTGGCAACTTAAATACACATCTGGGTGGATTGAGGCACCGGGGAACCCAAAGGTTGTCTGTTTTTTGAAATCCTGGGTACCGTGTGATCTTCCTATGGACCGCCACCCAGGCTCAAAGGAACTGAGATTATTCATGCTAGAAACTTCCGTGTGCAGCCACAAGCTATTATGGGCTCTAGCATAGTTGAGTAAGTTACGTGAAGCTCTCAAGAGGTAGGTCAGCAGGTAGTGGGTTTTATAGGTTTGGTATGATCTATCCGAGTAGAGAGTTAATGTTTCGAAAGATCGTGTCTCGGTCATCCGCTCTCAAACACCATGCAGTCACGAGAAACCAACGGAGGCGATCGAGTCTTGTGGGGAAAAGTGTGCAAACCTCTGCAGAGTGTACAAACTAATCATGGTTAGCCGTGTCCCCGGTTATGGACAATTCTGAGTATCTAGTACTTGAGTATTCACATGTATCTCATCACTCTAAATTAATATTGCTGGGTTGTTAATCACTTTAATTGGGATTGAGTTGGGGTTATACCTTCTCAATGATATTTCAACCACCATGATAGTTAAAGTAAAATTTATTCCTTTGATGTAGGTAAAAATTGGCTTTTCGCAAAACTGTAAACATAGAGCTTTCCACCAGCCATGTATGCATGTAGTATAGCTTATTCTTTCATTACTCTATGTGTTACATTGCCAGCATATTCCATGTGCTGACCCGTTCTCAGGCTGCAATGTATTATGTTGCAGACTTTTCAGACGAGGAGTAAGGATCGTAGGTCGTTGCCGTGCAGCTCAGTTATGCCGTTGGAGTTGATGGACTCACTTTATCTTCCAAGCCTTCCGCTGTTATCGCATTAGATGGCCTTAAGCCATATTATTGTAATAAGCTCTCTTTTGAAATATTCGATGTAATAAGTGTGTGATTGCTACTCTGTTATAAATCCTTCGAGTACTATGTGTGTCAGCATTACCGATCCAGGGATGACACAGAAGCACAGAGACTTGACCATCTGAGGTCGGGTCTCTACAAGATGGTATCAGAGCACACGCTGAGTGTAGGACACGACCACTAACATAAAACCATAGGTCACTCCTCTCTACTCATTTCTGACCTCTCTCCATTTCTCCACTCTTTAGGATGACGGAGATGAAGTACAAGTTTGCCCAACCGGATGAAGACACACCTTTCGGACGTCACTTGAAGGAAGTCACTAGGTACCTGAATATTGGAATACCAAGCTTCACCGGGACGTACAACGCCACCTTACCTTAAGAAGAATGCTGGAAGATTCAAGCTCTAGTTCCCGGAAGGACGTTTGCACCAAGCACAGAGCCCATATTATGTGTTTTCTATGCACCAACATGGAGTTTAGGAAAGAGTATGGCAGCTCACATTACAATGGGACGCATTGGAGAAGTCTACAACCAGGAGCTTAAAGACACCATATACCAAATATGTGGGCGCCGAGACGAGCAATGGAAAGTAATTAGCACCAAGAAGGATAGATCCATTGCAGCTTACATCCAGGAGCTAAACCAGCACATTCGACGTCATGAAAACCAGATGTGCGCTGACATGCTGGATTTGAAGAAGGCGAAAACTAAGATAATCGAATTGGAGGAAGAAATCAAGTCTACATGCGATGGATATGAGGAAGAAATCAAGATACTACTGGAGAGGAACGACGACCTAGTCAAGAAGATTGGAGTTTTCATGGGAGGACCGGCACCCAAGGAAGAGGAGCAAGAAGAGGAAGAAGACCCCGCTTGTCCAGACAACTACATCATCATCGCATTTACACCGACTCAGATCCAAGTGATGATGACTATGAAGACGAAGCTGGAGCAGACATCATGGAGTCTTCCACCGATCAAAATTTCTAGATGACCACCAAATATTAGTAGAATTTTCCCCCATGTAACTAGTAGTAGTTGAGCACGTATGCGATAGTCCTAGATTGTTTTGTATGCCCTTGCTTGCTTGATTGAATGAATGTGTGTTTTTGCCTCATGTGCATATGAGTAGTGTTTTCTCACTAGACCTCCTTCTATTTCTAATCTCTCCCATCTAAACCCTCAGATGCCTCCGAGACGTGACCCCGGTTTTGCTTTCCCACCGGAGCTCACTCAGTTGATCCAACAGCAGAATGCCTTGATGCAATTGCTAGTTCAGAACCAGGGCAATGCCAACAACAACAACCCGCTGCCAGTGGACAATTTAGCCCGTTTTCTGAGGTTACAACCGCCGGTGTTTTCCAGTAGCACCGAGCCAATAGTTGCAGATGACTGGTTACGCCGTATAGGAAAGGAGTTAACCACCGCAGGATGCACGGATGCTGAAAGAGTGCGCTTTTCCGCACATCAATTGGATGGACCAGCAGCCGCATGGTGGGAGAATTACACGGCTACTTTTCCTATAGCCAATCTCACTTGGGACCAGTTCCAACAAGCTTTTCACACGGCCCATGTTTCAACTGGAGCCATGCAGATAAAGAAGCGTGAGTTCCGCAACTTACGCCAGGGAACCGTCTCAGGCCCAATCGTGGATGAGTTTAGCAAGTTATCACGCTATGCCCCTGATGATGTGGCCACGGATGCCGCGAAGCAAGAGAAGGTTATGGAAGGATTGAATGATGAGATGAGTATGCAGTTGATGGTGGCAACTTTCAACAACTACCAGGAGTTGGTAGATAAGGCCCTAATGATTGAAGGAAAGCAGCAGCAAATTGAGAGTCGTAAGAGGAAGTATGGACAAGGGAAGTATAACTCAGGAGCTCATCAGAAGCCTCGCATAACCCCGAACTCAGGAGGACTAGTTCATAACCATGGAGGACATAACCATACTGGAGGAGGATCGCATAATGGTGCGAAGAATGGGAATGGAAATGCAGCCAACAATAATCAGAATCGCTCTAACCCAGCTACACCCGCTAAGAGAGACTTGAGCCAAGTTATTTGCTTTAAGTGGGAAGACAGGCACTATGCCAACGACTGCCCTGAGGGAAAGAATGGAAACGGAAATGGGAGCGCTGGGAAGAAGCCCAATCCATTCAACAAAGGACAAGTGAACCACGTTAACGTGGAGGAAGTTGAAGAGCAGCCGGATGCGGTAATAGGTAAGTTTTTGGTTCAGTCATTTACCGCTATTGTTCTTTTCGATACTCGTGCATCGCATTCATATATATCAAGGGATATGTGGATAAGTTTAAGTTACCAACCTGCCCTTAGGACCCTCTTTAGTGAGCTCTTTGGAGCAGAGTATATGGCTAGCGGATGGTGCACCCAGATACCCTTAATCATTGGCACACATGTTTTTCCGTCGACCTAATTATCTTGGAGTCGCAAGGATTGGATGTGATATTAGGTATGGATTGGATGTCAAGTTTGAGGAAGTATCGATGTGCTAGCAAGTCAATTTATCTTACCACCCTGAGGGAAAAAGGATTAAGTATGTATCTAGGCATGTGCCTAGGAGGAGCCAAGTGAATACCCTCACGGAGTTGTACAAGAGGAAGTACCGTAGTGAAGGATTATCCAGATGTTTTTCCGAAGAGTTACTCGCATGCCACCGGATCGAGACATCGAAGTTTCTAATAGAACTAATGCCGTGCAGGGCCAATATCAAAGAGACCCTATCGGATGCCCGCAAATGATCTGGAGGAAATTAAGAAGCAGATCAAGGAGCTATTGGAGAAAGGTTACATTCAGAGAAGTTCATCACCTTGGGGAGCACCAAAGACTTTTGGTGGAGAAGAAGGATAAATCCCTAAGGATGGTTGTTGATTACCGAGCTCTCAATGAAGTAACGATAAAGAACAAGTATCCCTTACCGATGATTAATGATCTGTTTGATCAATTGCAAGGAGCTAAGGTGTTCTCTAAGATTGATCTATGATCAGGATACCATCAGTTGAAGATCCGAGAGAAGGATATACCAAAGACAGCATTCACCACACGATATGGATTATATGAGTATACGGTCATGTCGCTTGGACTGACTAACGCCCTGCCTATTTCATGAGTATGATGAACAAAGTGTTCATGGAGTATTTGGACAAGTTTGTTGTGGTGTTTATCGATGACATTATGGTTTACTCAAGAACGAAGAGGAGCACGCAGAACACCTACGCTTGGTTCTTGAGAAACTCGGGAACACCAGTTATATGCCAAATTTAGCAAGTGCGAGTTTTGGTTAAAGGAAGTTGGATTTCTTGGGCATGTTATATCAGAGAGGGTATAGCAGAGACCCCAAAGAAAATTCAGTCGATCATCGAATGGTTGGCACCCACTTCACCAACGAGATTCGCAGCTTCCTTGGACTGGCTGGATATTATCGGAGATTCATTGAGAAATTTTCCAAGATTGCTAAACCAATGACAAAATTGCTAAAGAAGGATACCAAGTTCAAATGGACAGAGGATTGTGAGACAAGCTTCCAAGAGTTGAAGAACGGTTGACTACAGCCCCAAAGGCTTGACATTGCGGATATACATAAGGAGTTTCAAGTGTATTGTGATGCCTCTCGCTTGGGACTTGGATGTGTTCTTATGCAGGAAGGAAAAGTTGTTTCTTATGCCTCACGACAACCAAGCCTCATGAGTTGAACTATGCCACGATGATTTGGAGCTAGCAGCTGTAGTACATGCGTTGAAGACCGAGACATTATCTCATGGGAAACCGCTGTGATGTGTACACGGATCATAAGAGTTTAAAGTACATTTTCACACGTATGAGTTAAACCTCGATGCAGAGGAGATGGCTGGAACTTATAAAGGATTACGACATGAAGCTACACTATCATCCAGGAAAGGCCAACGTTGTAGCAGACGCTTTGAGTCGGAAGAGCTATGCCAATATCCTTGAAAGCAGAGGACTGCCAAAGGAGTTAGCAGAGGATATTATGGAACTTCAGTTGGAGATTGTTCCGAGAGGTTTTCTTGCAACAATGGAGGTTCAGTCGAACTTGTTAGACAAGATTCGAGACGCTCAAAAGGAGGATAAAGAGATTGCTGAGATAAAAGAGGAGATGGGCAAAGGAAAAGCCAAAGGTTTTCGCGAGGATGAGCACGATACCTTGTGGTTTGAGGATCGGATTTATGTGCCCAACAATTGGAGATCGAAGTCAATACTTCAAGAGGCCCATGACTCACCATACTCGATTCACCCCGAAACACCAAGATGTATTTGGACTTGAAGGAACGCTTCGGTGGACTGGTATGAAGAAGGATATTGCCGAGTATGTAGTCGTTTGCGATGTATGCCAGAGAGTGAAGGCAGAGCATCAAAAGCCAGCAGGACTGTTGCAGCCTATGCCAATACCCGAATGGAAGTGGGACAAGCTTGGCATGGATTTTATCACCGGATTACCCAGAACCAAAGCAGGATATGATTCAATATGGGTACTAGTGGATCGGTTGACCAAAGTAGCTCACTTCATCCCAGTGAAAACAACTTATACAAGTGCCAAGTTGGCCAAGATATATATGACCAGGATCGTATGTTTGCATGGTGTTCCTAGGAGTATCGTATCAGATAGAGGAACACAGTTTACTTCAAAATTTTGGCATCAACTACACCAGACTTTGGGTACCAGATTGGAGTTTAGTACCGCGTTCCACCCACAGACGGATGGACAGACAAAGAGAGTCAGTCAGATTTTGGAGGACATGTTGAGAGCCTGTGCGCTAGATTATGGATCTAGTTGGGATGACAATTTGCCGTACGCAGAGTTCTCATACAACAACAACTACCAGGCCAGTTTGAAGATGGCACCGTTCGAAGCTCTGTATGGACGCAGATGTAGAACACCCTTGATGTGGGATGAGGTCGGAGACCGTCAGTTGTTTGGACCAGATTTGATCAAAGACTCAGAGGAGAAGGTTGAGCTGATCAGAGACAGGCTAAAAATCGCTCAGTCTAGACAGAAGAGTTACGCAGATTCAAAACGCAAGGAAGTAACCTATGAAATTGGAGATAGAGCCTATCTGAGAGTATCACCCCTGAGGGGAGTGAAACGTTTTGGAGTAAAGGGAAAGTTAGCCCCAAGATTTGTAGGACCGTACCGTATTTTGGAACGGATGGGAGAAGTTGCCTACAAACTGGAGTTACCCGAAGGACTGTCGGAGTTCACGATGTGTTTCACGATCACAATCAAGAAGTGCCACGCTGAGATGGCCGACATACCATTAAAGGATACAGACTTCGGAGGCGATACAATTGGATAATAATTGGACTTATGAGGAGAAACCAAGAAAGATTTTGGAGTTTGATAGCCGAGTCACTGCAACAAGGTGATCAAGTTTTGCAAAGTTCGATGGAGCCACCATACCGAGGAGGAAGCCACCGGGAGCGAGAAGAGGATATTCGCAAGGACCATCCGCACCTATTTTCTAGTTAACCCAATCTCGAGGGCTAGATTCATCTTAAGGGGGTAGGTTTGTAACATCCCAAATTTTCAGTTTGGCATGTTATACATAGGTCATCCATGCATACCATATTTTATTGCATTCTCGTTTGCCATCCTCGAAAATCCTAAGCAACTCAAGGACCCTCGGAGAGAGTTGGGGATTTTTTTTCGATTTTCATATTTGAATTTTATCAAATAATGAAAGACGAGGATATTGGATTTTATTATTTTTCTCTCCAGAAAAATATTTCATTTTAAATAAATAAACGAGAGGAGATAATATGACTTCTCCAAAACTAATTGAAATACCGGAGGAAAAATGTTAAAATCATTTTTGGGATTCTATTTGGAGTTTTATTTGCCCTAGAAAAATTTGCATATGTTTAAAAAGTTGCATTTTAGGGGCCAAGAAAAGTTCATCTTGTTCTAAATATTTTATTTAGACGGAGAAAACTTGTTTTGGAATTTTTAGATTTTTATTTATTTTTCTAGGAATTTTTCTTTCGGCGGAATGTTTTTAAAAAAAAATAATGGACCCGCGCCCGACTGGTCCAAAGGCCCAGCCGAGCCAGCCCGCCCTTCAGCCGCGCCGCCTTCCCGTCTTGCCGCCATGCTTACACGGACGCCGAGGGCGAGTCCGAGCCGGACTCCACCCCGGCGCCTCTTCCCAAGCCGCCCGCCCGCCTCCTATATATATGCCGCCCCTCCCCTTAGCCACCACCGCCCACCATCGCCGCCGCCGGACTCGGGAGCCCGAGCGAGCCACCGCCGCCGCCTTGGCCACTGCCGCCTCCTCCGCCTCGCCGTTGCCCCCTCGCCGAGCCGCCGCCTCGCCCACCCCGCCCCACCCGGAACCCGCGGAGCCGCCCGCCGGACACGCCTCGCGGGAGGTACCCGACCCCGCCGCCGGTTTTTTTAGAAAACCCTTCGGTTTTTTTATAAAACCCTAGATCGTTTTTTTTATAGATCGGTTTATTTCGTCGGTTTATTTACTTAGCGAACGTCGGTTCGTCCGTTCGTTCTAACGAACGCGTTCACTGTTTAGTTTCTGTTAACGAACGTTCGTTCGTTTAGCAATTCGTCGCTTTTCTTTTATCAGATTTATTCCGCGGTTATTCTGATCGCGATTTCTGATCCGATTTTCAAACCTGTTTATCTTTTCGCTCGTTTATCGGAATCAGGCGATTCAAGCGCCTGGAGTTTCATCTCGAAACCCTCTTTCCGAATAATCAACTTAAATCAGTTTTTATCCTTGTAAAATTTGACCCTAGTTCAGATTAGTAAACGGACCATGTTTTTTCTCGTCGTTTGAGTTTTGTTGTTCCGTTTGGTTTGATCCTTTTTGCAAACCGGAGTTCTTAAGTTGAACTCTCTGGTCAACCTCTTTCAGTTGAAGTTTCGTTTGTGCATCTTTGCTTGTTTACTTATGTATGTATTGTTTGCTTGCGATAGAATTTCCAGAGTGTGAAGCGTGTTACTACGAGTCTCTAGGATTCACGGATCGTCAGCAAGGCAAGTAACACTAGATCATATCTTTTCATACCCAGTTTTTATGCATTAGCTCAATCCTCAAACATTGCATGATTAGCATGGCATTAATTTGTGGGTTGGGAAGTAGATGATGAGGTAGGAACCTATTGCCCTGTTACTTTCAAACCCTTGGGAGTTACATCTACGTTATGCTTATATTGCCATGCTATGCTCGTAGACGTGGTTTGGGTTTGAGAGATATTCACGACAGATGTGAGATTGTTAATTAATGGTTTACTTTAAGGTGGCAACTTAAATACACATCTGGGTGGATTGAGGCACCGGGGAACACAAAGTTGTCTGTTTTTGGAAATCCGGGGTACCGTGTGATCTTCCTATGGACCGCCACCCAGTGCTCAAAGGAACTGAGATTATTCATGCTAGAAACTTCCGTGTGCAGCCACAAGCTATTATGGGCTCTAGCATAGTTGAGTAAGTTACGTGAAGCTCTCAAGAGGTAGGTCAGCAGGTAGTGGGTTTTATAGGTTTGGTATGATCTATCCGAGTAGAGAGTTAATGTTTCTAAAAGATCGTGTCTCGGTTATCCGTCTCTCAAACACCATGCAGTCGAGAAACCAACGGAGGCGATCGAGTCTTGTGGGGAAAAGTCATAAACCTCTGCAGAGTGTACAAACTAATCATGGTTAGCCGTGTCCCCGGTTATGGACAATTCTGAGTATCTAGTACTTGAGTATTCACATGTATCTCATCACTCTAAATTAATATTGCTGGGTTGTTAATCACGTTAATTGGGATTGAGTTGGGGTTATACATTCTCAATGATGTTTCAACCACCATAATAGTTAAAGTAAAATTTATTCCTTTGATGTAGGGAAAAATTGGCTTTTCGCAAAACTGTAAACATAGAGCTTTCCACCAGCCATGTATGCATGTAGTATAGCTTATTCTTTCATTACTCTATGTGTTACATTGCCAGCATATTCCATGTGCTGACCCGTTCTCGGGCTGCAATGTATTATGTTGCAGACTTTTCAGACGAGGAGTAAGGATCGTAGGTCGTTGCCGTGCAGCTCAGTTATGCCGTTGGAGTTGATGGACTCACTTTATCTTCCAAGCCTTCCGCTGTTATCGCATTAGATGGCCTTAAGCCATATTATTGTAATAAGCTCTCTTTTGAGATAGTCGATGTAATAAGTGTGTGATTGCTACTCTGTTATAAATCCTTCGAGTACTGTGTGTGTCAGCATTACCGGTCCAGGGATGACACAGAAGCACAGAGACTTGACCATCTGAGGTCGGGTCTCTACAGTGGTTTGAGATGATGGCGAACCGAAGTGTGAAATAATGGTCGCTTCATCCGTCTGGGAAGGTGCGGCATTGTGATTTGACGTCTCATTGCTCATTACTACTACTGGGCCGGTGAGAGTGGGGTGCGTCCCCCTGCTGTTCTGCACTGTTATTTGGTGCTTGACACGTCAACCTGATTGCTATATGTCCCACATGTTGGCGACAGGAAGTACAGAAATCATGAAAGGGAGCGACTTAGTTTTGGAAAAATCTGTTTTTACGGAGTACGAACCCACTAGGGTTTATAGGGCTCATCTAAAAAACATTCGTTTTTCCGTTTGATAAGTCTCATTCTACTACTAGTAGTAGTACCATTACATGTTGGATTTCGAGGTGCGTTAGATCACCCGATGCAAGCAGTGTCAAGAGGAAACTCACCAATAATGCATGTAGAAGTTCATGGAAATTTAGTGGTCATTCATGCATTCATTCTAATTAATGCCTCGGTAAACATAACTTCTTGAGAAAAACGAGCGTACTAATTACTTGTGCAAACTACGAAATTAATTCGACCACTCACCGTCTACATTGGTTGGAGAGATTTTGAAATTGAGCCATAAACTGGAAAGGAGGGAGTAGTAACTTTTGTCTTGATTACTATTTGTGGCCTTGTATAGATGCAAAATGTATTTTTTTTATAGTGGCCTTGTATAAGTAAATGGAGGGAGTACTAAAGACATATATATTCCAAACAATATGATAATCTCTCTAACCAAGGTACATAGTAGGGACGAGGAGTAAACGGAGGGAGTAGTAAAATTTTCTCCTTGCACTGTGAGCCACCGTGCGCGTGGGCGAGGGAGCAGGCGTAATGCGTACAGTAGTAGTAGTAGTATTACTCGTAAGCAAGCTTCACCTCATCCTGCGAGCCACCGCGCCCGTGGGCGGGGGAGACGGCGTACTAAGCAAGCTTCTCCTTGTTCTGCGAGTTGACGGGACACATCAAAAGTACTCAAGTGTATAGAGCCTTGCCTCTAAGGTAGGCCCCACATGGTTTGCCTCTTTTTTAACATAACACGTCAAGTCGCAATTTGTTTGTTCACCCGTGGTAGACGATCCTCCCTCCACCAAGTGGACAACCAGTACACGTGTCAAATTACCACGTGGGCTGCCTTTTCGTACAGAAATGAGCTCCACCGTGTACCCGCACGGGCGTGGTTGGGAAAGAGACGGGAGTACGTGCGCCGTGTGTGCACCTCTTCTCTTCATGCACGTCCCCCACCTACGTGGGTGTGTGTGAGAGAGATACAAACCTAGACATAATGCGCCGTCCATCCCCATGCCTCCGCCCAGTCCGACCACCAGTCATCACCACGCCCCACTCCTCCGCACCTTATCTCTCATCCTTCTCCCTCCATTTTTATATACAAGGGGCCACTATAAAAATTACAATTCGCAGATGTACAAGGCCACTAACACTAATCGATGCAATATTAATGGTGTTTGCCTCGTGGTACTAGCAAAGGAGGACATTAATTATCCCTTGCATGCATGCGGGAGTTTGTAAAAAAATGCATCTTGATGTTCCGTGCAATGCACAGGCATCTTGCTAGTCCATGAAAACAACACATGGCAAAATTCCACGGTGAACGAGGGATTTGAATCTGTTGGGAGGGGCTGTTTGGATCTTGCCCGGGGTAGCCAAAATATTGGCGACCCTTTTGTCCACCGGTGCCTTTGCCACCGATGAACGAGGAATGGCTCGGGTGCTCATGCATCCTCCAGCGCGCAGGTTGGAGATGAGCTCGCACGAGCTTTGTTTTTTTGTCCCACAACGCCGCCCGCAGACCGACCGGCGACCCGCAAATTACGCCATCCAACCATAGCCGCACACATTATGACAGCAACTCAACCAACCGGACGAAATTTACGCAAACACGTAGACAAACTGATATTTCATATAACAACGACGGAAATCATATAGAATACCGGATTTTTATACAAACATGACGGATTTCATTACATTCAAATGAACTACGCGGTGCTAGTTCTGGACAGCACAGGTATATAATACCTGGCCTAAATGGTCGCCCGTCGATCGATTTGTGTTCCTCATGTCCGGCAGGACGATCACCGGACTGCCGGGAGCCCCGGAGGTATATGCTTCAGCGCAAAGGACGGCTCGCTTTCCCACTGCCCAACTGATATCATTGGCTGATGCCGAAGATGATGGTGGCCGGCACCGGTTCGAGTTCATCACCGGCCACTACTTCGCCATGGCTGGCACTGGCTCGAGTTCATCCTAACATTCCCCTCTTCCCTGGAGCCCATGCAGGGTCGATGAAGGTCCTCGCAACAAAAGGATCCGGCAAGACACCTGCTGTGTATGCCGGCGTCGCCTCTGCTATGGCCTTCATGGGACCCAAGCGGTGGCGGCCTCCCGTGTTCTACTTCTCCTCGATGATGACGGCGGACGCGGAGGCGCTGGCCACCGACTCGTCGCTCTCCACGCACCCGTCTTCTGTCGCTGCTTGCATGGCGCGGCCGCCGGCATGGGAGTCTCGGCCACAGAAACGGGAGACACGGTACGAGGCGGCGGCGTGGACGGCAGCAACGACGCCCGTGCGCCGCTCCTCGTCGAGCTGGCTCGAGCAGCGAAGTTGCTGAACCGCTACCGGCTTGGGGTGGCAACCGGCTCCGTCGGGCGAGGGGAGGGAGGTGGATCAGTGAGCTGCATAGCTCGTATCCGGCAGGCTACCCAGCCGACTTGGATGCAGAATAACTACTCTTCGTAAGCCATTGTAAGAGTGGACAAAATGGTGAAGGAGGAGATAGGGGAGCGGCGGAGGTGTGCGATTCTTGGTCGGCGTTTGGCCTCATTTAAATAGGAGATTAAATAGACGGCGGACGGGAGGAGCTCGGCCGGCGTTGCGTTTAATGCCGGCCCGGTCATGAATGGACGTGTGTCCAGAGTGGGTTTCTGGGCTTCCACACGGGCGGGTTTCATGGAGGCGTTTGAATGCGGGAAGGAGGCGTGTTCAGCCGGGCGTGCAGCGAGTGGCGCCCTCGACTATGACCTAGGACACCACGGCGTTCTTCCACTGACCTGTGGGCTCTTTGGGTACATGGCCTGCATGTCAACGCAAGCAGCGCACAACAGAGGAACCTTTGGTGGGCCAGGGCGGTCAGAAGCGGGCATTTCATAAACCGATGATTGTTCATTGAGTGTGACATCATCTTTTTCATGTAGATAAGCCTACTATGTTGATAGCCCGCTCTATACGCCAGATTCATAAAGACCGCTGCAAACATCAATGTTCTGCTTATCACAGATAAGATTGATTAATACCCGTAACAATCCATGTCCTTAACAAAGAGTGCATGCACGTATAGGTTGAGCGTGTGTCTTGCATTGTGTGTTGTGTGCATGCAGGCATACAAGTGTTGCGTGTGTGCAAGGGTACGTTTCAGTGTTGCATGCATGGGTGCATACGTGCGTGTGTTCGTGAGTGCATGTGTACGTGTCAGTGTTGCACGCTAGCATGCGTGCGTGTGTATGTTATGTGTACGTGTCAGTGTTGCACGCCTGCATGGGTGCGTGTCTTGCGTGTGTGCATGTGTACATGCGGGGTGAGGCTACATGTCAGTCGACTGACTTTTTAATCTCTGGTCATTAGATTTTCTAGCCGTTGGATACGAAATCAAGGGCCTCCAGTTTATCATCATACTCCACCCCCCTGAGCCGCCAGCCACCACCGGCCGAACCGCCTACCCCCGCCGCCCACGGCCGGCCCGTGCCGCTACGCCGCCCCGCCCTCCCCGAAACCACTCCCCACCGCCGTTTCGCCGCCGCACCGGCCATCCCTCTAGGCACCCCCGCGCCGAGCTTTTTCTCCGGCGATCCCCACCCCACCGCCCAATCAACGCCCCCCAACCAGAGGTCTCACGACTTCGAATACCCACCGATCACTAATTTATTACCATTTCTGTCCTTCATATACGCGCTGACGGGTGGGCCCTATGGTAATGTGCGCTGCTGAATGTGGACCATTTGACTGGTCAATTGATCGTGTTATCAACAGATTACGGAGCTGTATGGTGAGCCAGTGACCGTATGATCACCCTAAATGTACTCCTATTTTATTAACACAGTACAGACTCGAACTACCATTTTCTTTCTTTCACATACGGGCTGACAGGTGGGCCCCTCGGTTACGCACCCCGATGGTGCAACACTAGTTGCGCTGTGTGGAACGTTTGACTGGTCAATTGATTGTGCCATCAACAAAATACAGAGTTGTACGAGTGAGCCAATGACCGTATAATCATGACATGTATTTGTTTAACACGGTACAGACGCAAGGGCTCATATATACGCGCAGGCACTCACCGCTATAAGCGCGCACACGCGGACCCTACCCCTATGAGCACCTTCGAGAGAGTGGGCCAGCATATATGATCTTGAGATTTTACGAAGTCACCATAGGTGCCTCGTAGTCGAGTGGAACGTCTTCTCCCACTGAACGCACATCGTCGGAAAATACTGAAATTAACACAAGATAAATGCGAGCACCGGGACTTTAACCTTGGTGGGCTCGAGAAACCATTGTCCTCCTAACCATCCAACCACATGTTGGTTAGCACGACAAAATGTATGTGGGACCGTGATGAGCTTATTCTGAAGGCCAGTGACCATATCGTGCTTTTTCTTCAAATACAATGACTGTAAGTGTCGCCAACAAAATACGGAGCGCGCATCAAATGCAAAGTCCGTCAGTGTCATCAACAAAATATGGAGACGTATCGTGAGCTAGATACCGTTGTACTATTGTATATGCTTATTTTCTTAGTGGCCGATTGCGTGTGTGGTGTGGTGGGCACATCATTTCTAGTTGTGGTGGGTCAACATGAAGACTCATGGGTCGGTTCCATCCTGCGCCACATATAGGTTGGACCGAGACGCGTTATAAGAAGACCCATGTGGAGGACTCGGCGTACAACACGAAGCTACCAGAGTCGCGGAGGACTCTATCCCCACACTACTAGGGAAAACCTTTCCTTATACACAGAAATTTAGCAACAGCGCGGGTCAAAAAAGGGCGCTAGTGCTAGATAGCAGTAGCGGTTCAGAAAAAATCGTGCTGTAGATACAATTGTAGCAGTAGCGCGTGTGACCCTAAAAGCGCTACTACTAATATTCCCATTGGTGGAACGATAGGCTACGCATAGCAGTAGCGGGCTTGGAGGAAGCGCGCTTCCGCTAGGGCGTGAATAGCAGCGTGTTTCCTAAGAAGAGCGCTACTGCTAATGGAAATAAAATAAAATGAGAAACAAATAGAAAAGTAAATGAAAATGAAAGAAATAGAAAAAGGAGAAAGAAATAAAATAAAATGTAAAGCAAAATAAATGAAAAAGCGAAAAAACAGAGAAAGGCATAGCTGTAGCGTGTTCGTTAAGAGGCGCTTATAGCTAACGTAGCTGCAGCGCGTTTCCTAGACCCCCGCTATAGAAACAGAAAAGGAAATAAAAAAGGAGAAAATTACATAGCTATAGCAGATGGCGCGTTACGTGTGAAAAGCGCTATAGCTACCTTAGCTATAGCGCGTTTTGCAAACGCGCGCTACCGCTTAATTTTAACTTAACCAAAAAACCGTTTCCCCCCGGCCACCACTTGCCCCCCAAATCTCTCAACCCACCCCGCCGCCGTCTCCCTGATTCGCCGTCGCCCCCTTCGCCGTCGTCTCCTCGCCGACGCCGACGCCCGAGCCACTCAGAGCCGTGCGCCGTCCGACGCCACCGAGCCGCCTAACGCCACGGAGCCGCGCCGCCTCATCAACGCCACCGGAGCCGCCGTCGACGCCACCAGATCCTCCCTCGCCACAACTGCCTCCCTCGCCGTCACCGAAGACGCCCCTGCCTCCCTTGCCACCGCCGGAGCCATCCTTTGTAAGCCCCCATGATAACCCACAAGCATAGGGGATCAATTGTAGCCTCTATCGATAAGTAAGAGTGTCGAACCCAACGAGGAGCTAAAGGTAGAACAAATATTTCCTCAAGTTCTATCGACCATCGATACAACTCTATGCATGCTTGATGTTTGCTTTACCTAGAACAAGTATGAAACTAGAAGTACTTTGTAGGTGTTTTTGGGTAAGCTTGCAAGAAAGTAAAGAGCACGTAAATATAAGCTAGGGGATGTTTAGATAAAGACACAACTAAATTAGTTTTAGTAGAGAGCTTGTTGTCACGAGAAAGTTATTTGTCCCTAGGCAATCGATAACTAGACCGGTAATCATTATTGCAATCTTATTTGAGGGAGAGGCATAAGCTAACATACTTTCTCTACTTGGATCATATGCACTTATGATTGGAACTCTAGCAAGCATCCGCAACTACTAAAGATCATTAATGTAAAACCCAACCATAGCATTAAAGTATCAAGTCCCCTTTATCCCATACGCAAACAAGCTACTTACTCGGGTCTGTGCTTCTGTCACTCACGCCACCCACCATAAGCAAATCATGAACATATTGCAAACCCTAAAGCGGGAATCCCTCACGCTTGCGCGACACGGTGAGCACCATAGGACAACACCAATAATAGAACATGCAACTCAAACCAATCTTGATCATCAAATAGCCATTAGGACAAAACGGATCTACTCAAACATCATAGGATAGCCATACATCATTGGGAAATAATATATAGCGTTGAGCACCATGCTCTAATAATGATGATCATCACACTTTTATTTACTTACAACTCAATATTACAACTCGATATCTAGAACAAAGATATGACTCTATATGAATGCCTCCGGCGGTGTACCGGGATTTGCAATGATCTAGCATAGCAATGACATCAAAAAACGGACAAGCCATGAAAACATCATGCTAGCTATCTTACGATCATGCAAAGCAATATTACAATGAATGCTCAAGTCATGTATATGATGATGATGGAAGTTGCATGGCAATGTATCTCGGAATGGCTATGGGAATGCCATGATAGGTAGGTATGGTGGCTGTTTTGAGGAAGATATAATGAGGCTTATGTGTGACAGAGCGTATCGTATAACGGGGTTTGGATGAACCGTGAAGTTTGCACCAACTCTCGAGGTGAGAAAGGGCAATGCACGGCATCAAGAGGCTAGCAATGATGGAAGGGTGAGAGTGCGTATAATCCATGGACTCAACATTAGTCATAAAGAACTCACATACTTATTGCAAAAATCTATTAGTCATCGAAACAAAGAACTAAGTGCATGCTCCTAGGGGGATAGATTGGTAGGAAAAGACCATCGCTCGTCCCCGACCGCCACTCATAAGGAAGGCAATCAATAAACACCTCATGCCCCGACTTCGTTACATAACGGTTCACCATATGTGCATGCTACGGGACTTGCAAACCTCAACACAAGTATTTCTCAATTTCACAATTAGTCAACTAGCACGACTCTAATATCACCACCTTTATATCGCAAAACTATTGCAAGGAATCAAACATATCATATTCAGCGATCTACAAGTTTTATGTAGGAACCATGTGAATGACCAGTTCCTGTCATCTCTCTAAATAGATATAAGTGAAGCAAGAGAGTTTTAATTATTTCTACAAAAGATATGCCCACGCTCTAACAAATATAAGTGAAGCAAAAGAGCATTCTACAAATGGCGGTTGTCTATGTAAAGAGAAACAGATAATCCAAACTTCAAATGATATAAGTGAAGCACATGAAGCATTCTATAAAGCCATACTCAAAAGATATAAGTGAAGTGCATATAGAATTCTATAGATCAACCAAGGACTATCTCATACCAGCATGGTGCATAAAAGAAAAAATGAAAACTAAATGCAAAAGACGCTCCAAGATTTGCACATATCGCATGAACGAAACGAATCCGAAAACATACCGATACTTGTTGAAGAAAGAGGGGATGCCTTCCGGGGCATCCCCAAGCTTAGATGCTTGAGTATCCTTGAATATTTACTTGGGGTGCCTTGGGCATCCCCAAGCTTGAGATCTTGCCTCTCTTCCTTCTTCTCACATCGAGACCTTCTCGATCATCGAACACTTCATCCACACAAAACTCCAACAAAAAACTCGGTAAGATCCGTTAGTATAATAAAGCAAATCACTACTCTAAGTACTATTGCAATCCAATTCATATTTTGTTTTTGCATTTTTTCTACTGTAATATAACTTTTTCATGGCTTAATCCACTGATATAAATTGATAGTTTCATCAAAACAAGCAAACTATGCATCAAAAACAGAATCTGTCTAAAACAGAACAGTCTGTAATAATCTGAACATTCACCATACTTATGATACTTGAACAATTCTGCAAAAATTAGGAAAAATAAACAATTTGTATAGCAAGACAGTGCAAATAGAATCAGAACCATTTGACATTCCAGTAAAACAATAAAAATCACGCACTACAGCCAAAGTTTCTGTCCTGCACTGCACAAACCAACAAGCATTGTAAACATCCCAAAGGCAAACCTTGGCACATTATTTTTATAATACAATGGAATTGTACAAGGGGATAATTAGTTTTATTGAATAGTTTCTGTAATTAAGATTCACAAAGTTTCCGTGAGCATGAATAAAGTTCAAGGCTAGCTCCCACTTCAACAATGCATGTCTCTCTCACTTTCACTTTTCTTTTTGAAAAAGTTTTGGGTTCCCCTCTTTATTTTTGTTGTTTTTAAACTATATGAAAGCACTCAACAGAAATAAATGACTCTCTAAAACTTCCGGGTTGTCTCCCTGGCAGCGCTTTCTTTAAAGCCATTAAGCTAGGCATATAGTGCTCAAGTAGTGAATCCACCCGGATCCCAAGGTATATCAAAGCCAATTTTAATTAGCAATGATTTGTAATTTAGTAGTGAGCACAAAGTAACATATATCATGTGATGACGAAGCCTAACTCTCTTCCTATGCATCGGCATGTAATAAAAGAACAATTCATGCACAGATAGTAATGGCCAATGCATAGTATAAACAGTTTCTTGAATTTTATCGTGTGGGAAACATAGAGAGGTGGAGATATAGTTCCCCTCTCATAATAATTACAAGTAGGAGCAGCAAGCACATGCATATTATATCTATCAAAATCATCATGTGTAGTAGTAAAAGGCAACCCATCAATATAATCCTTAATAACTGCAAACTTCTCTGATATAGTATAGTCGGGAGAATTCAAAAAGATAATAGGACTATCATGTGTGGGTGCAATAGCAACGATTTCATGTTTAACATAAGGAACTATAGCAAGTTCATCTCCACAAGCATAATTCATATTGGCATCTTGGCCACAAGCATAGCAAGCATCATCAAAAAGGGATATTTCAAACAAATTCAAGGGATCATAGCAATCATCATAACAATCATCCTTCGGTAGGCATGAAGGGGAATTAAACAATGTATGTGTTGAAGAGTTACTCTTATTAGAAGGTGGGCACGGGTGATCAATCCGCTCTTCCTCCTTTTTTTTCGCTCTCCTCATCATCTTTTTCATCCAATGAGCTCAGAGTTTCATCAATTTCTTCTTCCATAGCTTCCTGCAAAATATTAGTCTCTTCTTGGACAGCGGAGACTTTCTCAATAAATGCATTAATATCGGAATTGTATTCATAATTCTCATAGCAATATTTGAGGATAGCTAAATTTTCAGATCTATAAACAGCATCATCAAAATCTTCAAACTCTTTACACATAGATTCAATTACATAAGCACCCATAAAAGCAACAAATTCTTCTATTTGTTCCACATCATAGTAATCATATATACCATTAGCATAAGAAGCTAAGGTTTTATTATCATTATATTTGCATGAAAAGGGAAGGTGTGGAGCCTTCATCCTAGAGCAACAAGTATAATCATAACTCACGCATAGTTGCCAAGCATACCACTTTAATATATGAATTTGATCCCATAATAGTTTCCCTTTTTGTGTTAAGCAATAATCCCTAAAGTATTCACGTTGATCCAACGTTACTCCCATTACATAATTGAATGGGGTTTTCTCACGATTATTAAAGTAGTACGTAATATCTGTCACATAACGAGCATCGAGGGTTTTAGGAGGTTCCTCATCTCCATGAGTAGCAAGTACACCTAATTTTTTTGGCATTTCGTGTTCCATATCCATAACTAAAGATAGAGAACAACTAACAACAGCAAATAAAAATTACTTAGTGATAAAGCAAACAAGCACACACGAGAATATTCACCCCACACTATAACTTCCCCGGCAACGGCGCCAGAAAAATGTCTTGATAACCCACAAGTATAGGGGATCAATTGTAGCCTCTTTCGAGAAGTAAGAGTGTTGAACCCAACGAGGAGCTAAAGGTAGAACAAATATTCCCTCAAGTTCTATCGACCATCGATACAACTCTACGCACGCTTGATGTTTGCTTTACCTAGAACAAGTATGAAACTAGAAGTACTTTGTAGGTGTTTTTGGGTAAGCTTGCAAGAAAGTAAAGAGCGTGTAAATAAAAGCTAGGGGCTGTTTAGATAAAGACACAACTAAATTAGTTTTAGTAGAGAGCTTGTTGTCACGAGAAAGTTATTTGTCCCTAGGCAATCGATAACTAGACCGGTAGTCATTATTGCAATTTTATTTGAGGGAGAGGCATAAGATAACATACTTCCTCTACTTGGATCATATGCACTTATGATTGGAACTCTAGCAAGCATCCGCAACTACTAAAGATCATTAAGGTAAAACCCAACCATAGCATTAATGTATCAAGTCCCCTTTATCCCATACGCAAACAACCTACTTACTCGGGTCCGTGCTTCTGTCACTCACGCCACCCACCATAAGCAAATCATGAACATATTGCAAACCCTACAGTGGGAATCCCTCACGCTTGCGCGACACGGAGAGCACCATAGGACAACACCAATAATAAAACATGCAACTCAAACTAATCTTGATCATCAAATAGCCATTAGGACAAAACGGATCTACTCAAACATCATAGGATAGCCATACATCATTGGGAACTAATATATAGCGTTGATAACCATGTTTAAGTATAGATTACAGCGGGTAAGAGAGAGGTTACACCGCTGCATAGAGGGGGGAGAGTTGGTGATGATGGCGGTGAATTTGTTGGTGAAGATTGCGGTGATGATGATGGCCCCTGGTGGCACTCCGTTGCCACAGGAAGCAAGGGGGAGAGGGCCCCCCTTCTTCTTCTTCTTCTTCTTCCTTGACCTCCTCCCTAGATGGGAGAAGGGTTTCCCCTCTGGTCCTTGGCTCCCATGGCGTGGGAGGGGTGAGAGCCCCTCCAAGATTGGATCTATCTCTGCTTTCTCTCTGCTTCGTGTTACGCTCGCTGCCCTTTCACCGTTTCTTTTATATCTAGAGATCCGTAACTCCGATTGGACTGAAACCTTCGCCGTGATTTTTTTTCCAAAAATTAGCTTTCTTGCGTCAAGAAGGGCATCAACCGCCTTACGGGTGGCCCACGAGGGTGGGGGCGCGCCTCTGATGTAGGCGTGGGCCCCTGCCTCGTGGCCACCTCAGACACCGTTTCGCGTTGATCTTTCTCCCAGATTTTCCAAATATTCCAAAAATAAGCTCCATCCGTTTTTATCCCGTTTGGACTCCGTTTGATATGGATTCTGCGAAACCAAAAACATGCAAATGATGAACCGACATTTGGCAATCGGATCAATATGTTAGTCCCAAAAATAGTATAAAAAGTTGCCAAAAAGTATATGAAAGTTGAATAATATTGGCATGGAACAATCAAAAATTATAGATACGACGGAGATGTATCACCCCACCCCTCCTCTCTCTCTTTCATGCATAGGTTAGCTAGTTTAATTATCTAGGTTAGGGCAAAAATTTAGTTAGGGCTTTGACAGAGAAGTAGTTAGGTTAACTAGTTTAATTAGGTTAATTATCTAGGTTAGTGCAAAAATTTAGTTAGGGCTTTGACAGAGAACTAGTCAGATTAACTAGTTTAATTAGGTTAATTATCTAGGTTATTTAGGCAAGTTTTATTTGAAAGATGATCCTTTCCTATACTTTTATTGTTGATTATATCTTTTCATTGAAGTGGTCATGTTATATCTTTTCATTGAGGTGGTTCGATGGTGCCCAAGTGGCTTTGTTGTTTCAATGAAGCTGAGTGGCCTATATATGTTTTGCCGGAATGTTGATTCATTTCTGTTCCGACAAATTTCAGGTTCTCGATTTGTCCACTTTTTAGCAAAGGTCATGCCAAAATTTTCCGTGAATTTCGGCATGACTTGTGCTACAAACTAGGACATATCGAGTGCCCGGGATTTGCCGCACCAGGAAGGAGTCAACGTTCCTGCAAAACAATAGGCCTTTTTTATGTCATTATTCCTTTTATTAGATCTAGAATTAATTGACTAGATTTAATCATACGAAACATGGCTAGCAACGATGAAGGACATGGTTCTGGTGATTGCGACGAAGTCTACCGGGCGGCAGACGAATTTTTTAGCCTTGCCGACGATCAACCGATGTTGTTGCTGGGCCCACCGTGGCATCGGGACTCGAGATCGACACGCAAACCGGTGTTGAGATCGAGACCGCTCGAGACTCAGACCGCATCGAGACCGGCGCCGAGACTCGGACGGTGCTGCCTCGGGAGCGGAGCGGTGTAGAACCGAAAGCAAAGAGGCAACGGCTTCCTAACAAACTCCGGACTACTAGACTGGTGGTCACGGAGGTGAACCACGGCAATTTTGAGCCAAAGGCGCCCGATCAAGCGCGCGCGTGTGTAGCGACCTGACCCAAAATCGGTCAAATCTCTGTGTCTGTACCATCCCAAGATCATGCTGGTACTCACAGTACATCGATAAAGTAGTCAAAGTTCAATCACACCTGAATATCATTAATGATTCTCATATAGAGTCTTTATTACAAGGGAATAAATTCGGCTCAAGGACAACTCATGAGAATAAACTAATAACACTGCGGAAGCGTCGAAGTAAAGCGAGTCCATCCGACTCCAAAGGGCAATCGCCAAGCGCGGAGCGTAGCCTCACTCCTGATCGGAATATACCTCTGCAACATAAGACGTTGCAGCCATGTAGGTCAGCTTTTGGAATAAGCTGGCAAGTCATGAAGAACAACAATAATAAACTTACTATCACTATATGCATTTTGGCTGTGGAGCTGTAAGTTTCATCATTTTGCGGAAAGCAAATTTTATCCTACTACAGTGGACTTGCTTGCAAATTACTACAATTGTTGGTAGTATTGAGATGGTTCCGCCAACCAATATCTCGTTCCCAATTATTAAGTCATGAAACCCCTCAAATTAATTTATTAGTTTTAGTGTTGAGATATCCGAATACTTCCAAGTTCCAGAGGCTCAAATGTCCGTGAATCGGGACACGGCTAATCGATTAGATCTTTAACTCTGCAGAGGTTTGCGACTTTCCCATAAGAATCATTCCTCCTTTAAAGTCTTCGCACTTCATGGTGTTTGAAGACGGACGAATGAAACAGGTCTTCCAAAGAGTTCTTCCGCTACCGCCGTACCCATCCAATCCTACCGTTCTTCTACATCTCGTAGTACCGTCCCAGCCAGCGTCACTACTAGGGTTAACCCAGCCAGAGCCCATAATGGCTTGCGGCTGCATGTAAGCTTCGGTCATGGGGCATCCATCCTTCTCTTCGTGGCTGGGTGAAGCTTTCCGCAAGATGTCATGGCACTTCTCCATGCATCCCGCCACCACTGGTTCTCCAGGTGCCCGTCAACCGCCCTCCACCCAAAGAGTGATTTTCCGAAGTCCATCTTGATCATTGTAGTTCATGGGGTTGTCATCATCATTGACTCTCACATCTTGCTTATGAACTTCACTCAACCCAAAACCCGCTCACGAGCATAGCAAAGTAACTACTACGTCCCGGGGTCATGGTAACAAGGGGATTGGTTCATCCTACCACATGATACTACTCAAGTTTAATGACTTCAAGATTTCACTACTGCATGCATGGTGGGGTGGTGACAATTACTAATGCACAAAAACATAGGTATAGAAATAACATGATCAAAACTTGCCTTGCTGATGATCCTCGTAAGCTAAAGAGTCGTGGTAGCAAGCTTCGCACTCCGGAAACTCTACCGAGACAAACAATTCACAATAAGCATATAGCAATAGGATCACACAACATAACAAAAGTAACATAACTCAACAAAACAACCAAAACCAAATCCAAAAGAAAAACTCAAAGAAAAACCACTCAAAGTTTTCCCTACTTCAAACCATAACAAAAATAGTTTTTTATATAATAAAATTTTACTCAACATAACCTAATCATGGTTTTAGGTTAACTTAACAGAAAAGGATTCACTAAGCAACTAGGAGCAAAAAGAATTAATTAAAAGCTATTATAAAACTCATTTTAGGCCTAATCCAATTTCTATTAAGAAAAATTAAAACTTTTATTAATTATAAATAAAAGTTCATCTATTAGAGTGACTGAAACTAACCTAGAATAATCTATCACAAGTTAAAAATAAATTTATTTACTAATTAATTTAGTAGGAAAACAGAGCTAGCTAATTAATTAGGATTAACAAGATTCTGCTTAAACTAATTTTTCAATAATCCTAAAATACCCAAATTAATTTTTATGGTTTGGCAATGTCAAAATAAAGTTGGGACAAAAAGAATCATGCAAAAATAATTTTTCTAACTCAAGTTATAGCAGATTTACTATTCTGACTAAAACTAAATTAAAGCATTTTAATTAATTTTAACATAGCTAAATATATATTCTACAGAAACTACATAAAATTTGCAACCCAACAAAAAAAGAATCATCTAAAAATATTAAACAGAATAAAAGATATCAATTTTTCAAAACAGAAACTAATCTGCTAAAACAAAAAATCAAAATAAAAGAAAAAGGCCTAATGGGCCTATACTGTGCCCTGAGCGTCAAATAGTCTAAACGGGCCTATTGGTTTAAAATAAAAACGGGCCGGCTAATTAACTAAAACCCTAACTAATAAACCGGAAAGAACCGGCCGGTCTTTTTATAAAAAGATACCCCTTCGGGGGTTCTAATCGTGGCCGTCCGTTTGAGATCGGACGGGGGAGGGTGTTCCTGTGGCTTACCGGAGTCCGCTCTGGCGGCGGCGGCGGCGCGGCGAGTCGCCGAGGGTTCCAGGCGTCGGGAGGTCCGGGAGTCGCCGTCTTGGTGCGGGGAGCTCGGGAAGGGTTTGGTGGGGTCGGGGTTGGTCGGGAGGGCTAGGGCGTCGACGGCGGCGACTTTGGCGGAGGGAGCTCGGGTCTCCGTGAGGTCGAGAGGAGGAGAGGGGTCCGCGAGGTCTCGGGGAATGGGGTGCGGGGGCTTCGCTTTTATAGTCGGGGTCGCCTCGCTTGGGGGATCGGGCGATCGGAATCCGGATCCTTCGGATCCGCGATCTCCGCGGTCTTGGCGATCGTGGGCGAGGGAAGAAGATGGGAGGGTCGGGTGGGCTGGCCAGTTGGCGAGTGGGCGGCTGGCTGGGCCAGGCCAGCGGGGCGGTGCGCTGGCTGGGCTGGGTGGCCTAGTGGCGCCCGGGGTTTTTTTTTTTTAAAATTTATTTTTTAAATAAAACAAAAACAGAAATAAAACAATATCTATACATATTTTATATAGGGTATATATATACCAAAATGATCAAGGGAATATTCCCCTTCATTTGAACATTTTTCCAAAGGCAAAATCCAAACTTTATAAAAATCCATTTTTTTCAAATTCAAATAAAATTCAGATTTGAAATCCAAAACTTTTGGCATTGTTTCCTCTGATATTTTTGGAGTGTCATGTTTGCTCCTCTCATACTTTTGATCAAGTATTTATCAGGCTTAGTTTTTGAAATGTTTCCCACTTGCCAAAGTTTGAAATTCAAATTCAAAACTCAAAATTCTCTGAAACTTCAAATGACATTCAAATTCAAACAGGATGCATAGGATGCTTAGCTATAATTGTAAAACATTCCAAATAGGAAATTTGGGATGTTACAAACCTACCCACCTTAAGATGAATCTCGCCCTCGAGATTCGGGTTGGCTAGCAAATAGGTGCGGGTGGTCTCGAAGGAGATCTTCTTCGCGCTCCCAGGTGGCTTCTTCCTCGGTGTGGTGACTCCACAGCACCTTGCAAAAATTGATGACCTTGCTGCGGTGACTCGCTTGCAGTCTCGAGAATTCGGACGGGTTTCTCCTTGTAAGTCGATCACCGTCAAGTCTGTATGGCCTCTAGGGGCACTTTGTGTCTCTCAACGGAACATCGGCCATGTCGGCATGACACTTCTTCACCGAGAAACGTGGAAGACATCATGAACTCCGGACAATCCTTCCGCAATT
This sequence comes from Aegilops longissima, assembly GCA_021605205.1. NCBI lineage: Eukaryota > Viridiplantae > Streptophyta > Magnoliopsida > Poales > Poaceae > Aegilops > Aegilops longissima. Next base: position 700,730,227 of record CM038679.1, on the reverse strand, counting down.
CCAACTTGTACGCAACCTCTCCACGACGCTCGAGGATTTTGTAGGGCCAATGAATCGGGTGCTAACTTTCCTTGACACCAAACCTCTTGATTCCACGGTGGAGACACACGAAGATATGCTCGGTCTCCGCCGTAAGTCACTTCCTTGCGCTTCGTCGGCATAACTCTTCCGTCTCGACCGTGCTATCTTGAGCCTGTCTCGAATCAGCTTGACTTTCTCTTCGAATCCTCGATAAGATCGGAACCGAAGAGCGATCGATCTCCAACACTATCCCACAAAGAATGGTGTTCTGCACCTCCTTCCGTATAGAGCTTGAAGGGGCCATCTTCAAACCGGATTGATAACTGTTGTTGTATGAGAACTCGCGTGCGGCAAATTATCATCCCAGCTAGACCCATAGTCTAGCACACAAGCTCTCAATATGTCCTCCAGAATCTGATTGACTCTCTCGGTCTGTCCATCTGTCTGCGGATGAAAAGCTGTGCTGAATTCCAACCTCGTACCCAAAGTTTCATGCAACTGCTTCCAAAACATTGAGGTAAACTGCGTTCCTCTATCTGACACGATTTTCCTCGGAACTCCATGCAGACATACGATCCTGGTCATGTATATCTTGGCCAACTTAGCACTGGTATAGGTAGTCTTCACGGGAATGAAGTGAGCTACCTTGGTCAAACGATCAACCACTACCCAGATAGAATCATAACCTGAACGGGTCCTGGGTAATCCTGTGATGAAGTCCATTCCAAGTTTCTCCCATTTCCAATCGGGAATCGGCAAAGGTTGAAGTAACCCTGCTGGCTTCTGATGTTCTTCCTTTACTCGTTGACAAACATCTCATACGGCTACGTACTCGGCAATGTCCTTCTTCATACCTGTCCACCAGAAACTTTGCTTCAAATCCAAGTACATCTTGGTGTTGCCGGGGTGAATCGAGTACGGTGAATCATGAGCCTCCTGAAGAATTAGCTTCCTGAGTTCGGGATCATTGGGCACATAAATACGATCCTCGAACCATATAGTTCCGTGTTCATCCTTACGGAATCCTTTAGCTTTTCCTTCATCCATCTTTTGCTTTATCTCATCAATTACCTTGTCCGACTTCTGGGCTTCACGAATCCTTTCGGCCAAAGTGGACTGAACTTCCAGAGTTGCAACGAATCCTCTCGGAACTATCTCCAGTCGGAGATCTCTGAGGTCATCGACCAACTCCTGGGGTAATCCTCCTGCTGTAAGAGTATTTACATAACTCTTACGGCTCAAAGCATCTGCTACAACATTAGCTTTACCTGGGTGGTAATGCAATCTCATGTCGTAGTCCTTTATCAACTCTAGCCATCTCCTCTGCCTGAGGTTCAATTCCTTCTGCGCGAAAATATATTTCAAACTCTTGTGATCTGTGTAGACATCACAACGGTTTCCGATGAGGAAATGTCTCCAGGTCTTGAGTGCATGCACTACAGCTGCTAACTCCAAATCATGGGTGGCATAATTCATCTCATGAGGTCGTAGCTGTCTGGAGGCATAAGCTACAACCTTACCTTCCTGCATGAGTACTCCTCCGAGTCCTTGACGAGAAGCGTCACAATAAACCTGGTATTCCTTATGTATGTCTGGCAAAATCAATACTGGAGCTGTGACCAACCGTTTCTTCAATTCCTGAAAACTGGCTTCACATTCCTCGGTCCAAACATACTTGGCTTCCTTCTTCAACAGCTCACCATGGGCTTGGCAATCTTCGAGAAATTCTCAATGAACCTCCGATAATATCCTGCGAGTCCGAGAAAACTGCGGATCTCCTTGACTGTGGTGGGTGACTGCCAATCGGTGACTGATTCAACCTTGGCGGGATCAACTGCTATTCCTTCTCCTGAAATAACATGTCCGAGGAATCCAACTTCCTTCAACCAAAATTCACATTTGCTGAACTTGGCATACAACTGATGTTCTCGAAGTTTCTCCATAACTAGACGCAAATGTTCCTTATGCTCTTCCTCGCTCTTGGAGAAAATCAATATATCATCGATGAACACCACGACAAACTTGTCCAGATATTCCATGAACACCTTGTTCATCAAATTCATGAAGTACGCAGGAGCATTAGTCAATCCAAATGACATGACGGTATACTCATATAAACCATACCTGGTAGTGAATGCTGTTTTGGGTATATCCTTTTCACGAATCTTCAACTGATGATACCCCGATCGAAGATCGATCTTAGAGAATACCTTGGCTCCAACAAGCTGATCAAACAAGTCGTTGATCATCGGCAGAGGGTACTTATTCTTGATGGTTACTTCGTTCAATGCACGATAATCCACAACCATCCTCAAACTTCCATCCTTCTTCTCTACCAAAAGAACTGGGGCTCCCCAAGGTGATGAGCTCGGACGAATATATCCTTTCTCCAATAACTCATTAATTTGATCCTTGATCTCTTTCAACTCATTCGTGGCATCCGATAAGGTCTCTTGGATATTGGGGCTGTGCCGCAATAACTCAATCGAAACTCAATGTCCCCGTCCGGTGGCATTCCGTAATTCCTCCGGAAACACATCGGAAATTCTTGCACCATCGGCACTTCCTCCCTAACAACTCCCGTGAGGGAATGCACTGATTCTTCATCCGGCTGTGCTGGCTACATACTTGATCCTCTTCGCTCCGGGGTGGTGAGCAGAATAGACTTCTTGAGCACAGTCAATGTTCCCTTCAAACTTTGACAACCAATCCATGCCTAGGATTACATCCAAGGTCTGGGTTTCCAACACTATGAGGTCCACGGGAAATTTATGATTCCCGATGTTCAGGGTTGCATCCCAGACCCCTTGGCGGAGTTCACCGTCCCGCAGGAGCGTGACTTCCTCAGGTTCCGGCACCGTTGGAACCCAGTGAAGAAGGTTTACGAGACAAAACCGGTCATTACGGAGTTCATGAGACTGCTGGTAATTTTAGTTTCTGATCAATTCGACTGCACACGTTAGTCATATTTGTAAACGATCCTTGGGCCTTTTGCAGAGAGAGCAGCACCGGATTGCGGCCGAAAGCGACTCGCTGTCTGAGGCATTGGCGAGGCCCAAGTGGGACACTCCATTCAACCGGGCGTTGAACATATTGAAATGACAACCGGTGGATACTCGACCGCCGTATGGACGCGTGCACGGTGTCGGAGATGGCGCCACGTGGAAGAAGTACTACCGTGAGACCACGGAGGAGAGAAAGGAAAGTTAGAGGTTAACTGAAGAAAACGTCGACAAGAAGGTTGAGATTGCGGTTGAGAAGAAATCATCTCGAATAACAGAATAACAGCGGTAGCTGCCGCAAAACAGGTGGTTGCAGATTTGTCTACTTCCTTGGTGACGGGCGTTTTCACTTGGACAAGGCAAAATCTAGAAAAAATGCAGAGGACTTTCCCCTTGCTGACTTCTTGGGAGCACTTGCTCCCGCACCGGCTCCCGCACCGGACGTGCTCGGCGGTGCTTCGTCTTTGGTTGAGCTTGACGCCCTCACGGTATCTGTCACACCGGCCCCCTAAATGTATAATCTCCCGTTGTCATTGCCTTTCGGATGTATCACGTCGCAGACTTTCCTTTGCAGGCCGACGAAATCCCGTGCACCATATTGTACACCATCAGCGACCAGAAGGTGGATGTGGGGCAGGCGACGATAATGGAGCCGAAGGAACCATTGTTCCACAGCCGGCCGATCCCCCCGAACGTCTTCAAGGTTTCCGTGGCCAGTGTCAAACCGGGCCACGAGAATTTGCCTCCTCTAATACTAGTGGGGATGACGACGAGACCTCGCGCGGCTTGGTAATTGTTGCAATGGGTGGGTCCTGTTGTGGCCAAAGAATCGCTTCGTGCGAGGCGGCCGAGCACACCCACGAGCACGCATCCTCAAGAAGGTATGAACATCAACACCCCACCTACCCAATTAGCGCCGGTGTCGGGTTGGGTGATAGCGGACGGGTAAGGAGGAGGCTCCATTAGTCACCGATGACGCCGCCATGGATGAGGATGAGGATGACGATGGCGCTGTGCAAGATGTCTATACTTGGCGCCTCGTGGTTTGAGCGCCATGAGTCGGTGCCTGAATTGCCGCCTCAACGATATGGATGACCTTCCGTAGGAAGTCTAGGAAGAGAGTGAGGAAAGGCAAAAAAGCTGATTCTATGATCCAGTCGCCTCAACAGCCTCGGCAGGACCGTATAGATATCCCCGATGCGGATAAATGGCATATCCCTGGTCAACCAATCCTACGTGCAATAGAGCTACAGGCCAGATTTGGCGATCTAAGAGGACTTCATGACGATGTGCTACAGGTAGAGAAAGGCCTCATCGCCTCGAAAGATCCAGGATACCCACTCTACGTGGTTAACGTTCAGCGGCAAATGTCGTACGTCGACAGCTTCCCCGCGGATAAGTTCTTCCTCCGATTCGATTACATATTCGACATGTTTCACGTGAAGAAGCTGGATTTTACGTTTGTCCGCCTTTGTGCCTTGCACATGAACTACATCATCGGGTTGAGCAGATACCTCATATCTATGTCGCTGACCCGCACTACATGCACGAGGGCTTCTTGGGAGTCTCGCAAAGCACGGTGAATACGCCGAGGATTACATCGTCGGTTTCATGCTCGCCAATAAGGACAAGGAGGAGATTCTCGTGCCTTATCATCCTGTAAGTCATCCGCTGCTATCCTTCCTTCGATTTCAATCATTCATTTGCATGGTGGAGGCTAATTAATTTGAGGTGTACTTATTTTGCTTGGCAAGGGCGCCGCGCCGTCCTCATCATCCTCTAGCCCCGATTCTCCTATGCTCTTTACTTGGACTCGTCAAGAACATTCACAAAAGGATTACACCCACATCAAGGATGTTCTCGACAAAGCTATGTTTTACTACCAAGCAAGGGGTGGAGAGGTCAGGACAAGAAGAGAAGGGCGGCAAGGTCACCTTCAGCCATAAGACCGACTTCTGCTGCATCCAAAGAACCGAACGATTCTCTTAATGATGGATTCTATGTCCTACACCACATGCTGGAGTACAGACGGGATCACCAGAACCTTCGCATGTCACCTAGATCCGGCGATGCCCATATTTTGCAATGGGCAAAGGACATAGGAGATATCGAGGATCATCGACTTCGAGCTGAGTTCTATAACATACAGCGCGAACTTGCCCAAATCATCATGAAGGAGGTCGTCGGAAAAACAGGGATGTTCTACGAAGAAGGACAAATGTCGCGGGAAGACGTTCGAACATGGATAGCCTCTCAGCGTCTCGACATGAAGCCTTTCACTAAGCTCGAGGACTATCTCCCTGACATGGATGGATGGCACGACATGGTGGAGTGATTGTCGATATATGACAATGTGTTCGTTTAGTCCATACTTTCTGTATGACAAAACTTTGAGTTATGCACGGTGAAACTTTATTTGTGATGTAATTAAACCGTCCTCCTCCTCGACTAGCTTAAAATCACTCTAGTTAGGGCATTTTGGGTAATGATGAACTTTGTTATTTATGCTTATGATATGTTGTTTCTATTTTTGCCAAGTCTGTCTCTTTCTGTTGCTTAACTATATATGTTGCATATCATCGACTCACGTGACGATGCAGGTGCATAGATCATAGATGGATAAGAAGTGCTATGCTAGGAGTATATATACGTCGAGTGGCCGGAGTGTCAGGCCCAGGTGTACCAGTTTCCGGCTTCCGAGCGACAGGCAGTAGTTAGTTTAGGTTCAAGCTAATGCGAGAGAGGGATACGAACTCATGTACTCAAAGTGATAGCTCTTCTCGCGTATATCATTGTTTAGATGGATGGCGATGTATTTGCAAGTAATCGAGACTTGTATCGCTATTTTCGAGATGATGACGAGAGACCACTTTGTGTTGGATGATGATTATGATGATGACTTGATTTGATGAGACTAATTGTATGTATATGCTATGAGTACATTTGTATGTGTATGATATCCTAAAGATTATTGTATAAAGCCTATTCAAATACAAAACAAATATGTAGGAAAAAAACTAATAAAACTAGTAGTAGCGAGGGGGGGAAATTTAGCAGTAGCGCCGCCTTACCAGTAGCGCTTCCTTGTAAACAGTGATGCAGATAATATCAGCAGCGCCCTTTTCTAAAGAGCGCCACAGCTATTCATGTATAGCAGTAGGGGACAACAGGCTCTACTGCTATACGTTAACTGTAGCGCCTTATTAGTAGCGCCGGTCCCCGCGCTACTGAGAGGCCTAAAACCCGCGCTGCTGCTAGGCTTTTCCGTAGTAGTGCCACTGGTGATAAGCCGACTATATATGATTTGTAACCCTAGGCCTCCAGTATGTTACAGAAGCTTGGGGGCTAGTTTGTCAATAGTATATACACACGCACAATGCCTGGTATTCACGTGTACTTTGTACACACCCCTATCACTAATATACAGTACCAGGAGTAGGCTCTTTCTTCAACTGCAAGGGTCTGAACTAGGATAAAACTTTGCCTCGTATTACCATCCAGCCTAACAGCCAAGGATATCCTACCGAATGATATGATGATATCATATCTGCCAACTACTAAGAGAGAGGTGTGTCTGGGGGGCAATGTGTGCGAGAGAGGCCTAAAGATAATATGCGTGCGGGAGACACGTAGGCACATATATGTGCGTATAGAGGGCTAGTAGAGACCGTGCGTGTGTACATATGCATGTGAGAGAGATAGTGTTTTCCAACTGAGATTAGTGAAAAGAGTGGTACATAGTAGTTAGAAAGAGAGAGAAACAGAGAGAGCATGTGCGTGAGACACCCCGACACCCTGAGAGAGATTGTGAGCTTGTATGAAAGAGAAATGCCGATGCATAAAAAGTGTGTGCACTTATGCAAGATAGAGAGATATATAACGCGTTTGTGAGAACGGGCCGAGGCATAGTGCATCTACGTGTAAAAGGCGGTTCTACGCATTAAAATAAAATATAAATGGCATTATTATTTTTGGATGAGATCATGAATTTTGCAAATTGCGTATGGACAAAAATCGGTCTATCAGACACCCATACTCTATTGAATTCTAGCATGTGCATGTGTTTATTTCGTATTATCGATCCATAGAGTGAGAGCGGTTTGAAATACAGGCAATGGATGCTTTTGCAATTCATATATAAACATTAATTAGTGCACTCCATGTTGTTAGTGTGAAGCACTTTATACATTTGTCACTTGCATGGATACATTCCAAATTGCTAACTACGAAATAGAATACATGTCGAATTCAACATAAAGGGGGTTTCCAAGATTTGAATTCATAGGAAGTGCATTCATCTATTTGAACCCGAGGTTATGGCATTTGTAAATCAGATGTAAAAGGGGGCATCAATCTTTGTTGTGAGTTTGAACATGCTATATATATTCATACGCATATCTAACTTTTTTTTGCAACCAAGGAGATTATATCTGGAACCATGCATGAACTGAGGTAAGTTGCATATTTTTTAATATATACTTGTGTACAATGTATATTCAAATGTACCCCCTCCATTCCAAAATAATCGTAGCTTTAGGATTTTCAAGAGTAAAGATTTGTGAAGTTTGACAAATCCTGAAAGTTCAATTCAAGAGAACCGAAAACGTTAATGCTTCTGCTCCCAAATATTGAACGAAGCGCCAAATAGGCCTGTGGTCACCCGAAACCGCGCGAGACTAATGTTTGGTGAAATTACTCTCCTGACTCTGGCCTGTGTAGCCTATCGGTCCGATGTCCAAAGGTCTAAACCGGGGTAGGTTTGTAACTTCACCAAGATGCCAGTCTCAACCGCCTTCGAGAAGAATTCATACGCCATGGGCGCCTAAACACCCATGCGCTCGGCCGAAATCTATCCCGCCCACATTTGGGACACCTGAGATTACTGTCCTACCCCCAACCTGCAATATGTCCAAAATTTTAGATGGGGGCAAACTTTGTAACTTTTCCCAAATTTCAAACAAGCGCGTCTCAAACCGAAACATTGTTCCCCCTTAGTTCCCCGCTTCCCTCCGTTTCCCCATTCATACTCCGTGGGCGCCAAAACGCCCTCTCCACCAGCCGCGAAACCCCATCCTCCTCTGTCCTCCACCCCATAGCGGCCAATCCACCGCCGCCCTCCTTCAGCATGCCGGAGCTGGTACCCCGACGTCGTCGTCCAACGCAACCGCAACACCCTCAAGGACTTAGCAGCTGAAGCCGAGGCAGAGCTGCCTCCACTACGCCAACGCCGACGTGCGCCGTACCAGAACCACTCCGACCACGCCGTCCTACGCCTCACTGTTGCAGCTCCACTGCCGCAACCGCCCACCGCACCGAGCTGTTCCCTTCGCCGTCGTTCGCCGCCTCGGATCTGCTTCCCCGCCGCCGGCTGACGGCCACCGCACCACACTCAACAACTTGGCCATGGGTTCGCCCAAGGCTGCACCGTCCTCCACAACTTCTGGTTTCCGTGAACCACAAGAAGATCGTTGGAAAAATGAAGGAGGACACAAGATCGCCAATGTAAAGAGGTACTCCTCTTCCCTTATTCGTGCAAATCTTACGTCTCCGCTCACACCGTATTCATCCCACGAAAGAAACTAGTTGAGCGCTTCTTACTTCATCTTCTTCGTGATACTAAATGCACAAGGTTTCCTCCCTTTTGATATTTCACCTTTGCTAGAGGTCAGTAGCCCGCCTGGATTTCAATTCAGGGTCAGTCGAACCGCAATTAAAAGAAGCAGAACCCGCTTAGACACACGGAGCACCTAGTCCGTCTGTTCCCCAGGGAAGCGGCGCATCGGTGTCTATCATAGGGGTGAGGGGCACAGGAGCTGCTTGCGCCCGATCTGGAGGTCGCCGGGGCTTGAATGGATGGCCGGGGGGCGGTGCCAAGCACGGCGGTGCGGTGAGGTCAAGGGGAGGGCGCAGGCAGGGGAGGAATACTGGACCGATGGTCGCTGGCGTTTCGAGGAAGATCGTCAACACTGACTGGCTGGAGGTAGATGAAGGCGATCTGCCTGTTCTTTGTACATCGGACGGTGCAGAAAAAATGGACTGACCTATTTGCTTCCAGTCGACTGTTATTTTCATAGAATCATGTAGTAATTTAGTGTGCCATGCATGTTATAGAGCTATCATATGTCTCTCGTCATTTATTTCTCACCGACCTGCTATCTGCTACCTTTACACCGTACTAATTGTGCACACACTTCACCCATACTCACACTATTGTTTTTTTATGCATGGGTATTTCAGACTCTGACGCAGTGTTGATGAATGCGTAAAAGAAAAGATGAAGTCGCTCCAGTGTAATTCGAAGATAAGCACTAAGCGTTTCAGCGCTCTAATGGGTGCAGTGTCAGCAGTTGGAGACAGTAAACGTAGCTCTACAGTTGATGATCTCAATTGCCACACACAACTATCCCAGGTGCTTGCTTTAACTTTGCGCTGTCAAATGTGGTTACATGTTGCATATGGTGTCTAGCTTGTATTGCTTCCAATTTGGTTAAATTTCATCTGCTTACTTTACACATTATACCTTTGATAATGACATGCCTTCCTGTTTTTGATACATACTACATATGTCTATTAACCATGTTCGTACATCAAACTAATGCTCTTTTGTATCCCTCGTCAATCACTTATGATGAGACAACACCGAGTGGGTTACTTGTGAGACGCCTACTCGCTTAAAGAGTGCAGTGTCATCCCCCATATGATTCTCAAGAAACAGCAAGGCTAAATGAAGATAGTCAACGTAGCTCTCTAGTTGATCACCACAATTCCCCCACACCACCATCGCAGGTGCTTGCTCTTACTTGGCAGTGTGATATGTGGTTGCATGTTGCATATGGTGTCTACCTTGTAATGCTTCTAATTAGGGTAAATTGCATCTGCTTAGTTAACACATATACCTATGAATATGACATGCCTTCCTGTTTTTGGTAAATACTACGTCTTTCTATTAACCATGTTCTTACATCAAACTACTTTTCTTGTGTATCCCTCATCAATCACTTCTGACGATACACCTTCAAGTTGACAGTGTAATATTTGTTGCATCTTGCTTATCATTTCAAACATGTATTGCCTCTAATTTGTTGAAGTGCCACTTATAATGAGATACATCTAACTTGGTAGAGTGATTTTGGTTGGATCTTTCATATGGTGTCTAGATTGCATTGCTTCCAATGTTTTTCAGACATATTCCATCCTCCTACAATGTGGTTGTCATACATAAAAGTTGTGATCGTCAGTACATGCATCAACAAATTTGGAAGTGCAAATTTCATTCCTTTTTCTTGTGTGTTTACTTGACAAGGCAAAATCTGAAAGGACGAAGGCACATAATGATGGTGGTCCTCTGGAGCAACCGAAACAAATGATCTCTGCAGATTCTCCTGCTACTCGTACTGCAGTGCTAGTTCCAAATCTCATCTCCCCTACTCCACAACCCAAGGTGCTTGCTCTAACATGGCAGTGTGATATCTGGTTGCATGTTGCATATGGTGCCTAGCTTGTATTGCTCCTAATTTGTTAAACTGCATCTCCTTAGCTTACACATTATACATGTGAATATGACACGCCTTCCTGTTTTTGGTACATACTACATTTGCCTATCACACCATGTTCTTACATCAAACTACTGTTCTTGTGTATCATGCATCTATCGCTTATGATGAGACAGTCAGGCGCGTGGGTTAATATGAGACGCAATACTCTTATAAAGAATGCAATTTCATCCTCTCCACATGATTCTCAAGAAACGGCAAGCCTAAATGAAGATATTGAACGTAGCTCTGTACTTGAAGACCGCACTTCCCCTACACCACCATCACAGGTTGCTCTAACTTCGCAGTGTGATATGTGGTTGCATGTTGCATACGGTGTCTAGCTTATAATGCTTCTAATTAGGGTAAATTGCATCTGCTTAGTTTACACAGTATACCTGTGAATATGACATGCCTTCCTATTTTTGGTACACACTACATCTATGTGTTAATCTTGTTCTTATATGAAACTACCTCTCTTCTGTATCCTACATCAATCACTTACGAGGAGTCACCTTTATTCGTTGCATATTGCATATTATTTCTAGCCTGTTGACATGTATTGCTTCTAATTTGGTCAAATACATTTGTTAGGGCACCCTTTTAATTTGGCAGAGTGATATTGGTTTCATCTTTCATATGGTTTCTAGCTTGCATTGATTCTAACAAGTTCAAGCACCTTCTGCTTAGTTTACACTTTACATCATACATGTCAATATGTCACGCGGTCCTGTTTTTCATACATATTCTATCCTCCTATCATGCGGCTGCCTTATATGAAAGTAGTGTTCGTCAGTATCATGGATCAATGAGTTCTAAAGAGCAAATTTTATTCCTTTTTCTTATGGGTTTGACTTGACAAGGCAAAATCAAGAAAGAGGAAGGAAAAGAGTAAGGAAGGCGATGATGGTGGTCCTCTGCAAAGAACGTAAACGGGCATCTGTGCGATTCTCCTTGTACCGATAGTGCATTACAAGGTCCAAGTCTCCGCTCCCTACTCCACCATCCAAGGTGCTTGCTCTAACTTGGCAAAGTGATATCTGGTTGCATGTTGCATATGGTGTCTAGCTCGTATTGCTCCTAATTAGTGTAAACTGCATCTGCTTAGCTTACACATGATACATGTGAATATGACATGCTTTCCTGTTTTTGGTACATACTATATCTGTCTATCACACCATGTTCTTACATGAAACTACTCTTCTTGTGTATCCTGTATCAGTCACTTATGATAGTACACCTTTAAGTTGGCAGTGTGATATTGGTTTGCATCTTGAATATGATTTCTAGCATGTATTGCTTCTAGTTTGATGAACGCCATCTATGACGAGACAGTTTTAACTTGGCAGAGTGATATGGATTGCACCTTCCATATGGCGTCTTGCAGTGTTCCTAATTTTTTGAAGTGCCTTCGGCTTAGTTACCACATCATAGGTGTGAATATGTCAAGCCGTCCATTTTTCCGTACATATTCCATCCTCGTATCATGACTTTGCCTTTCACCAGAGTATCGTTCGTCAGTATCATGCATGAATGAGTTCTGAAGAGCGAATTATATTCCTTTTTCTTGTCGGTATGACCTCACAATGCAAAATCAATAAAGCTGAAGGAAATTGGCAAGGCATTGGATGATGGTGGTCCTTCCGAGAAACTGAAACGGAGGTTCTCTACAGATTCTACTCCGCCATCCTCCCAACAAGATTCGCAAGACAACGCAAGGCTCGACAGTCAATGTAGCTGTGTAGATGATGAGCACATCTCCCCTACTCCACCATCACAGGTGCTTGCTCTAACTTGGCACTATTATATGTGGTTGCATGTTGCGTATGATGTCTAGCTTGTATTGCTTCTAACTTTGTTGAATTGCATCTGCTTACTTTACACATAATGCCTGTGAATACGACATGTGTTCCTGTTTCTACATCAGACTACTATTCTTGCATATCCCACATCAGTCACTTATGATAAGGAACCTTTAAGTCGCCACTGTGATATTGGTTGTGTCTTGCATATGATTTCCAGCATGTACTGCTTCTAATTTGTTGAAACACCATACAGTTTGAACTTGGCAGAGTGATATTGGTTGCATCTTTCATATGGTGTCTAGCTTGCAGTGCTTCTAATTTGTTGAAATGCCTTCTGCTTAGTTACCACATCATAGGTGTGAATATGTCACGCCATCCTGTTTTTCATACATATTCCATCCTCGCATTATGTGTTTGCCTTTCATCCGAGTAGTGTTCGTTAGTATCATGCATGAATGAGTTCTGAAGAGCGAATTTTATTCCTTTTTCTTATCGGTTTGACTTCACAGTGCAAAATCATTACAGCTGAAGGAAATTAGTTCGGAAGTGGATGATGGTGGAGCAACTCAAACAGGGTGTCTCTACAGATTCTACTCCGCCATCCTCCCAACAAGATTCGCAAGACAACACAAGGCTGGACAGTCAACGTAGCTGTGTAGATGATGAGCACATCTCCCCTACTCCACCATCACAGGTGCTTGCTCTAACTTGGCACTATTATATGTGGTTGCATGTTGCGTATGATGTCTAGCTTGTATTGCTTCTAACTTGAATTGCATCTACTTACTTTACACATGATGCCTATGAATATGACACGTGTTCCTATTTCTAGAACATACGTGTACATGATGAGCACATCTCCCCTACTCCACCATCACAGGTGCTTGCTCTTACTTGGAACTGTTATATGTGGTTGCGTTTTTCGTATGATGTCTAGTTTGTATTGCTTCTGATTATGTTGAATTGCATCTGCGTAGCTTACAACTTATATCTGCAACGATCACTTACCCATAAGACACATTTAACTTGGGATTGTGATGTAGGTTGCATCTTGCATTGTCTTCTAGCTTGTACTGCTTCTAATTTCTTGAAATGGCACTTACGACGAGAAACTTTTTACCTGATAGAGTGATATTGGTCGCATGTTCATATGGTGCCTAGCTTTCATTTCTTCTAATTTTGTTGAAATGCCTTCCGCTTACTTTTTCATACATATTCCATCCTCCTATCGTACGTGTGAATATGAAATGCTATCTTTTTTGTATATATTTCATCCTCCTATCCTGCGCTTGCCTTACATCAAAGTAGTGTTCGTCTGTATCATGCATGAACCAGTTATGCAAAGCTAATTTTATTCATCTTCTTGTGGTTTTGACTTCATAAGGCAATATCAGAAAATATGAAGGAAAAGAGTAAGTTAGGGGATGTTGGTGGTCCTCCGCACCGACGCAAACAGAGACTCTCTAGATTTGCCACTGCTACTGCTAATGAAGTTGAAGTCCCAAGTCTACATGATGAGTTCATCTCCCGTACTCCACCATCGCAGGTGCTTGCTCTAAGTTGACAGTGTGATAATTGGTTTCATGTTGCATATGTTGTCTACCCTGTATTTCTTCTATTTTGATTAAATTGCACCTGCTGAGTTTATACGTTATACATGTGCATATGACATGGCTTTCTGTGTCTAGAATACACTGCATCTATCTATCATACCATGTTCTTACATCAAAGTACTGCTGTTGTGTATCCCGTCACCACTCATGATTGGACGCTTAACATGGCAGTTTGATAGTGGTTGCATCTTGCATTGATTTCTCGTCGTCTCGCTTCTAATTTTTCGAATTGCCACTTATGACAAGACACTTTTAACTTGGCGAGTAATATTGGTTGCATCTTTCATATGATGTCTAGCTTGCATTACTTCTATTTTCTTGAAAATCCTTCTGCTTAGTTTGCACATCGTAGCTGTGAATATGTCATGTCGTCCTATTTTTCTTACATATTCCATCCTCATACGGTTGTCTTACATCAAAGTATTGCTTGTCTGTATCATGCATCAATGAGTTCTGAAGAGTGATTTTATTCTTTTGTGTTGTGGGTACAGCTTGACATGGCAAAGTCAAAAAAGAGCAAAGGAAAATAATATAGTAGGGAGTGTTGTTACTCGTCGGGTGAAACGGAAAAGGATCCGCCGTCGAGATTCTGCTGGTACTTATAGTGCAGTAGAAGGTCCAAGTCCAGCGGCTAAATCTACAAACACAGTATCACCTGCTCCACCAGCTGCAGCATCCGCTTCAACTGTACCAGCATCTCAACAAGTTACTCGTTCGCTTGCTCGAACTAGCCAGTTCCCAAGCTGCCTTCACACCTAACACTACTTTCAAGCATCACGACACAACCGGACTTGGCAAGATCAGATGAACCTCATGAGCATCAACACAAGACGATACCTGACCGAGTCAAGTTGCAGTTGCATGCTCCTTTATATGTACTCTCACAGTTTGATGTACACTAACACTTTCCATATTCGTTGTTGAACTAGCACCACGGCGCAAGCGGAAACATACATCAGGGATAATGCTTGGCAGATTAACAAAATCTAAAGGAGGAAGAATGGAGATCCATTTTGAGGCAGGTTTAAAAAGGCCACGTGATGCTACAGAGTCAGCCAAGTTAGTATCAGAGGCAGCCGTTGCCGTTAGGTTTCATGCACGTATCCTCCCAACGTGGATCCAGTACAGGAATGAGAAAGATAATACCCTGTTTAACACCTTCCTTGACCATTTATCCGTAAGTAATGTTATTCATCGCAATTAGTAATATTGTCTTGCTCTGTCCCATACTTTCTAGCTTCCTCCTAATAAGACTCACATTCTTTTTTCAACAGATGAGGTTCAAGTTGGATCCGAAAGATGATGCAACTAAACAAGCATGCACTCATGTTTTTCAGTCTGCTCTGTGACAGTATCGGTACCACCTTAGAAAATCTCACTTTGAAGGCAAGGCTAACAATGAAATCGCCCAAACATCTCCATTTGAATATATTACAGATGAAGACTAGACAGCCCTCGTTAAACACTAGTGTGATCCAAAGTATCAGGTAGGCTATATGTATTTGATCAGACCACATATTGAACTTGTATTTATGTATGTGCCTTACAAGTGTATCTTCTTCTAGGCTAACTGTTTGAAGAACAAAACCAACCGTTCTAAAGTGAAATTCCAATAGACAACATGATCTTGTAGCTGTATTGCACACTGCGAGGCTCTTGTAAATAGCTGCTACTTCCTTCTTTTTTGTGCCATATTATCGTCTCTATATTGACTTGTTCCAAATACAGAGGAATGCCCGTGCAGACCAAAAAGAACCTGAACTGAATGCAGTGCAAATCTTCAAGGATTGCCACACCAGCAAGATGAAGGGCATGAGCACACCAGTTCAAGCCGCTGTTGTAAGTCCTTACTCCTCCTGCCCTCAAATGATTGGTATTGTGATGTGTTCATTTAACTACTTGGTTTGTAGCCAATGTCAGTTACTCTATTCACTTTTGTACACATTTGTCTTAATGTATCATTTCACCTTACATGGTTTAAAAGAGATGAAGGATATTCTTTTGGTCTTGATCTGTAATCTAGTTGTTATGTTCACGTGCGCACACAATGATAAAATAACCTGTTTGTTTTATATCTGTTTGCCCATGATATGAATGATGTCATACTATGTTCATCCTACTTTAAACCATGTCTCTTTATCCTTAGATGTCAATGAATGTGAGGAAATAGACAATACAGTAGGCATGCTACATGGACATATGTTCCGAAAGTGATTTTATTATGCAGTTGGCACTACAATACATGCTAATGTATTACAGTAGTTCACAAAAATAAGTTATGTATAAATGTTTAACCTACTTTGTTTGTTTTAGTCTCATTAGTAACTTATCTGGTACACTAATCTACAAGTTTAAACTTTCAGGAAGCTATGGAACAAATGATTGAACAGCCACAACCACCTGAAGGTGACGAGGCCTACCACAGGCACAATGTCACCTCTTGCTGCAGCAAGGCCAAGATCTCTCCACTAACAAAGCAAAAGAAACTTCCTGCGTAATTCTGGGTTGGTTGTCAAGGTAACCTCGTCCAAATCACCTACTGAACAAAATCTTCCTGCTAGACAGAGTGATATATTTGTGCTCCAGACACAAGTCCAATCCCTAATGGATGTCGTTTCAGAAACAAGAATAGTGGTTGAC
Source organism: Aegilops longissima (assembly GCA_021605205.1). NCBI lineage: Eukaryota > Viridiplantae > Streptophyta > Magnoliopsida > Poales > Poaceae > Aegilops > Aegilops longissima. The sequence continues at coordinate 700,713,614 of CM038679.1, read as the reverse complement.
AAATGTCGTCAAGATATGAATGGTTTTGAAACCAGACTATCAGACATTCGCTTCGTTGTTCAAGAGCAATGGCGGAAAAAAGGTGGAGATCGTGCTGCTCCATCAGATCCTACAGCCTGAAACATTAGCACTCAGGTCAAATGATCTGTGCTTCTATCTGATGGTGCTTTTATCTAGAAGTACTGTAAACTTTATGCCAACAAGCCTTTTGTTGTATGGTTGGAATTTATTTTGTTGTGATACAACATTTATGATGTTGCCACAGGCTGCAGTAATTACGACGCTATTTTTGTATAGTGTAGGTTTATCTTAGTAATGTATTCGGCCGAAAGCTTCGTAGGAGCCCAACATGCCAATATTCGTCGGGCCCATTCCAATTGGGCTAAAAACGATTACGGGCCGAAATTGGCATGTAGCCCACTAAAAATATCTGGGCCTAAATCAGCATAAGCTTTCATATTTTTCTGGTAGGCTTGTGCCCATAGTGGGCCTTTAATAGGCCTAAACATAATTTGGGCCCTCAGTAAAAATAGGCCGTTTATAGGTGTAAATATCTCGAGCCCATAAAAAACATGGGCCTTTAATAGGCCGAAAGTGAGATTGGGCCCTGATTGTGCCAAATAACCCACTGCTCTTAGCAGGCCGAAATGGTGGACCATTTACAACGCGGATCTTTGACAGGCCGAAATTCGGACAGGCCGTAAATGCGCCGACCTAATACACGGGCCTTTAATAGGCTGGAACTTCGGTCGGGCTAGATTATCGTCATTTTTATATGGGCCGTTAACGGGCCTGATATGACGTTGGGCCACATATGGCCCATGGTTTTCGTTCGGCGTTAACAGGCCGAAAATGACAACAGGCTGAAAGTGACCCAAATCTATAGTGGGCCTCTAACAGGCTGAATGTCAGACATGGCCGAATATGACCCAAATCCTTCACGGTCTTTTATGGGCCGAAAGTTTTGATGGCCTGTAAATGGACCCAAATGAAGCAGGACCTTTAACAGGCCGGAAATACACCGGGCCGTAATTCGGCCCAATTACTTAGCGGACTGTTAACGGGCTAGAAGTGACCATGGCTGCATTGATGACAAGTTTAGGACAGGCCGTTGACGGGCCGATTTGACAGAGAATGTTGGGCCTTTAGCTGGGCCGGCCCATTATGGTCTGCAGAATCTTGTGGGCCTTTAGCTGGGCTGGCCCATTGTGGTCCACAAAATCTTGTGGGCCTTTAGCCTGGCCGGCCCATTATGGTCTGCAAAATCATGTGGGCCTTTAGCTGGGCCGGCCCATTACGGTCCGCTAAATTTTGTGGGCCTTTATCTTGGCCGGCCCATTCTGGTTTGCAAAATCTTGTGGGCCTTTAGCTGGGCCGGCCCATTATGGTCCGCTAAATCTTATGGGACTTCGGTTGGGCCGGCCCATTTAAACTTTATGGGCTAGTCCACGTGTCAATATATCATAGGCCCATCTCGACCGTTGGATGAGTGACACCTGTGCGAACTGATACGTCTCCAACGTATCTATAATTTTTGATTGCTCCATGCTATATTATCTATTGTTCTGGACTATATTGGGCTTTATTTTCCACTTTTATATTACTTTTGGGACTAACCTATTAACCGGAGGCCCAGCCCAGAATTGCAGTTTTTTGCCTATTTCAGTATTTCGAAGAAACGGAATATCAAACGGAGTCCAAACGGAATGAAACCTTCGGGAACGTGATTTTCTCATCGATAAGACCCAGAGACTTGGACCTCCGTCAAGAAAGCCACGAGGCGGCCACGAGGTGGAGGGCGCCTCAGGGCGCGCCCCTACCTCGTGGGCCCCTCGAGGCTCCATCGACGCATTCTTCCTCCTATATATACCTCACGCACTTCCCAACAGATCGATACGGAGCCAAAACCTAATTCCACCGCCGCAACTTTCTCAGATCCACGAGATCCCATCTTGGGGCCTGTTCGAGTTCACGGAAGGGGATTCCACCATGGAGGGCTTCTACATCAACATCATAGCCTCTCCGATGAAGTGTGAGTAGTTTACCTCAGACCTTCGGGTCCATAGTCAGTAGCTAGATGGCTTCTTCTCTCTTTTTGGATCTCAATACAATGTTCTCGCCCTCTCTCGTGGAGATCTATTCGATGTAATCTTCCTTTTGCGGTGTGTTTGTTGAGACCGATGAATTGTGGGTTTATGATCAAGATTATCTATGAGCAATATTTGAGTCTTCTCTGAATTCTTTTATGTATGATTGAGTTATCTTTGCAAGTCTCTTCGAATTATCTGTTTGGTTTGGCCAACTAGATTGGTAGTTCTTGCAATGGGAGAAGTGTTTAGCTTTGGGTTCAATCTTGCGGCGTCCTTACCCAGTGACAGAAAGGGTTGCAAGGCACGTATTGTATTATTGCCATCGAGGATAACAAGATGGGGTATTTATCATATTGCATGAATTTATTCCTCTACATCATGTCATCTTGCTTAAGGCGTTACTCTGTTTTCATTAACTTAATACTCTAGATGCATGCTGGATAGCGGTCGATGAGTGGAGTAATAGTAGTAGATGCAGGCAGGAGTCGGTCTACTTGTCTCGGACGTGATGCCTATATACGTGATAATACTTAGATACTCTCATAACTATGCTCAATTCATCAATTGCTCAACAGAATTGCTCACCCACCGTAAAATACCTATGCTCTTGAGAGAAGCCACTAGTGAAATCTATGGCCCCCGGGTCTATTTTCATCATATTAATCTTCCTACGCTTTATTATTACTTTGCTCTTTACTTTGCTTTTTATTTTACTTTGCATCTTTATACCAAAAATACCAAAAATATTATCTATCATCTCTATCAGATCTCACTCTCGTAAGTGACCGTGAAGGGATTGACAACCCCTATTCGCGTTGGTTGCGAGGAGTTATTTGCTTTGTGTAGGTACGAGGGACTTGTGCATTGCCTCCGACTGGATTGATACCTTGGTTCTTAAAAATTGAGGAAAATACTTACGCTACTCTGCTGCATCATCCTCTCCTCTTCGGGGAAAACCAACGCAAGCTCAAGACATAGCAAGAAGGATTTCTGGCGCCGTTGCTGGGGAGTCTATGCAAAAGTCAACATACCAAGTACCCATCACAATCCCTTATCTCTCGCATGACATTATTTGCCATTTGCCTCTCGTTTTCCTCTCCCCCACTTCACCCTTGCCGTTTTATTCACCCTCTCTTTCCCAATCTCCTCCTCTCTTTTCGCTTGCCTTTTTCTGTTTGCTCGTGTGTTGGATTGCTTGCTTGTCACTATGGAAGATAATACCAAATTGTGTGACTTTACCAATACCAACAATAATGATTTCCTTAGCACTCCGATTGCTCCTCTTGCCAATACTGAATCGTGTGAAATCAATACTGCTTTGTTGAATCTCGTTATGAAAGATCAATTCGCTGGCCTTCCTAGTGAAGATTCCGCTACTCATTTAAATAGCTTCGTGGATTTGTGTGATATGCAAAAGAAGAAAGATGTTGACAGTGATGTTGTTAAATTGAAGCTATTTCCTTTTTTGCTTAGAGATCGTGCTAAAGCTTGGTTTTCGTCTTTGCCTAAAAATAGTATTGATTCTTGGAACAAGTGCAAAGATGCTTTTATCTCTAAGTATTTTCCTCCCGCTAAGATCATCACTCTTAGAAACGATATTATGAATTTTAAGCAACTTGATCATGAACATGTTGCACAAGCTTTGGAGAGAATGAAATTAATGATACGTAATTGCCATACTCATGGTTTAAACTTGTGGATGATTAGACAAAAAATTTATGCCGGATTGAATTTTGCTTCTAGGAACCTTTTAGATTCGGCCACGGGAGGCACTTTTACGGAAATCACTTTAGGAGATGCTACTAAACTCCTAGATAATATTATGGTTAATTATTCTCAATGGCACACTGAAATATCTACTAATAAAAAAATGCATGCGATAGAAGAAATCAATGTTTTGAGTGGAAAGATGGATGAACTTATGAAATTATTTGCTACTAAGAGTGTTTCTTCTGATCCTAATGATATGACTTTGTCTACTTTGATTGAGAATAATAATGAATCTATGGATGTGAATTTTGTTGGTAGGAATAATTTTGGTAACAACGCATATAGAGGGAATTTTAATCCTAGGCCCTATCCTAGTAATACTTCTAATAATTAAGGGAATTCCTGCAACAACTCTTATGTAAATTTTAATAAGATGCCCTCTGAATTTGAGAGTAGTGTTAAAGAGTTTATGAATTCACAAAAGAATTTTATTGCTTTGCTTGAAGAGAAATTACTTAAAGTTGATGAATTGGCTAGGAACGTTGATAGAATTTCTCTTGATGTTGATTCTTTAAAGCTTAGACCTATTCCCCCTAAACATGATATCAATGAGTCTCTCAAAGCCAGGAGAATTTCCATTGGTGAGTGCAACTAAAGAACCGCTAGGATGCGTGCTATGAAAGATACCTTTATTATAGCGTGTTCTTCCAATTTCCGTGAAAATCAAGATGTAGATCTAAAAGTTATTGATGTGTCTCCCATTAAATCCTTGTTTTGCAATATGAATCTTGATAATGATGAGATTGAATATGAGTCACCTTTACCTAGAAGGCGTTCTAAAAATTCGGAGCTTTTAGATAATGATGCTAAAATTGATAAAAGTGGGATTGAAGAAAGTAAAATCTTAGATGTTGCTAAACCCACTATTTTGGATTTCAAGGAATTTAATTATGAAAGTTGCTCTTTAATTGATTGTATTTCCTTGTTGCAATCCGTGCTAAATTCTCTGCAAGCTTATAGTCAAAATAAAGCGTTTACTAAACATATCGTTGATGCCTTGATGCAATCTTATGAGGAAAAACTTGAGTTGGAAGTCTCTATCCCTAGGAAACTTTATGATGAGTGGGAACCAACTATTAAAATTAAGATTAAGGATCATGAATTTTATGCATTATGTGATTTGGGTGCTAGTGTTTCCACTATTCCCAAAACTTTGTGTGATTTGCTAGATTTCCGTGATTTTGATGAATGCTCTCTAAACTTGCACCTTGCAGATTCCACTATTAAGAAACCTATGGGAAGAATTAATGATGTTCTCATTGTTGCAAATAGGAATTATGTGCCCGTAGACTTTATCGTTCTTGATATAGATTGCAATCCTTCATGTCCTATTATTCTTGGTAGACCTTTCCTTAGAACGATTGGTGCAATTATTGATGTGAAGGAAGGGAATATTAGATTCCAATTCCCATTAAAGAAAGGCATGGAACACTTCCCTAGGAAGAAGATAAAATTACCATATGAATCTATTATGAGAGCCACCTATGGATTGCCCACCAAAGATGGCAATACCTAGATCTATACTCGCTTTTATGCCTAGCTAGGGGCGTTAAACGATAGCGCTTGTTGGGAGGCAACCCAATTTTTTATTTTTTTTATTTCTGTTTAGGAATAAATAATCCATCTACCTTCTGTTTAGATGTGGTTTTATGTTTTAATTAGTGTTTGTGCCAAGTTAACCTATAGCATCTTTTTGGATAATAGTTATTTGATCTTGCTGTAATTTCCAGAAACTTTTGGTTCACGAAAACAATTGTTAAAAATCACCAGGACGTGATAAAATAGTGATTCCAATTGCTTCTGATCAATAAAAAAATTTCCTAGGTCTTCCTATTTTGGCTGAATATTTGGAGTTCCAGAAGTTTGCGTTAGTTATAGATTACTATAGACTGTTCTGTATTTGACAGATTCTGTTTTTCGTGTGTTGATTGCTTATTTTGATGAATCTATGGCTAGTAAAATAGTTTATGATCCATACAGAAGTCGGAATACAGTAGGTTTAAGACCAACATAAATAAAGAATGAGTTTATTACAGTACCTTGAAGTGGTCTTTTGTTTTCTTTCGCTAACGGAGCTTACGAGATTTCTGTTGAGTTTTGTGTTGTGAAGTTTTCAAGTTTTGGGTGAAATCTTTTGATGGATTATGGAACAAGGAGTGGCAAGAGCCTAAGATTGGGATGCCCATGGCACCCCAAGATAATCCAAGGACACCAAAAGGTCAAAGCTTGGGGATGCCCCGGAAGGCATCCCCACTTTCGTCCACTTCCATCGGTAACTTTACTTGGAGCTATATTTTTTTTTCACCACATGATATGTGTTTTACTTGGAGCGTCTTGTATTATTTGCGTCTTTGCTTGTTAGTTTACCACAATCAACCTTGATGTACACACCTTTTGGGAGAGCCATACATGAATTGGAATTTGTTAGAATACTCTATGTGCTTCACTTATATCTTTTGAGCTTGATAGTTTTGCTCTAGTACTTCACTTATATCTTTTAGAGCACGGTGGTGGATTTGTTTTAAAGAAACTATCGATCTCTCATGCTTCACTTAGATTATTTTGAGAGTCTTAAATAGCATGGTAATTTGCTTAATAATAATATTCTTGATATTCAAGATTTTGTAAAACTTTCTTTTGAGTGCGTTGAATACTAAGAAAAGTTTGATGCTTGATAATTGTTTTGACATATGGAGGTAGTAATATTAGAGTCATGCTAGTTGAGTAGTTGTGAATTTGAGGAATACTTGTGTTAAAGTTTGTAATTCCTGTAGCATGCACGTATGGTGAACCGTTATGTGATGAAGTCGGAGCATGATTTATTTATTGATTGTCTTCCTTATGAGTGGCGGTCGGGGACGAGCGATGGTCTTTTCCTACCAATCTATCCTCCAAGGAGCATGCGCGTAATACTTTGCTTTGATAACTTGTAGATTTTTGCAATAGTATATGAGTTCTTTATGACTAATGTTGAGTCCATGGATTATACGCACTTTTCTCACCCTTCCACCATTGCTAGCCTTTCTAATACCGTGCACTTTTCGCCGGTATCATACACCCACCATAAAACCTTCCTCAAAACAGCCACCATACCTACCTATCATGGCATTTCCATAGCCATTCCGAGATATATTGCCATGCAACTTTCCACTGTTTCGTTTATTATGACACGCTCCATCATTGTCATATTGCTTAGCATGATCATGTAGTTGACATCGTATTTGTGGCAAAGCCACCATTCATAATTCTTTCATACATGTCACTTATGAATCATTGCATATCCCGATACATCACGGAGGCATACACATAGAGTCATATTTTGTTCTAAGTATCGAGTTGTAATTGTTGAGTTGTAAGAAAAATAAAAGTGTGATGATCATCATTTTTAGAGCATTGTCCCAAGTGAGGAAAGGATGATGGAGACTATGATTCCCCCATAAGTCGGGATGAGACTCCGGACGAAAAAAAGAGTCCATAAAAAAAGAGAAAAGGCCCAATAAAAAATAATGAGAGAAAAGAGAGAAGGGACAATGTTACTATCCTTTTACCACACTTGTGCTTCAAAGTAGCACCATGATCTTCATAATAGAGAGTCTCTCGTTTCGTCACTTTCATATACTAGTGGGAATTTTTCATTATAGAACTTGGCTTGTATATTCCAATGATGGGCTTCCTCAAATTGCCCTAGGTCTTCGTGAGCAAGCGAGTTGGATGCACACCCACTTAGTTTCATTTGTTGAGCTTTCATATGCTTATAGCTCTAGTGCATCCGTTGCATGGCAATCCCTACTCACTCACAGTGATATCTATTGATGGGCATCTCCATAGCCCGTTGATACGCCTAGTTGATGTGAGACTATCTTCCCTCTTTTTGTCTTCTCCACAACCACCATTCTATTCCACATATAGTGCTATATCCATGGCTCACACTCATGTATTGCGTGAAGATTGAAAAAGTTTTGAGAATGTCAAAAGTATGAAACAATTGCTTGGCTTGTCATCGGGGTTGTGCATGATTTAAATATTTTGTGTCATGAAGATAGAGCACAGCCAGACTATATGATTTTGTAGGGATAACTTTCTTTGGCCATGTTATTTTGAGAAGACATGATTGCTTTGTTAGTATGCTTGAAGTATTATTATTTTTATGTCAATATGAACTTTTGTCTTGAATCTTCCGGATCTGAATATTCATACCACAATTAAGAAAAATTACACTGAAATTATGCCAAGTAGCACTCCACATCAAAAATTCTTTTTTATCATTTACCTACTCGAGGACGAGCAGGAATTAAGCTTGGGGGTGCCTGATACGTCTCCAACGTATCTACAATTTTTGATTTCTCCATGCTATATTATCTATTGTTTTGCACTATATTGGGCTTTATTTTCCACTTTTATATTACTTTTGGGACTAACCTATAACCGGAGGCCCAGCCCAGAATTGCTGTTTTTTTTGCCTATTTCAGTGTTTCGAAGAAACGGAATATCAAACGAGTCCAAACGGAATGAAACCTTCGGGAACGTGATTTTCTCATCAGATAAGACCCAGGAGACTTGGACCCTCCGTCAAGAAAGCCACGAGGCGGCCACGAGGTGGAGGGCGCCCTAGGCGCGCCCCTACCTCGTGGGCCCTCGAGGCTCCACCGACGCACTTCTTCCTCCGATATATACCTCGCACTTCAACAGATCGATCACGGAGCCAAAAACCTAATTCCACCGCCGCAACTTTCTGTATCCACGAGATCCCATCTTGGGGCCTTTTCCGGAGCTCCGCCGGAAGGGGATTCACCACGGAGGGCTTCTACATGAACATCGTAGCCTCTCCGATGAAGTGTGAGTAGTTTACCTCAGACCTTCGGGTCCATAGTTAGTAGCTAGATGGCTTCTTCTCTCTTTTTAGATCTCAATACAATGTTCTCCCCCTCTCTCGTGGAGATCTATTTGATGTAATCTTCCTTTTGCGGTGTGTTTGTTGAGACCGATGAATTGTGGGTTTATGATCAAGATTATCTATGAGCAATATTTGAATCTTCTCTGAATTCTTTTATGTATGATTGAGTTATCTTTGCAACTCTCTTCGAATTATCCGTTTGGTTTGGCCAACTAGATTGGTAGTTCTTGCAATGGGAGAAGTGTTTAGCTTTGGGTTCAATCTTGCGGTGTCCTTACCCAAAGGATGTAAAGGGTTGCAAGGCACGTATTGTATTGTTGCCATCGAGGATAACAAGATGGGGTATTTATCATATTGCATGAATTTATTCCTCTACATCTTGTCATCTTGCTTAATGCGTTACTCTGCTTTTCATTAACTTAATACTCTAGATGCATGCTGGATAGCGGTCGATGAGTGGAGTAATAGTAGTAGATGCAGGCAGAGTCGGTCTACTTGTCTCGGACGTGATGCCTATATACATGATCATACCTAGATACTCTCATAACTATGCTCAATTCATCAATTGCTCAACAAGAATTGCTCACCCACCGTAAAATACCTATGCTCTTGAGAGAAGCCACTAGTGAAATCTATGGCCCCGGGTCTATTTTCATCATATTAATCTTCCTACGCTTTATTATTACTTTGCTCTTTACTATGCTTTTTATTTTACTTTGCATCTTTATACCAAAAATACCAAAATTATTATCTATCATCTCTATCAGATCTCACTCTCGTAAGTGACCGTGAAGGGATTGACAACCCCTATTCGCGTTGGTTGCGAGGAGTTATTTGCTTTGTGTAGGTACGAGGGACTTGTTCGTGGCCTCCTACTGGATTGATACCTTGGTTCTCAAAAACTGAGGGAAATACTTACGCTACTCTGCTGCATCATCCTCTCCTCTTCGGGCAAAACCAACGCAAGTTCAAGACGTAGCACCAACGCGGAGCTGGCGCGTGGATCCGTCAGCCAATGAGAATTTACACGTGGAAAATCGGCATTGGTCGTAGCTGTTAGCGGGTTATGGGATCCGTGATAGGTTAACGGCGGTTAACGGCGTCCTGTTACGGTGGATGCCACGTGTCGGTCACCCTTGACGAAAGCACTTCTATGACGCGCAATTTATCGTCATGGAAGTGGACACTTCCGTGATGATAATTTTGGTAATGTCATGGAACACTTCTACGATAGCACAGGTATGACTATCTTGATTCTTTCATAAAATCGTCATGGATGTACATGCATGACAGAAAACTGCGACCTACTGTGACAAACACGTATCATCACAGAAGTGTATTTTTTTGTAGTGATGCCTCTCAAATTTTGGGACGAGGCTTTTCTCACGGCTGTCTATCTTATCAATCGTGTTCCTAGTAGAGTTATTCATAATCAAACTCCACTTGAGCATTTGTTCGGCACTAAACCAAACTACACCTTTCTTCGTATTTTTGGTTGTGCCGTTTGGCCAAATCTACGTCCTTTCGACGAACATAAGCTTGAGTTTCACTCCAAGCAATGTGTGTTCTTAGGGTATAGTAGTCTTCACAAGGGCTACAAATGTTTGGACGTTGCCACTGGTCGTATTTATGTTTCTCGTGATGTGGTATTTGACGAGCAAGTCTTTCCCTTTGCAAAACTCCACCCAAACGTCGTTGCCCAACTACGCAAAGAACTTGTTATTCTTCCCTCCCATCTCCACACTTTGTTCCGGGGGCGCAGTAGAACCTAATGATCATGTTTCCATGTCTCATAATTCCTTTGATCAACCCTCTGCTGAAAGTGTATAGTAAAATGCAGAAGAAACAGGTGAACCGTCGCATGATTTTATGCTGGAGACAGAATCTACAGGAGCAGCCACAGACGATCCGGGCTCCGATCCCCGCGTGGATCTGGGCGGGCGAATCCCCTCGGGATCAGCGACGTCAGGGGTAGGCGGATCGCCTGCGGGATCTGCGCCCGCCTCTGATTCGCCAGCCAGGCGAGTCGCCCCCGCGGCGGGGTCAGGTGGGCCCCCTGCACGTGGCCTCCGTCGGTCGCTGGATTCATCCGCTCGGCGGGTCGCTCCCGCGGCGGGGTTAGGTAGCGTCCCACACGTGGCCTCGGTCTGGCGCTGGATTCACCGGCTCGGCGGGTCGCTACCGCGACGGGGTCAGGCGGGTCCCCCGCACGTGGCCTTGGTCGGGCGCCGTCCCAGGAGGTGGTAGCTGGGCCCTTTGCGCATGGCCCATGCGGGGCTGCGCACTCTAGCGCGCCTCTGGCCTCCCATCCAGATGCGACAAGTGGCAACGCAGGGGAGGAGGCTGGCTGTGCCAGCGGATCTCAACAGGAGTTAACCTCGAGTGGATCCTCTGCGGCTGCTCGATCCGACGTATCCTCCTCCTCCAATCGTCCTCAACAACAAGTTTCCCGTCCATCTTTGCCTCCTCCTGAACGCTCTCACACCAGGTCACAGAGTGGTATTGTTCAACCTAAATTATACAAAGATGGTTGTGTACGTTGGGGTTCTTTTTGTGCCGCAGGTGAACCGCAAAGTATGAGCAAAGCACTTGGTGAACCACGATGGAAGGAGGCCATGGATGAGGAATATGCTGCACTCATGATGAACAAAACCTGGCATCTAGTTCCACCAGCCAAGGGAAGGAACATTATTGACTGTAAATGAGTTTACAAAGTAAAAAGGAAATATAGTAGCCAAAGGTTTCAAACAAAGGTATGGGATTGACTACGTGGACACGTCTGTTCCTGTAGTAAAGGCTGCTACTATTATATTAATTCTTTCAGTTGTACTGTCTAGAATGCATTCGACAGCTAGATGTAAAGAACGCGTTCTTGCATGGTGTTCTAGAAGAGGAAGTGTTCATGAGGCAACCTCCTGGGTATGAAAATTTAAAATTTCCACGTCATGTCTGTAAGCTTGATAAGGCACTGTATGGACTGAAACAAGCACCTAGGGCTTGGTACTCATGCCTGTCATTGAAGCTACAGTCTCTAGAATTCTCTCCCTCTAAGGGGGACACATCATTGTTCTTTTACCCATCATCATGGGATCACTATTTTTATGCTCATTTATGTTGATGATATTGTTGTTACAAGCCCATCATCTAAAGCAGTTGTGGCTCTTCTCAAGGATTTGATCAAGGAGTTTGCCCTTAAGGACTTGGGTAATCTCCATTTTTTCGTCGGGATTGAGGTAAAGAACGTGCAAAATGGTATTGTGTTATCACAAGGAAAGTATGTGCAAGAAATACTTCAGAGGATGGGCATGAAAGGCTGCAAACCGTCATCTCTACCCTTATCCACCTCTGAAAAATTGTATCTTCATGATGGGGAGGTACTTGGAGCAGAGGACGCCACCAGGTATAGGAGCATTAATTGTAGGAGCTTTACAATATTTGACATTGACTCGGCCAGATATTTCATATCCAGTCAATAAAGTTTGTCAGTTCTTACATGCTCCTACTACTGTACATTGGACTACAGTAAAGAGGATCCTCAGGTATCTACAAGGAACTAAGGATCATGGACTCAGACTTGGAAAGTCAGATTCAATGCTAGTAAGTGCTTTTTCAGATGCAGATTGGGCAGGTTGTCTTGATGACAGAAGGTCAACAGGAGGCTTTGCAGTGGTAGTAACTTGATCTCATGGAGTGCTCGTAAACAATCTACTGTCTCTCGATCAAGTACACAGGCGGAGTATAAGGATTTAGCAAACGCAACTGCTGAAGTTATTTGGGTTCAGAACTTGTTGACAGAATTGGGTGTTCATCATCCAAAGGCAGCCTCGCTTTGGTGCTACATACTTGTCTGCTAATCCTATTTTTCATGCCAGGACAAAGCATATCGAGATTGACTATCATTTTTCCCGTGAACGGGTGGCCAACAAATTGTTGAATATCAGGTTTATACCTACTGGTGATCAGGTGGCAGATGATTTTACTAAGCCACTCACTCTGCGGCAGTTAGAAGCTTTCAGGCACAATCTCAACTTAGGCAGTTGTCATTGAGAGGGAGTGTTAAACAATGTATTCTACGGTATTGTCTAAACCGTATAGTTAGCCGTATAGGAGTGGTGGCGTGAGTTGTTAAGTTGTTGTTATTGCTTCCTTGGAGACCAATCCAAACCTAGCTGCATGTATATCTCCTATAACCAACCGGCCTTGTGCCCTATATTAACACGCAGCGCGTCCCTGCTCGATGCACACGCTTAACCTAGTTTTCACACAGGGAACGTAAAAGGGAAACGAAACACTCTGTTTCTTTTAGGTAGTAGAGATATGCAAGCATGCCATCCCATGCTACAATTATGATTAGGATAAGGCCCGCCTCAACATGCAATAATGCATAGGAAAAGACCCACCACAACATTCAAAAATATTTTCCATTCAATTACTTCCTCCATTCCTAAATATAATGCGTATAAGTTTTTTAGGAAAATTCCATAATGTAGTGCGTAGTTTGAGCTCAATGCAATTCTGGACCGAATTAGCCCTCCACCAACCCCATCAAACGCATGGCCTCACTCCTTTGTTTATTTGCTCTCGTACACATCAGATGGGACCCAGATGGCTGGAAGGTGCCGTAGTTTCCCTCTATTTTTTCTAATCTACTGACGCGTTGGGCACATGGAACCTGGAAAAATAATAATTGGGGCTTTCTTGTCCAAAACATATCGCCAGCATATGCATTGGTATGTGGGCATCTATCCATGCACATTACATTTGGGAATGCAGGGAGTATATTATAGATACACCAATGTTGATAAATATTGTTACAACTATACATAATTTAATACGAGTATAATAATTTATATATTTTTTTAATTTTGATTCTCATGTTAGCTATCCAAATTTCATTAACCAATTTCCATAGCATCTCGTGAGATATCCTCTAGTTATGAAAATGTTTACCTTATATTAAGGAAATGTTCGCCGTATAATATAAAAGCTTCAACTCACATTATAAAGATATTTATACTATTCTAAGAAATTATTCACCGTATTTTTAGAGAAACGTTCAAGGAAAACGATTAAAATTAACCGGATGATTTTGACGTAGGGCAAGCCGCCTCTAATGCTTGACACGCGTCCCCTGCGAGGGACCACCGCCCACCACCGCTTGACTCTTTCACGCAAGAGATGCTTATCCACTTGTTTTCTACTTTCTTCCCGAGTCTTGCCTCATCCACTCGTCCGTAGCACAACCATTGTCTTTTCCCCTCCCTCCTGATTCGCTTTTCTCCAGCAACGAATCGCAGGGCCGCGCATGACGGCGAGTCGGCGACCCATCCGACCACCGCATGCATCAGTGTCGCCGCTGCTGCAAGAGTCGTCGCCACCGCGTGCTGCGTCGCAGCATCCGTCGTTGTTGTATTGCGTCACAACATCCGCCGTCGCCGTCGCGTGATTCGTCGGAGTACTCCGTCGCCGTTCCGTTGCGTTGCGCTGCAGTGAAGCTTCGCTGGCGCATGTGTTGCGGCGGAGCTTTGACGGGGTAGCCAGTGCTGCGAGACAGCACTGCCACACAGTGGTGGTGACCCTGCAGAAGCTTCGTCAGCGGCCGTCGGGATGCTACGATGGAGCCCCGCCGCGTCGGTGTTAGCGCGGCAACGAAACATCGCCGAGGTTGCGATGAAGGGCCGCCGGAGCAGCAGTGAAGCGTCGTCGGAGCTGCAGTGAAGCGGCGTGACGGTCGTTGGAGCTCCGGCAAGATTGCAATGAAGCACCGTTGGAGTTGCAGTGAAGCACCGTGGCGGTCATTGGAAGCTCTGGCGAGCTTGCAATGAAGCGCCGTCGGACGCCGTCGGTGCTGCCATGGGAGCTATCGCGTGGTGCTTCCATGGGAGCTGGCTTATCGTGCGGCTGCAGGGCGCCTGAATGGACGGATCTCAAGGCGGCTTAAGTTAGACTAAAATCATCCGGGTGATTTGTAGTAGCCGCCTCAATGTTCAATGTGTATTTTAAAAAACTCAGCGTATATTAAAAAGTCTACTATATTAAAAGAAATTTATCGTATATTAAAAAAATGTTCAGAGTTTTATTTGGAAAATTCACCGTATATTGTAAAAAATCTTATAGTAAAAAACTATTAAAAAAATGTGAAAAATATAAAAAAGGAAAAGTATAAACTTTGCGCTGGGAAAGGGGGCAGCGCGCGCAGACGCTCATATGTCTCGCCTACAGCGAGACGAGAGGATGTCTCGGTGAAGGCAAGCTCCAAATTGGCCGGCTCATCGCGAGGCTGGCCACAGGCCACAGGCCATATTCTCGTTCTTCAATGTTTTTTTTGTTTTCTCTTACTTATTTATATTTACCAATATTCTATATTACAAAAAATATTTTACATAAAACATTTCAGGAAATGTTAAAGGCCGATAGAAATTGTTTTGACCATGTATTCAGAAAAACTAAACTTGTATCTAAAAAATGTTAAATGTTTATAGAAAAAATATTGTCCACGTATTATAAAAATGTTAAACTTTTATTTGAATTTTCTTGACCATTTATTAAAAACAATTAAACTTGTATTTTGATTTTTAATCAAGCATTTCAAAAATGTTTAAATAGTATTTGAAAATATTAATCAATCATTTAAAAATGTTACATTTGTATATGAAAATAGTTTTTATGGGTATAAAAATGTTGATAATTATTTAAAAATGATGGTTTTTATCTTGTACATAAAAATGTTAAGTTAGCATTTAAAACAATTGTTAAACAGGTAGTTGATAATTTTAATCAAGTATTTGAAAAAATTTAAATGTTTTAGAAAACAATGTTAACCTTGTATTAAAAATGATGAAAGAATCGATCATGTACATAATAATATTAGTCAAGCATTTGAGAAAAATGTTGAGCAAGTGTTTGACAAGTGTTAATCAAGCATTTTAAAATGATAAATGTGTATAGAAAATGTTGACCATGTAATAAAAAATATTGAATGTGTATTAAAATTTGTTAGATATACCAGAAATTATAGAAAGAACAACGAAAACCTGAGAGAAAAGAGAAAGAAAAATAGATCAAAAATTGAGATGGAAACTAACAAAACCAAAGAAAAAGGAAGAAAAAGAAAAAAAGAAAAGAAAAAAAAGCTATTGAAATCCCTTTACGCATGAGCCTTGTTAGTGCATGTCCCTTGAGACATGCTCAGTCCTATGTTAAACCTAACAGTGTAATGGCCCTCCCCCCGAGGGCCGCCCTCCATCTCCTCCTCACCTCCTGGGTATGAAAGTAAATAAACAGTATTCCTGATCTAATCCACTGACCTTCCTTTCATCCCAGTAGAGGTGTCCGTCCCCCTTGAGGGGGCCTACCGGGGGTGAAAACCAAGAAAGAAACAAAAAAACTAAAGAAAAAAAAGAAATAAATAAATAGTCGTTGCCGTGCCACCATCAGTCGTCGAGGTTGACTAGCGGCAGGGTGACCACCAATCGATCTGCGCGACCACCACCAAGCCATGACTCCGTTCGACGCTCGTGCGGCGCAGCGTCGCCGGAGTTAGCAGCACGTCTGGACCCCCTTGTCCCTCCGGGCGCCATCCCTATGCGTCCCCGGCAACCGGAGTTGAGCTCGATCGGTGCCCCAGCAACCGTGAGACCTGCCGTTCGTTTTCCCATCCGTCGGATCCTATAAGAGCACCCAAGCTGAACCTTGTGGACATCAGTTTTACATCATCTGAAAAGCAACAGCAACCACGGTGCCCAAAAACCGATGCTCTAAAGGGAGTCAAATGCCATTCAATGTACATCGTGTGCGACTTGCGGTAAACGTCTTAGCCTTCCTGGCCGACATGATGCGTGTTAAATAGAGGGGTTGCGAGCCCAAATACGCGTACATGTTGTTGAGATAGATACATCTTGCAAAGGAAGAAAACTAGAGATAAGAGGAGATAAGAATACAAAGGACTTAGCCAACTAACTACTCCTCCTGACGTGATCTACCTGTATACGCCCTGTACACGCCTTGTACATTACCAAGGCAACCGTATCATGACACCCTCCCTTAATCACAACTTCATCAAGTTGAGATTATGCTTGAAGTCTTCAAAACTTATTGTGGGTAGAGCTTTGGTGAAACCATCCGCAACTTGATCTTGAGAGTGAATAAACTGAATATCCAAGAGTTTATTTGCAACTCTTTCTCGAAAAAAATGAAAGTCTATCTCAATATGTTTAGTTCTGGCATGAAAGACAGGATTTGCTGATAGATAGGTGGCACCTAAATTGTCACACCACAAACATGGAGCTTTAGTGTTTTTCATACCTAGTTCTTTCAAAAGTGACTATACCCATATGATCTCTGCTGTTGCATTTGCCAACGCTTTGTATTCTGCTTCTGTACTAGACCTTGAAACTGTAGCTTGCTTCCTTGCACTCCAAGATATCAAGTTAGGCCCAAAGAATACTGCAAAGCCACCAGTTGAGCGTCTGTCATCTAGACACCCAGCCCAATCTGAGTCAGAGAAGGCACTAATAAGTGTAGAGGGTGACTTGCTGAAATTTAGACCAATGCTCAATGTATTTTTCACATATCTTACTATACGTTTTGCAGCAGTCAGATGAACAGTGGTAGGTGCATGAAGAAACTGACATACTTTGTTAACAGCAAAGGAAATGTCTGGTCTGAAGTGCACCTACTAGACTCCTGTATTTTGTACCATTTTCTGAACTCAGGAGTTCTCCTTCAGTAAGAGACAATTTTTCTGTGCTAGATAAAGGAGTAGGCGCAGGCTTACAGTTTTGCAGACCAGCCTTTTTTACTAAGTCTGCTGCATAATTTTCTTGAGAGAGGTGAAGACCATCCTTGTGTTGCTTGACCTCAATACCAAGAAAGTAATGTAGATCTCCTAGATCCTTGAGAGCAAATTCTGCACTCAAATCCTTCAAGAGTGCTGTTAGTGCTTCATCAGATGAGCTTGTCACAATTATATCATCAACATATATGAGAACAAACATGGATATCCTAGACTTGTTATAGATAAATAATGATGTGTCAGATTTTGAAGGAACAAAACCAAGTGCTTGCATCTTTTTACTGAGACGAGAATACCATGCTCTTGGGGCATGTTTCAGTCCATACAATGCCTTGTCAAGCTTGCACACATGAAGTGGTGCACGTGCATTTACAAACCCAGGTGGTTGTTTCAAGTAAACCTCTTCTTCCAGAACACCATGAAGAAACGCGTTCTGAACGTCTAGCTGGCGTAGACTCCATCCCCTGGACACATCAATGGACAAAACAAGACGAATAGTAGCAGCTTTTACAACTGGACTAAACATGTCCTCATAGTCAATACCATACCGTTGTTTAAAGCCCTTTGCAACGAGTCTAGCTTTGTAACGATCAATGGTTCCATCAGCTTTCCTTTTTATCCTAAAGACCCACTTACAGTCAATAAGATTTTTACCTCGTTGAGGAGGAACCAAGTGCCATGTTCTATTTTTCTCAAGTGCTATGATTTCATCATTCATTGCTTTTCTCCTACGTGCATCTCCCAAAGCATCTTCGAGAGTATTTGGCTCTCCTGGTTCACCTGTCGAACACACCAGCCCATATTTTGTAATATGCTTATAATCAATAGGTTTAATTACCCCTTGCTGAAGTCGTGTTCGGCGCGAAGTAGCAACCAGGGGCTCTGCAGAGTGCTCCGGCGCAGAGGATCCTGGGTGTGACGCAGGTTGATCCCGCCCTGATCCCGAGGAGGATCCGTCCAGGGGGGCCGAGCCCGCAGCACGCACAGGCGATGTCAGGGGCGGATTCTCTGTGGCAGTGGACCGAGGTGCAAGCGACAATTTGGCCGCAGAAGATCTGGGCCTGAGTAAACCCAGGCTGACAGGACCTGACCCCGCATCCGCCGGGCCAGCCGCGGTGCGCCGCTTGTAGACGCGCAGTTGGCCATCTTGTTGGACCCGGCCCAGACCAGACCCAGCCCGCCAATTGTCGGGCGCGGACTCGCGCGCGCGAGAGGAGTCGTTGCGGCCCGCCGAGATCTGCCGCGTGGCTGGCGCGGATTCGTCTGCATGGCCGCCTGGTGCTGGCGCGTCTGTGCGCCCACCTGCAGCTGTCGGGACTGGCGCGTCCGGATCGCTGCCAGGCGCGGATCCCGGAGAGGATCGACTGCGCTGTTGCAGCACCTGCGCCGATCCCGAAGAGGATCTGTCCCCTGAACCAGGACACATGAAATAAGGCCCTGTTGACCCGTTTTCTTCGCCATTTTCTGTGATTCGAGCACCGCTGTTTTCTGCATTATCACAAGGCTCAAGGAGACTATCAGTAGGGTTAGTCAACATATGATCACAATTTGTAATACCCCCTTGATCATAGCCAGAGAGATGAGAGGGTAGGAGCAAAATTTCCTTGCGGAGGAGTGCGCCGGCATTGGGATGGAGATCCGCAAAGGGAAACTTGGTCTCATCAAAAACAACATCGCGAGAGATGTAAACCCTACCAGTGGAGATGTCGAGGCACTTAACACCTTTGTGTTGTGCACTATAACCAAGAAAAGCACACTGTTTTGATCTAAACATAAGCTTGCGATTGTTGTAAGGTCGAAGATTGGGCCAACAAGCACAACCAAAGACACAGAGAGAGGTGTAGTTTGGCTTTGTGTGTAGGAGGCGTTCCATGGGTGTTTCATTGTTGATGACACGGCTAGGTAGCATGTTAATGATGTGAACAGCTGCAAGAAAAGCCTCATCCCAGAATTTTAGGGGCATGGAGGCTCCGGCTAGGAGGGCCAAGCCAACCTCTACAATGTGCCTATGCTTGTGTTCGGCCGACCCGTTTTGTTGGTGAGCGTGCGGGCATGACACATGATGAGATATGCCTATGCTTTGGAAGAAGGAATTAAGTTTCTCGTATTCCCCTCCCCAATCGGATTGGACAGCAATAATCTTACTATCAAACTTTCTTTCAACAAGTGCTTGAAAGTTGTGAAAAACTTGAAACACATCCGATCTTTTCTTAAGGAGATATATCCATGAAAATTTGCTATAGTCATCGATGAAACTCACATAATACGTGTGTCTACCAACAGAAGAGGGTGCAGGCCCCCACACATCAGAAAAGATCAATTGCTAAGGTTTGGTGGAGACACTAGTAGATATAGGGTATGGTAATTGATGACTTTTAGCACACTGACATGAATCACAAATAGTTTCAATGTTGCGCTCACCAACAAACGGGAGCTTATTTTTCCTAAGTAATTTTTCAACTAAAGAAAAAGAGGCATGTCCTAAACGATCGTGCCATCGTGTGGATGAGAGCTTGATAGCATCACAAGCTTGTTTATTGAATCTTCTAAACTCCGGAATCAACGGGTAGAGCCCTCGAACGCATCTACCTCGATAGAGAACTTTCTTCGTGGCCTGATCCTTGCTCAAAAAGAAATAAGGATGAAACTCGAGAAAAACATGATTGTCAATGGCAATTCTATGAACGGAGAGAAGATTTTTATGAGCACTAGGAACATGCAAGATTCTCTTGAGATGAATTTTACGACTAGGGGTATTAAAAATTGAATGACCAATGTGACGTATGCCCATACCTTCACCATTGGCCGTATGAATTTGGTCCTTGCCACGATATTTTTCCTTCATGGTGACTTTCTCTAGCTCATTGGTGATGTGGTTGGTGGCACCACTGTCCACATATCAATTTGTGTCAACTCCATAGGAGCCATCGGCCGCAGCAGCAATTTTCTCTTCATCTTGCGAGAAGTCACCATCATCCTCTTCATAGCGGTACCAACAATCCTTCACCGTGTGTCCAGGCTTGCCACAGATTTGGCAGCGAGGCAACTCCGGGCGTGATCTGTTGGAGCCGCCATTGCCACCACCGCGGCGCCCTTTGGAGTTTCCCGAGCGGCCGCCGCCGCGCGAGTTGTTGGAGTAGCCGCCACCACCGGAGCCACCACCACCGGAGCCGAACCTTCCCTTGCCACGGGGAGATGAGCGCGAGCGAGAGCCACCGCCGCGGCCTCTGAACGCAGAGTTGGCCGACGATTTGAAGCCACCACCGGAGCCTTGGTACTGCGCCATGCGTTGATCAAAGTTACTGAGCATAGCGAAAAGTTCATCAAGAGTTACCGGGGTGACGCGAGCATCCAGTGCGGAGACAAGGGGCTGATAATCTTGGTCTAGCCCGTGGATGATGTAGGACATGAGCTCGTCGTCCTGGATGGGTTTGCCCGCCGCGGCGAGTTCATCGGCGAGAACTCTCATGGTGGCGAAGAAGGAGGCCACCGATTGATTTCCTTCTGCGCATTGATCGTAGCGACGGATGTTGTTGCCGCGGCTGAGTGATCGCGACGAGAACATGCTCGCCATGCCACACACAGTCGCGCCGTGGTGATCGTGGTCACCGTGACGAGCACCTCCTTGGAGAGGTTTTGGAGCAGGTATCCGAGGACCTGCTGGTCCTCCTCACCCAAAGTGGATGAAGGGATTTGGCCCATCGTCTCCTTGCCGGCGGCGTCCTTGCTGGTGAGGACTTTGGCGGTTCGATTGCCGTGCCGTCGGCGTAGTGGAAGACGCCGGCGCCCCGCAACTGTGGCGTGATCTGGGTTCGCCACAAGACATAGTTGGTGCGGGAGAGCTTCTCCGGGACTCCACCGCTGAGCGGCGACTGGAAGGAGGCAGAGGAGGAAGACATGGCTGCGCACCTGATGGAGATGGATAGGCTAGGGTTTTAGTGGAAGAAAAAGGCTCTGTATACCATGTGCGACTTGCGGTAAACGTCTTAGCCTTCCTGGCCGACGTGATGCGTGTTAAATAAAGGGGTTGCGAGCCCAAATACGCGTACAGATTGTTGAGATAGATACATCTTGCAAAGGAAGAAAACTAGAGATAAGAGGAGATAAGAATACAAAGGACTTAGCCAACTAACTACTCCTCCTGACGTGATCTACCTGTATACGCCCTGTACACGCCTTGTACATTACCAAGGCAACCGTATCATCATGTTTGACACATCGTATTGATGCCTTGGTCCCATTTGAACTAAAACCACAACAAGTAAATTGGAACGGAGGGAGTATATCGTACGTATTAAACAAATTACCACGAAATTTGAGGTAGTTCGTTGCTCTGTATAATTGTAAGCCGATAAGATGTGGACACGTCGACGGGAGCAAGGCAAGGCGCAAGGTTGGCTCCGGCTGCACCATCCCGTCCCCTCCCCATTTGGCCATTTCCTCCTCTCGCCTGCTCGATCACGTGATTATCATTCACCTCATCCGGCTCCCCCTGCCCAGCTACAGCACCCTGCAGCTCGCCGGTGCCGATTCAAGGTGAGCCCAACCCCCCGAACTCGCTCACTTCCCCCTTCCTCTGGGCGACATTGGACAGACTCGTCTTCGCCGGCCCGTAAACTCTAGGTTGGTTGGTTGGTTGGCGGCAGTGGCGGCGTCGGTCTGCCCAGCAGCCACGCGGGCCCATGGATTCCGGCGAGGCACCTGATGGGCGGTACGTGATGCCATCCCCCTCTCTCCGTCTCTCGAGATTTTGCTCCATATCCGGCGAGGCAGCTCCAAGTCTTTGCTTTCCCGATTTCGGTAGGATTCGCGAGGCAGGGGGTTCCCGGAGGAGCGACCGGAGCAGCAGCGATACCCTATTACCTCGGCGTCACGCAGCTGGAGCAGTCACCACGCGCGTGAAGGAGGACCGCCGCCGCCCGTGGAGCCTCGCGCTGTCCAGAACAGAGAGCAGCAGTTGGTGTGGCCGTGGATGGGGGTGCTGGCCAACGTGCCCACCGAGCGGAGAGGCGGGCGGCAGATCGGGGAGAGCGGGAACCGGCTCAAGGAGCTCATCCTCCAGAGATACAACGATGGTTAGTTGCAAACTCTTGCTGTTCATATGCTCTCTACTTCTGTTATGGTAGAAAACCATATCTCTGCTTTGAGCATCATTAGGACCTTTCAGTTATTTAATGTCTTCTGAACTTGCATTGTCACCAGAAATCTGCAAGATGCAGCAACTTGCTCGTCGGCGCTCTCGGAGGGTCATCGACGAGAATCAGAAGGTCCGGTCGGAGCTGGATTCCAAGATGCAGGTTCTTGAGCTCAAATCCAAGCAGCTTCATGAGCTTGCTGTGTGTAGCCAATCTGACACAAGGAATCTCGATAAGGAGAAGGAAAAGGTAAGTGCCGAATGTCTCCCATAAAAATATGATATGGAAATTAGTTCCGTGTCATCTCTTTTTGGTTGATCAAGGCACACTTGCATTAACATGGGATTGGTCCAGAGAGAGACCTGAGGGAAAACAAAATGATGAGGTGATCTTATCCCCATGTCCATCTGACACAAACACATGCCTTTGAATAAATTTCTGTTTATATTTTTTTGTCATTCGACATTTCGATCAAGTAGAACATTTCGACAATTTGAGAAAAATGACTGGAACTCGTTTTTAAATCTCTAGAGAGGACATGGTGGTAGGTAGGTACAACATGTAGATGCCGTCAGATGTTCCCCACTCTGTGTCTCTGCATAACACTCATGTCAGGTTGTTTTGGTGAATTCAGAACATGATCAAAGCAAAATATCTCAAGATGGCAACATTGGAGCAACAGAAGGCCAACGAAAATGTGCTGAAGCTTGTGGAAAAACACAAGGTATGTGTCTTTAGATGCTAATTCATATGACTGTCTTACTTCGCTGGAAATGGCAAACTGCAGAGGGAGAAACAAGCTGCTGTAGATGAGATTATCAAGTTAGAGCAGAAAGTGGATGCCAGACAGAAGCTTGAGTTAAAAACAAAACATGTGCGGGGAAAATTGAATGTTATGAAGCATATGCCAGGTGAGGAAGACTTTGAATCAAAGAGGAAAATTGATCAACTTAGCGAGGAGCTGCAGGAGAAGTATGATGAAATAAATGAGATGGAATCACTCCATGGGGCTCTGCTTATGAAGGAAAGGATGAGCAACGATGAGTTGCAAGATGCTCGGAAGAAGCTAATAGATGTAAGCCGCCTCATTTATTGTGCACTTGCACTTGTCTAGTATTTTGTCTGTTGCATATGCTGCAGGGCTTGTTGGATGTCACAGCTGGCCGAGCAAATATAGGCATTAAAAGAATGGGTGATCTTGATCTGAAATCATTTGTGATTGCTTGCAAAAGTAAAATGTCAAAAGAAGATGCAGAAGTTACTGCTTCCATTCTTTGTTCAAAGTGGGAGGATGAGATTAGAAATCCAGAATGGCACCCTTTTAAAGTTGTCGTGGATGGCGGCAAAGCGAAGGTAATACTCTCTTCACTCTTGCTTTTATTCACTTGCTGTTCTCTAATACTCCCTCTGTAAACTAATATAAGATCTTTTAGATCACTAAAGTACGTATATGATGTTCCTTAGTCTCAGTTAAATTGAGAAAATTAAATGGCATTCTTTGCTTGGACTCAGCCGAGGCAAGTTTGTTTCATCTTGTCTTTAGCTGTACAAATGAGCGTTCATTCTCAGTTCCTTGCTTGGCTAAGTTAGGCACATCACATGTCTTGGCTGCTCAAATTTGACCTGATATATTGATACTCGTAGCTCAAAGCTCTGCTGTCATGTATGCATTTTCCCGAACTCTCTATAGCATACTAGTGCTGTAGGCATGGAAATGTCCCTGTGTATGTATGTTTTCTGCAGTGACGCGTTACGATATAGACATATTGTGATGAAGTAGGCGTGTCTTGCTTTAATTGTAGCACACATAAGCAGTCTCTGTTCGCCGTGTTTTTGCTCTAGTTTGGTTCAGATTGTGTGGCATGAAGTTTTGAAAAGCTGTTCATGCATGATTCATCTTCCAATTTTGGAAATCGTTGTTTATCTAACTGTGCGTGTATTGTTTGTCAGGAAATCCTCCGTGAGGACGACGAGAAGCTGCGGGGGCTGAAGGAGAAGCATGGCGAGGAGGTGTACGCCCTGGTGACGAAGGCGCTGCTGGAGGTGAACGAGTACAACCCGAGCGGGCGCTACTCGGTGCCGGAGCTGCGGAACTTCAAGGAGGATCGGAGGGCGACGCTGAAGGAGGTGGTGGAGTTCGTCCTCAAGCAGTGGCGCGCGCTCAAGAAGAGGAAGCGCTGAGCTGAGCTGAGCTGAGCACGCTGCTGCAACTGAAGCAGAGTAGTGAACTACTGAACCTAGAGCAGCTGCTGCTGCACTGACGTCCCCTCCCCTGTTGTCGTCTGATGAACAGTTTAGACCTGATTGTGACTGAAGCAGAGCAGTGAACCGAACCTTGACCTGCTGCGCTGATGCCGTCTGTCTGTTGTCTCATCAACGGTTGGATGGTTATCGGAGTTTGGTGCCCGGATTATTATTCAGCGTTGACATGAATCTTATATCTTATATCTTATATTTACTAATTGGAGGCACCTTTCATGCCTTCTAGTTAATCCACATCATCATAATTAATTTCATCGTTGGATTATAAAATTAACGTCCAAGATAAGAAGAAGACTTACGTAACACAAATAATTTAGGCCGTCCAAACCATGGCATATGACACGTCTAATACCTTGAAACCAAGAAAAAACTCATCTGTTCCTTAAAAGAATGATGGACTGCTTCCATAACAACTCTATAGGATCCGTCATCCGTGAAACTGTTTTCTTTTTACATGCAGGATCGTGAAACTCATGTGCGAATTAAAAAAAACGTAAATATCGCTCCTTAGAAAAAGAGAGAGAAATCTCCCTCGCTCCTGTATATTTTTTTGGGCAACGCTGGCTTCTATGGTCAATTCAAAAAAAAAAAATCTGGCATTTCCAATTTTTTAAACAAAATAAAAAAGGTATCTTTCTATTCCTTTAAAAAAGAGATAGCCTCCGTCTCAAACAAGAAAGAGTAGGTTCTTTGCATAACAACTCATCCGTGAAACTCCTCTTGCATATTAAAAAAAAGGAAAAGATCTCTCCCTAAAAAACGATAAAACATCTCCCTAGGCCCCTGTACATTTTTTAGTCAACCACCGCTCCTGTACATGGCCGGACCTTTCAAAGCCTTCATACTACTCTATGTCATCAAAACGAACGACACCACTGGATTGTAAATTTATGTCCCGTAAAAAGAAAACTTGCCAAACATAGATGATCCCATCCAAAAAATGGCATGTGACATGTCCAATGTTGTCAAAAAAACCTCAATCCGTTCCTTATAAAAAGAAAAGATAAAGTCCATACAGAAAAATTACAAAAAAAAGACGGAATCCAGTTGATGACCCATGAAACTCCATGAATAAAATCTTCTATTGATCGCTTAGAAAAATAAATACATCTGGCTCGGCTCCTGTACATGGCCATTGATTCCACCTCCTCTTTAATCTTGCTCTCCTGCATATGGCTGGTGGTTGCGATTTCTCTCACCAAAGGATGTCCCCAACTCCCCATCCACCATCAAGTGCGCTCTTCCACCACCAGCGCCAACAGCAAACCGCAAAGTAACATGAAGCCAGGTGCTGCAAGGTATGATGCGAGATCGACTGCGACCCAAAGCAGCGATCGATCTTCCTCATTGTTATTGTTTCTGCATCTCCCTCCATCCACTCCGGGCATCAAAGTACACCCACTTTTATGATGTAAAAAAGGACAACTGTCAAGTACAACCTCTAAGAAGTTATTCTTGGCTTCATGTTCCAAGAAGACTACACTCTATTGTGATGATAATAGATTAATTGTCGATGCAGCATAAAATGAGGTATACCGATGCTGGTCTAAAGTACATCATGTTGTTGTGGTAATTGCTAAACTAAACCTACAGTGAACAGGAAGCACAACGATCAATGTCATCCAATTGATCGTTGGTTCTCCAACTCCACATGCAAGTAAAACCTATCCTACAGTTTTTGAGTGTGCTACCTGATTTTTGGCCCTTTCAGCTCATGACTATCCATGAGCGCACTTCACCTGATTATGTTTTAGAGGAACGGACCAGATTTAGCTGAATCCAATGTGGCCATGTTCAACGTAGTGGTGTCGTGATGTATAAGTGTTGAATCATCTGGAGCATCAATTAGTATTCTGCATGTGCATAATACAATTTAAAGATATACTACATTTCCTGGCTTGCATGCGATTGGTGAATTACATGGATTCACATTATTCTATCTAGGTGTAGATTGCTAATAGATATCTGCATATATAGTATGCATGTCTTTATTTTGGCCTTAGAGAAAAGAGAAAAATAGCTATTAAATTATCTTTAAATACATATAAATTACTAAAGTAACAATAAAATCCGGATGTATCATGCGCCAGAAGATCTCATATGAACACATTATTCTCTGTTTGATATAAATATGTATACAGTATGGATAGGAACAAAATTAAAAAATGACATCCATATTAAACATAACAGAAATTATTTACAAATTTGTTAGTTGCGACAAGAACTGAAAATCTGAGTCTATGGTGCTTATAGTAATGAGAATATACCACAAAATATTGTTCGCCATCACACAATGAAAATATTGATAATGTTGTCACACAATTGGATGCAAACAATCAAACCACAAAATAGTCTGAACAATGTAACATTGTTGAACCCTATGTCCAACAAAGATAAACATGCATGTGTAACAGAAATAACCCATATAAACATATTCACAAAAATTAAAAAATGACATCCATATTAAACGTAACAGAAATTATTTACGAATTTGTTGGTTGAGGCAAGAACTTAAAATCTGAATCTATGGTGCTTATAGTAATGAGAATATACCACAAAATATTGTTCGCCATCACACAATGAACATATTGATAATGTTATCACACAATTGGATGCAAACAATCAAACCACAAAATAGTCCGAACAATGTAACAATGTTGAACCATATGTCCAACAAAGATAAACATGCATGTGTAATAGCAATAACCAATATCAATATATTCATATTATTGGCTGGCATTTCTAATTCGTAACAACTTTGTTGCATTAAATATTAAAAGTGCTAGCCCGTGCAAGTGCACGAGTTGACGACTAGTGCTCCTAATTTGAGACCGAGAACTGCCATTTTAGGACCATGCATTTTGTGCCAGACTTCTACTTTGGATGGGTGATGACTTTTTTTTTAGATTGCATTGACTGGTTCTCTTATTCGTTCGCATGCATGGTGTGATTGCCTGGTGCTCGGCATGCGTAATAAAACGCTATATTTTTCATGAAAGGATGACTAACAATGTTCATGACCCTTTCTGGATCGGCGCAGATTCGATAGCTAGGGTTGGTCGCAAATCTCATGAACCATGGCATATTCGCCATAAGAGGAACTACATGTGTTTTGATTTGGTTTACAGAAGATGAATGCTCATTACAGGTAAAGCCGCTGGCTTATATATGGCTCAGCTGAAAACGGCAAGAAGGTGAACAGCACGAGACGGTGAAATGGAATAGTAATAACTGTGAATAACGCTTCAGTGGTATAGGGGAGCGAAGCGAGCCGCTGGATCGTGTTTTCACCCCCCCCCCCACCTCCCGCTCCCGCGACGTGCCCCGCGCGCGCGTCACGGGAGTCCTAGATCCGTCGCCGGCGAGAGGGCCCTTCCTCATCCTCTCCTTGTCGGTGTCAAAACCGGCCGATCTCGGGTAGGGGGTCCCGAATTGTGCGTCTGAGGATCAAAAGTAACAGGAGACAAAGGGAACACGACGTTTACCCAGGTTTGGGCCCTCTTGATGGAGGTAAAATCCTACATTACTGCAGGATGCTGCTAATGCGAAACTACGATCAGAGACCCTTTGAGAAACTATGTGCGATGCAATAATCGCAAACGATGGTGTATGAAAACCGTAAAAAATGTATAAAATGTTTGCGATGATGGATGCATCAAACACGGTTCAGATTTTAGTTGCGTGTGCGACGAAGGCCATACGGTGTTCAATTAACTGTTTGCGATGAGGAGGAACAAAAGAAACAGGCAGCCAGATGAAAGCGTGTGTGATACACAACATACGATTCACTGGGATGAACTGTTTGTGATTAGGCAACACAAAAGAAACGGGCAGCCAGATGAAGGTGTGTGCAATATACAGCATAAGGTTCACTCGGGTGAACTGTTTGTGATTAGGCAACAGAAAAGAAACGGTCTGCCAGATCAAGGTGTGTGCGATATACGCATGCGGTTCACTAGGCCCTTGTCGTCAGTGTGTGACCTCTGTGGCACCCGTTCGCTCCCCAGGCGCCTCTTTGTGTACCGTGGCTACCATCCACCGACTCTTCGCTTTTCCTTCTCGATTTAGAAATGCTGTCGCACGCTCTTCCTCCCTCCTCCATTTGCCTTCACCCTTCCTTCTGCCATTGTTCGATCGTCTTCTCCAGGGAGGGAACAGGCCGGAAACGACCCCGTTATTCTTGCCCCGATCTGAATGATGAAGCGGTGGAGGAACTCATTGATCGGTGCGACGTCATCACCTCGCCTAGCATGGCAGATTCGTTCAAGACCATTCTCGACTCAACTAATAACATCATTACAAGCAACCCAAGGGTCCAGGAGAGGTTTGATCTCCCCTATCTTGTTCGCCGTGACCCTGCTGACTGGCGCGGGGACAACGGAAGCCTTGCCTTGTGCAAGTTGATGCCGCTTAATAATGATACGTGTGATGTTAAGATGCCATCACTTGAGGGCAAGGCTTGGGCAGGCGCAAATGAAGATTGGGCTGTTTATATTGGGTACAACTGCGAGTGGGAACTTATGAATGTGTACACTCGCCACCGGGTTCCACTTCCAAAAATATCAGACTGCCCAGAGGTTGAGCACACAGATGATCTACGCGAGTTCAAATACCATCATGGTAACTGTCGTCTATGGAAGATAGCAATTTGCCGAGTTCCCAACTGCTCTTGGGATTACACGAACTATGAAGTTGTTGCTATCTTCGACAAGCTTGTTGCCTTTCTTACTTCCACGCCTCGATGGATATTGCTCAAAAATCAATTTCTGTACACGGATGAGTACTGTGATGCAATTCAATACGAGGGTCTTGTGTTTGCTGCCAGCACTCGTGGCACTGTTTTTGCATGAAATCATCATGCTTTCGGTATGTTTGTCTTCCACCGTAATTATAATTGTTTCATCCACATGTATGCGGGTTAGCTAGTTTCCCTTTACTAATTACTTAACCTTGTGTTTCCAAGGTCCTGTGAACATTCTGCCACCTATACTTGAATTTTTTTATAACCAAGGCGGAGATGACGATGCTGATGATCACGAGCATGAGGACGAGCAGGACCCATATACTCAGTGGCGCATGGCAACTTATTCCGATGGATCACCTCTTCTTGTCTGTATATAGGGCACTGATGATGTTACTAAGGAAGCAGGTGTTGTCTCGCATGGTTGCACTCTCCAGACGTATTCCAACATCTGTTGCAGGGTATTCAGGATGGATACTAGTGTACTAGCGCCAACACTTCTCCCTGGTTCAGTATTGAAAGTCTTGGAGGAAACTCGCTCTTCCTTGGACAAAACTATCCAATGATGGTGAAAGGCGATCCAGCTGCTGTTGACACAACGTTACTACCATTTATGAGAAGCAACCGTATCTATACCTCGGTCATTTCTATGCTTCCCTACCATCGCACTATGGGTCCTGACATAGCCTGCTTCAGCCTGGATGATCAGTCCTGCGTTGGTCTCGAGATTGACAGTAGCTGACCCTTCCCAGAGAATCACTTCTGGTTCAAAGTAAGCGTTTCCAACGCCGACGAGTGGTTGAGCTGAAGTTCATTTCATCGATTTGTTATTTGTTGTGTGAGAAAAACTTTACTAGAATGTTTTGTTGGAAATGATCTATAATCCAACGTGTATCCTCGTTGTTGTTGTGGGTTGATGACTTGTTGTATGTAATCAATGGTACATTTGCATATGGTCCATCAACCCACGCCTGCTAG
Organism: Aegilops longissima; assembly: GCA_021605205.1. Taxonomy (NCBI): domain Eukaryota; kingdom Viridiplantae; phylum Streptophyta; class Magnoliopsida; order Poales; family Poaceae; genus Aegilops; species Aegilops longissima. Next base: position 700,682,950 of record CM038679.1, on the reverse strand, counting down.
TGGTGTCCATATGAACAGTGCTAGTGATTTTTGTTGCAAAAATTAGATAGTGCTAGTGATTTATAGCTGCATATTTTGACAAACCACAGTGTTACAAGGTTGACAAATGGCAATGTTATTAGATAAACAAATGTCAATCTTTCCAGTTTGACAAATGGCAACATACCCAAAATGACAGGTATGCAAATCTTACCTAATTGTTTGTACGTGGTTGCACACGGGTCATGCAAAACAACCGTTTGCGTTGAAGGGATGCAGAAATCCTGCTCGGCACATTTTCCCTTGGTTTCCTGGGAAGCTGTCGGTTTGCACACGGGTGTTCTAACTAAAATGTTTGCGATGAGTGTTTTATATTTAAAAACCATTGACATTTTTTTCGAAAGATAATCGTTTGATAAGTTTGTACATTAAGAAAAACGCAAGTTCGTTCAAACCATATCTTTCATTCAGTCACACTGCAAATTTATATTCATATGATCGAGAATTCGAGAAACAGTATTAAACCCCAAAAAACTATTTCCGGCGACGGCGGAGGCGGCATGCCGTGTCGTCGTTGTCGTCCTCCGGGACGCCGTTGTTGAAGTCTTCAAGGCAGGACAAAATGTTCTTCACTTGTAAATCAAACATCATGTCGTCGCCCAATCGACGGGCAGGGTGCGGGAGGACGGCAACTGGCGCCACTGAGAGGTAGCGGTCGACGGCAGCGTCCCATGCCGCTACGGGGGGGGGGGGGGGCATGGGCATGTGCACGGGCACGAGCACGGAGGGTGCAACCAAATGCACGGGGACCGGCGCCACGGTGGGTGGAGGGACGCGCATGGGCGCGGCGGGTGCAGCCAAACGCACAGGTGCCGACGCCACGGTGGGTGGAGGGGCGCGCACGGGCACGGGCGTTGGCGCTGGCATGTACACGAGCTCGCGCAGGTCCACTGAGACCTCGCTGACGCCCGCGGCTTCCAGCTCCGCGATAGTGCTCGGCGACCAGCCCATCAATGCTACGGGGATGGTCGCTGGCGCGGGCGCGGGGATGGGAGCTGGGACGGGAGCGGGGGCAGCAACCACTGCGGCCAGCTTGTGCTGGGCCATTTCCATGAGGCTCCATTCCTCCTTATTTTCTATCTCCTCTGGCTCGGAGTCGACTTCACCAAACTTGAAGACTAGTGGCAGATGATCATTCTGCGCCATGGCGTTGGTGGAGGTGTGCGGAGGGAGGGGAATGGGAGGCGAACAGTAAGGCCGCCCGTATTAAATAGCGGCTTGGGCGCCATTAATGGAGAGGAAGGCGGGCGGCCATGGAAGTCAAAGGGCTCGCTTCCCAGTGAGCCTGCGCAGCGTACAACTTGCACGCTTCCTGGTGAGCCTGCGCATTGGAGGACAACTTGCATGCCTCTCGGTCAGCCTGCGCACTGGACTGCGCTCGCACGCGTCCCTTCAGTCAAGGTCAAGCAGCTGTCCGCACGGCACCTCCTACAGCCATTAAAACCAAGACACGTGGCGTCACGTGAATGGTTAACATAATGCACATGGTTTGAATTATACGAACGTTTGAGATATTAAAGTGGCAGCTATTTTTTCAAAATGCCTTTGTTGGCTGTCATTATTCGAGTGCGCCTTCTCTCAAAATGGACACGAAAAATACCACATCTTGTCGGGTGCCATTCCATGATAGCATGCCAAGTTTCATGAATTTCAGACGAGTTTTGAATTTACTAGAACTTAAAAACCAGGCATCTCAATGTTTTGCCGGCAATCAACGGTGCCCTGGTGTTTGAAATTCATTCCCATTTCTTGCATGGGACCTAAGCATGCACCCAAGGACACATATTTGATTTTTCAACCAATTTATATGCACTGGAGCATGTGCATGTACTTCAAATTAGAATTATGCACATAGATGCGTTGAAAACTCAGTTAATGCATAAAAATGTCCAAAAGAAGCACGAAAAATCACAAAAATTGACACAATACTCCTGTTGTTCTATGTTGACACGAGAAAATTTTTGGAAGCAATAAGAGGCAGTGGATATCGTTTCGTCCCGAAAGGTGGGACATTCCCTACCGAAACCATGATGCTTGTTGTGAGAAGCTCTGGTTTGTGAGAAGCATATACCCAAATCTGCCCCAAACGGGACAAAAATTTTACCACGGCATGTTGATGCCGCTCCATGAAAGCATGCCAAGTTTCATGAATTTCAGTCAAGTTTTGGATTTACTAGAATTTCAAAACCAGGAATATCAATGTTTTGCTGGCAATCAACAGTGCCCTAGTGTTTGAAATTCATTCTCATTTCTTGCATGGGACCTAAGCATGCACCCATGGACACAAATTTGATTTTTCATCCTATTTATATGCACTAGAGCATGTGCATGTAGTTCAAATTTGAATTATGCACATAAATGCATTGAAAACTCAGTTAATGCATAAAAATGTCCAAAAGAACCCCGAAAAATCACAAAAATTGATACAACACTTCTGTTGTTCTACGTTAACACGAGAAATTTTTCGAAGCAATAAGAGGCAGTGGATATCGTTTCGCCCCAAAGGTGGGATGTTCCCTACCGAAACCATGATGCTTGTTGTGAGAAGCTCTGGTTTGTGAGAAGCATATACCCAAACCTGCCCCAAACGGGATAAACATTTTACCACGGCATGTTGATGCCGCTCCATGAAAGCATGCCAAGTTTCATAAATTTTAGACGAGTTTTGGATTTACTAGAATTTAAAACCAGACATCTCAATGGTTTGCCAACAATCAACGGTGTCCTGGTGTTTGAAATTTATTCCCATTTCTTGCATGGGGACACATATTTGATTTTTCAACCAATTTATATGCACTGGAGCATGTGCATGTAGTTCAAATTTGAATTATGCACATAAATGAATTGAAAACTCAGTTAATGCATAAAAATGTCCAAACAAACCCCGAAAAATCCCAAAAATTGACAAACACTCCTGTTGTTCTATGTTGACACGAGAAATTTTTTGAAAGCAATAAGAGGCAATGGATATCGTTTCGTCCCCAAAGGTGGGACGTTCCCTACCGAAACTATCATGCTTGTTGTGAGAAGCTATGGTTTGTGAGAAGCATATACCCGAACCTGCCCCAAATGGGACAATTTTTTTAACACGGCATGTTGATGCCGCTCCATCATAGCATGCCAAGTTCCATGAATTTCAGACAAGTTTTGGATTTACTAGAATTTAAAAACCAGGCATCTCTATGTTTTGCCGGTAATCAACAGTGCCCTGGTGTTTGAATTTCATTTCCATCTCTTGCATGGGACCTAGAAATTCACCCAAGGACACAGATTAGATTTTTCAACCAACCTTAGTGCATTGGAGCATGTGCTTGTAGTTCAAATTTGAATTATGCACATAAAATGCCTAGAAAACCCAGTTAATCCATAAAAATGTCCAAACGAACCCCGAAAAATTCCAAGATTAAACAAAACACTACTGTTGTTCTATGTTGATACTAGAAAATTCATTCCCATTTCTTGCATGGGATCTAAGCATGCACTAAAGGACACATATTTGATTTTTCAACCAATTTGTATGCACCGGAGCATGTGCATGTAGTTTAATTTTGAATTATGCACCTGAAATGGCTAGAAAACCAGTTTAATGTATAAAATGTCCAAACAAACCCTGAATAATTCCAATTTTTTTATGACACACATATAGTTGCATGTTCACTGCAGATAAAAGGTCTAGCAATTCAAACAACGTCCATTGCCGCTCTGACCCCATTTTGTAAATCAAATCAAGTAGATCCCACACAGTTTATTATCACCAACCGTGTGAGATGTAGTACAAAATATCTTGGAGGATCGTTGGTGTATAGTACGCCTATGGCTTACGTGAGAAGGTGTGTCGGCTACAGTCCACAACCGGCCTGTCAAGCACACTAGCTCGCTCCCCAAAAACTCCCGCCTATGCATCCCTCGCAATCTCAAAAATATCTACCGCCTGGAAGGTTTTAATGTTTGATAGCACACGATTAGTATGTGCGGACCATGTGCGATGTCTGTTATTCCCGCTCTGCTTCAGTCCCTTGATTCAAATTTTCAGTAGCCCCGACATTTTACTCCCGCCTCTGCATCCCTCGCAATCTCAAAAATATCTGCTCGCCCTTGATCCAAATTTTTAGTAGCCCCGCCTTGTTACTCCTGCCAAGTAAAATTTTCAGTTGCTGCAGTATTTCCTCAAACACAACCTCCGCGCACACAGACACACACAACCCTTGAAACCATTGGTAGGTCGCCGCCATCGCCGGCGCCTCCATCCTCAACCTCTGCCTGTGTGCCGGGGAGCTCGAGGAGCCAATGGCCAAAAAGAGGTTTATCATGGCCTTTTCGTCCGGCGCCGGTGAGGTAGCCGCCGAGGTGTCCCCGTCGTCCTCCGCGGGCTCGATCCGCCGTCGCCGGTCCCTCGATCCGCCGCCGCCGCACCCCTACGCCGGTTCGAGGACCTTCCCGTCCTCCCCCGGAGCCGGCAGCCAAAGAAGTCCTACCTCGGGGTCCGGCAGCGGCGGTAGGGGACGTGGGTCGCCGAGATTACAGATCGAGAGACCCAGACCTGCCGGTGGCTTGGTAGCTTCCACACGGCCGAGCTCGCGGCCATGGAGTACGACTGCTGGCAGGTCCACTACGACGGCGCGGCGGCTAGGCTCAATGTCCCCTGCGGCACACATCCGGTCCACCTCGTTTTGCCGGAGCCAGGGGTGGTGAGCTCGGCTATGGCGCGGGAGGACCACGAGGCGTGGGAGCGCCTCGAGGCCGAGGCCACCGACGAGGCCTACATGCAAGAGCTCCGCCGGCAGCACCCGGAGCTCATGGAGGCGGAGCGGGCGATCTTTGCCGGCGCGGAGGGCGGTGAGGTTATTGCGCTACCTTCGATGACGAGGTCGAAGACGGCGTGGAGGGCGGCGAGGTTATCGCGCTCTCCTCTGATGACGAGGTCGAAGGCGGCGGCGACGGCGGCGCGGAGGGCATCGAGGTGGGCCCGGAGGACGAGGAGATCGACGTCAACGAGTGGAGGGGTGCCTTCCCCAACGACCCCGACGATGGTACTGGCCCGAACCCGGCTCGCGGCACACCGTACATGATGAGGAAGGATTGGCTCGACCTCTACTTCGACCGAAAGTAGATTAGCTTAGTTTAAGTTTATGTTTTATGTTCATTTATGCAAAACTATATATGTTTATGTTTGAATGCATGCTACTTTTGGTTGAACCTTCTTTTAACTTGATCAAATTGAAGTTTACAACCTTAAGTCTAGGGACCGACTAGAAAAGGCCAAAAATTACTGGAGTATATATATATCCACTAAGGTTTTTAGTCCTTTAGCTTTTTAAGGATCGCCTAGAGATGTCCTTATGACTTGTTTATTTCAGTTCTTCACAATGTGATGCTCTATATGTGCAACTATTTGCCGTGCAGTTCAATTTCATCAATAACAGTTTCAACAATACCACTATGAATTACCATATTTGGTTGATGTTAAGGATATTGCAGTTAACATGCCTTTTCGTTTCTCAATTATTGTTAGCAACATGCATTGTACTGAATGACTAAATATGCAATCCCAGGCTACATAGCAACAAGGAGGAGTGTTACCTTAATATTTTGTTGATGTCTAGATATACATGTAATAAAATCTTATATAATGGGATGGATGGAGTGTTGTACTACATCATTTTTAAATTGTTGTTTAGCTTCTAATATTAACTTGGTGCTTTTAGGTACATATATCATTGCCAAAGATCCACACTTTGACCCTTTCTGCGTATGGGGCAATGAGATATTCATGAACCAACATCAAGTGATGAAAATGATAAAGATTGTTATTAAAATGGGTCAAAAGATGTCAATCGAACTATTTGTTTACACTTTATGCAAGACAACAGTGAACTGCAGGATGGTAAGTAAGAACCCTATAGCCTTGTTTTTACTGCCCATAATGAGTTGTGTTAGATGACAATATCTGAATCTTTTTTCTTTTGCAGTGGATCCTGAAGCAGTTTACTCAAGATTACCTCTCAAACTACATGATTGGCGGCCGACCATCACAAGGGGTTGGACTAGAGTCATGCATGCCATCTGCATCCAGGAGAGCACAATAGGGCCATTCCGCTTCACCTTGTTCAGCAACTGGAATGTCAGTCGCCTCTTTCTTTACCATCTACAATAGTAATAGTATAGAACCCTGGTACATCATTCTTTATTTGGTGCTTCTGTAATTCTGTAACATACATACCTGTGAATCAAATAATGCATTGGTTGTTTGAACCTGATGAATATGAATAAAGCTATAGCCTACTTTCAAGTTTAAATTAGGTACAATTTAAATAGCATCAATTAAATTAGGGCGAAATTATGTTGTGCAAGTCATTACGGCACACACGGTTGGTAAAATACAAACGTTTGCGATATACACCATAATCCGAGACGGTTCACAGAGAGGAAATGTATTCAAGCATGCACACAGTTGCCGTTTGCAAACCATGTGTGATGTCAGACACTATCACATACGGTGCGGGAAAACTAAATGTGTGTGATTGTCTACCTATCGTACGCGGTTTATAATCATGAACTGTTTGTGATGTGCCTGGCATCGTAAAACTCCCGTCCCTAGAATCTGCATGGAATACTCCCGTGCCTGGAATTTGCCTGGTTTTAGGCAGAACCACAAAACTCCAACTGCGATGGCAATGCGAGCACAAACGAGTAGCAAGGATGAAGCGTTTGGGATATTCGAGATATCAGAAACGGTTATATAGGGACAACTGTATGCATCAAGGCTCCCTATCCCCGACGGTTTCTGGGTCATGTGGGAAGGACCCCCCTATCGCCCACACACACTTGGTGACGGTTCCATATGCCGTCGCAGAAAGGGGTTAAAACCGTTTGTTTAGGACCGACGCGTACCGGTGCTACTTCCTGCTTGATTGTCTTTGATGAGTATATGGTTACAATAGTTGATCTACCTCGAGATCGTAATGGCTAAACCCTAGCCGTCTAACCTATATGAATTCCAATGATCTCTACAGACTAACCCCTCCGGTTTATATATACACCGGAGGGGTACAAAGTCGGTTTACAAAGGAAGGAAACAGTACATCTGGACTCCAATCTTGCCGTCCATGCATCAGGAGTCCTACCCAAATACGGGGAATGATATTCCGTTTTATCCTCATGGCCCATTAGCCCGACCCATGTTCGAATAGGCCGAACACCTGAGGTCCCCTGAATCCAGGTCTCCCTCAGTAGCCCCCGGACTTGCCTTCAATGACGATGTAGTATTCGGCTTATGTCTTCGGCTTTGCAAGGCAGGTTCTTCATCATACTTCGGACTGGCGACAGTCTGGTTTTGACCTCTAGGTTCTGCCTTTATGATTCCTTCCTGCTGTCACCTCGATTTCCATGTGCCGGGCGAATGCGAATTGTACATGATTTTTTCCAAATAAGCCCCTCATCACGCTCGGGCGGCATCTATATAAGGAGATTTGATACCCAAATGCCATCTCACACTGCGCAAAGAAAATCGTCAAGATTAGCTACGAAAAAAGCCTTCCAACATGGCCAGTGCCCCAGGCTCCTCTTCGCACCCCCATCGCCCTCAAGAGGGCAATTGACAGAGCTGCTCAGTGCCTCATCTCCAGCTAAATCGACTCCAAACGTAGGGCTATATTCCCCTCGCAGATCTAGTCTCCGTTCGAGCGGGACTGGCCTCCATTGGCAATGACGTAATGGCTGAAAATTTCCCCAACCCCAATAAGGAGGAGAGGGTGTGCTTCGTCCCATTTCTGTTACGGGGCTTAGGATTTCCAATCCATCCCTTTCTCAGGGGCCTTTTGGAATTTCACAGCATTCAACTGCACAACCTTACCCCAGGTTCGATTCGGCACATCTCAGGTTTCGTTGCTCTTTGCGAACTGTTCTTAGGCACCGAGGCCCATTTTGAACTATGGAGGAAGTTCTTTTGCCTTATTCCCCGCCATCGAGGAGGCTCTATATTTGAAGTGGGCGGTGCCGAAGTATGGCGTATAGCCGGATCCGGATACCTCATACGAACTCCCAAAAAGGTATACCCAAAGTGGTCTTCGGAGTGGTTCTATATGGACGATGTCCCACTGCCGGACCTAGTCCGACGCGGCCTTCCTGAATTTTCCAGTGCTCCTCTAAGGAAGCGACTCAACTGGCGCCCCCGAAGTCCCAAGGAGGACGACAATGCGGAAATAAAAAGATTAGTCAGCAAGGTCAAATTATTGGCCAACACCAAGCTCTCGATAATCGAGGTTATGGCCATTGCAATAAAAAGATGCGTTTAGCCTCTCCAGTCCAGGGTAACTCCTTTATGGTGCTACAACAGAGAAGATGACGCATCTCGTTACAGACGCAAGGGTCCGGATACTCCGGCCGAACTGGCCGTGATCTTGACCGATATATATATATAAGGGAGAAAAGGAAGACTTCCTCCGCTTAAATTGTCGAGAAGGTTACTCCATGTACAACCCAATTGAATGGGTAAGATTTCGATTGCCTGTGCTACCTTATTGCTGTCACGACATGCTAATCCAATTTGTTCTTTGTTAAAATAGTCATGGCGGAAGATGATCGAGGACGTTCATTGTCCTGCCCCATAGCCATAGGACCACAATCGCGCCGGAGACTCTGGCTTTTGCGAGGATCTGGATATATACATAGAGTTTGATGACGGGGTATTTTATCAAGAAATCCTTGACGGTTCAGAGGTGGCCATCACCGCCGACTACCCCCGCCCCGAATCCTTCTCCATCGTAAGTATTCGGAGGGCTCTTAAAAAGAAATCCCTACTTGCACCTTTGTCCATTATACTGATCCAGACTTCAATTGGATCGGCGCTCGGCGGATCGTACCTCCTCAAGGGCAGCTCCTACGTGGGGTAGTCGTTCAAAATGAAAGGGGACCGAGAGTGCTGTAGAAACCTCACAATCTTCCAAGAGGGATGTCCGCTTAATACATGCCTGGGCACGAGTCCGGATTGTCTAAAGTCTCCATCCTTCATTTCAGGAGAAACACATGGCAAACGGTGGGAAAACTCCCCACTAGTCGAATGTCAGCTAATCCGATGCCGGACTCGCCAACTAGGACGAGAGCCGATGCAATGCCAGTTCAGCCGCCTCATGAGGATTCAGACGACGTATCTGTCACTAATTCCGAGGTGGGGAGCGTGATGAATCACCATCGATTGAGAGAGGCCATGCGCGCTCCGGCCTTTTCCGAGCAAGAATTTACCGCACTCAGCTCTGTGGATGCATATATCCGAGCCGCTCGAGACGGTCTTGCCAGAGTCACTCAGCTATTCTCAAAGGATATACAGGTAAAAGCCATGCAATTTTGATAGTCATATACTAGTAGGCCCCGAAACTTGAAGCAGTGAAGCAAACCGATTTAAGGATCGATATGACCTGCAGGTTCTCAAAGAGAAAAATACTACGATATCCTAGGAGCCAAAGGCAAACCAGACGCAGCTAAATGCCATTACCGCTGAACTAGCAGGAATGAAAAGGCCGTAATGAGCACGTCCGGGAAGAAAAAGCACGAGGAGGAAAAAGACAAACAATCCGAAGAGATAGAGAGCTAAAAGGCTCAGTTATCGGCCGCTCAGAAAGAAAACGAGAAGTTGAAGGGTGGTATGTTCGGAATGTCTTCCCCCTTTAAAAAAACCACCATAAAGGCTCATGTTTAGTCCATAATTCGGAATGTCATGACTCTGTTGCTGCAGGTCTATTAATTGGTCGGCCGGAAGAAGAAGTATCCGGCTTTCAAGGCGACGTGCTGAAGGAACTGTCCATGGTACATGCTCGGGCCCGGAAAGCCATGAGGAGTATGGTCAAGGCTTTATGGCCATCTGATACACCTCCAGAAAGTATGGAGGGTTTGGCAAACCTGTTCAGAGGTGCCTGGCTCCGCTTTGAGCTATGGAATACATCCGCCTGCCATGAAGGCGCACGAGAAGCCTGGGCCATGGTGAAAATACGCTTCACCAAGCTAGATCCGAATCATATGGCCCGAGTGGGACCGCATGGACCAAACGGGAAAGAAATTCCATTGCATTTGGTGTATGACCAAGTAATGATAGCTATGAAGTATTCGCAGGAAGACTGTAGGTTAGACAGTCTTATAGATGGAATAGATAAGGAATAGGTATTTGATTCGATGCATTAATGTACTTTATGAACCTTTACCTTTATCCGAACATGTGGAAAGTTTGTCATCGCAGGCTTTCAGCTTTAACCTCCGAACCAAAATGGTGGAGTGTTTGTGGATACTATTTTGGAATGAAAAGAAGCATTCACTATGTCCGGAAACCAGGCAACCCAGTCATTGTGCTCGAATAGACAAAATTTGTAGTTCGGGATGTATGTTATATTACATATGTAAGAAACATCTTCCAAGGAGAATAGTTCCATTAAGGGTTCCTTTCCTTGGGTTTGCATGCTTTAATTATGTGTGCCTGGGCTTTGGTCCACAATACGAAAAAAGTTGTCCTATATACTTGAAGAGTTACCAGAATGTAACAATCTGTCGTTTGATTGCCGACCAATTATTCTCTTAAGAACGCTAGCTTTCGGCTTCACCCGCCTGAGGTTCAAGTCTGGATTACCCGGTTGTAATAATCGTAGAGGTGCTCCCTTTACGTCCTAGCCGAACAATCGGGAACGTAGGGCATAAGCACAGGAGCAAGGCATCCCAGCTTGGCAAAAACTTAAGTCATAGAGGTGCATATAATGGCAAAAAGAGTGTATATGAACAAACGACGTATACATTGTGAGCTCTAGGCTTTGAATAATAATAAGGTTCGGTTAAAGAAGCCCCCGGGCGTCGTGGGGTGTATACATTTTAGGATGTGTACCCCTAAAGTGTTCGGCCTATCCGAACATACCCTAGGAATCGTACAAAAACGAGGAAATAAAAAGAAATGAAGAGGAGAAAGAAAATCGAAAAAGAAACATGGCCAAACTTATTCGATGTATTACGAAGGCGATAGGCCCCTCCTATGAGAACTTCATCTATAATAAAGGGGCCCTCCCATTTTGGTTTGAGCTTATCCTTCTTCTTCTCTGGGAGGCATAGAACGAGTTCGCCGACATTATAAGTCCTGGCCCGCACTTCTCTGCTTTGGTATCGCCGAGCCTGTTGTTGATAAAATGCAGAGCGGGCTTTTGTAACGTCACACTCCTACTCCAGGCCATCTAGGTCGTCCTGCCGATCGAGCTCAGCCTCTCCCTCTGTTGGGGAACGTAGTAATTTCAAAAAAATTCCTACGCACACAGAAGATCATGGTGATGCATAGAAACGAGAAGGGAGAGTGTGTCCATGTACCCTCGTAGACCAAAAGCGGAAGTGTTATGATAACGCGGTTGATGTAGTCGTACGTCTTCATGATCGACCGGTCCTCAGTACCGAACGTACGACACCTCCGTGTTCAGTGTTGGAAATATGCCCTAGAGGCAATAATAAAAGCATTATTATTATATTTCCTTGTTCATGATAATTGTCTTTATTCATGCTATAACTGTATTATCCGGAAATCGTAATACACGTGTGAATACATAGACTACAATACGTCCCTAGTAAGCCATTTATATATGGAAAGTGGTTAAACGGACTCCGGGAAGTTTCGGTGGTATACCGGTAAAGTACCGGGGCCACCGGGAGGGTTCCGGAGGTCCACCGGAGAGGCCACCTCTCCGGGGGTCACATGGGCTAAGTGGGAGGGAACCAGCCCCTGGTGGGCTGGGTGCGCCTCCCACCTGAGGCCCATGCGCCTAGGGTTTGGGGAGGAGGAACCCTAAAGGGGCGCCCAGGCTTGGGGGCAAGCCACCCTCCTCCCTCCTCCCTTGGCCGCCGCCCCCCTAGGGTTTGCCCTAGAGGCCGGCCCCCTTGACCCTCTCCTCCTATAAATAGAGGGGTGGGGGAGGGCTGCAAACACAGTTGTGGCGCAGCCTCCCTCCCAACACCTCTCTTTCTCACGCAAGCTTGGCGAAGCCCTGCCGAGAACTACAGTACCAGCTGCACCACGCCGTCGTGCTGCCATTGGGATTGTCTTCTTCAACCTCTCCTTCTCTCTTGCTGGATCAAGGCGGAGGAGACGCCATCGTCCCGTCGTGTGTTGAACACGGAGGTGCTGTCCTTCAGTACTTTGGTCATCGGTGATCGGAATCACGTTGGGAGCGTCTTCGTCATCACCACTCTCAAGAACGCTTCCGTATTCGATCTACAAGTGGTATGTAGATGCAAACTCTCTCGTTACTCATTGCATGGTAGAACTCATAGATGGATCTTGGTGAAACCGTAGGAAAATTTTAATTTTCTGCAACGTTCCCCAACAGTGGCATCATGAGCTAGGTCTATCGTAGTTCTCTTTGCACGAGTAGAACACAATTTTGTTGTGGGCGTGGATCTTGTCAACTTACTTGCCGTTACTAGTTGTTTCTTGCTTCCGCGGTATTGTGGCATGAAGCGGCCCGACCAACCTTACGTGCTCTTCGTGAGACCGGTTCCACCGACTAACATGCACTAGTTGCATAAGGTGGCTGGCGGGTGTCTGTCTCTCCTACTTTAGTGGGAGCGGATTCGATGAACAGGGTCCTTATGAAGGGTAAATAGAAGTTGACAAGATCACGTTGTGGTTATTCGTAGGTAAGAAAACGTTCTTGCTAGAACCCAATTGCAGCCACGTAAAGATGCAACAACAATTAGAGGGCGTCTAACTTGTTTTTGCAGCAATTGTCATGTGACGTGATATGGCCAAGTTGTGATGAATGATGATATATTGTGATGTATGAGATCATGTTCTTGTAATAGGAATCACGACTTGCATGTCGATGAGTATGACAACGGCAGGAGCCATAGGAGTTGTCTTTATTTTGTATGACCTGCGTGTCATTGAAGAACGCCATGTAACTTACTTTACTTCATTGCTAAACGCGTTAGCCATAGTAGTAAAGTAGTCGTTGGCGTGACAACTTCATGGAGGCACGATGATGGAGATCATGATGATGGAGATCATGGTGCCATGCGGTGACAAGATGATCATGGAGCCCGAAGATGGAGATCAATGGAGTTTTATGATATTGGCCATATCATGTCACTACTATATAATTGCATGTGATGTTTATTATGCTTATACATCTTGTTTACTTAGAACGACGGTAGTAAATAAGATGATCCCTTAGAACAATTTCAAGAAGTGTTCTCCCCTAACTGTGCACCGTTGCTACAGTTAAGTAAGCTTCTAAGCACCACGTGATGATCGGGTGTGATGGATTCTTACGTTCACATACAGCGGGTGTAAGACAGATTTACACACGCAAAACACTTAGGGTTAAACTTGACGAGCCTAGCATGTACAGACATGGCCTCGGAACACGGAGACCGAAAGGTCGAACACGAGTCGTATGGAAGATCGATCAACATGAGAATGTTCACCGGCGATGACTAGTCCGTCTCACGTGATGATCGGACACGGCCTAGTCGACTCGGATCGTGTGTCGCTTAGATGACTAGAGGATGTCTAATCTGAGTGGGAGTTCATTAATAATTTGATTAGATGAACTTAATTATCATGAACTTAGTCTAAAACTTTTGAATTATATGTCTTGTAGATCAAATGGCCAACGCTCATGTCAACTTGAACTTCAACGCGTCCTAGAAAACCAAGCTGAAAGATGACGGCAGCAACTATACGGACTGGGTCCGGAACACGAGATCATCCTCATAGCTGCCAGAAACAATCGTCCTAGAAGGACCGCTAGGTGAAGCTCCGTCGAGAACCAAGACATTATGAATGCTTGGCAGTCTCGTCTGATGATTACTCCCTCGTTCGGTGCGGCATGCTTTACTGACTTAGAACCGGGGCTCCAAAAGCGTTTTGAGCACCACGGAGCATATGAGATGTTCGAGAGCTGAAACTTGTTTTCCAAGCTCACGCCGGGTCGAGAGATATGACATCTCCGACAAGTTCTATAGTTGTAAGATGGAGGAAAACAGTTACACGGTGAACACATTACGAAGATATCTCAGGTTGCACAACCGTATGACCCAGCTGAATATTAACCTCCACGATGAGGCGGTCATTGACAGAATCCTCCGATCGCTCCCACCAAGCTACAAGAGCTTTGTGATGAACTACAACATGCAGGGGATGGTAAAGACCATTCTGAAGTATTCTCTATCTGAAGTCAGCCGAGGTTGAAATCAAGAAAGAACATCAAGTGTTGATGGTTAATAAGACCACTAAGTTTAAGAAGGGCAAGGGCAAGAAGAACTTCAAGAAGGACGGCAAGGAGGTTGCGGCGCCCGCAAGCAAGTTGCGGGAAGAAGTCAAAGAATGGACCCAAGCCTGAGCCGAGTGCTTTTATTGCAAGGGAAGGGTCACCGAAGCGGAACTGCCCCAAATACTTAGCGGATAAGAAGGCCGGCAACACCAAAGGTATATTTGATATACATGTAATTGATGTGTACCTTACCATGTCGTAGTAACTCCTGGGTATTTGATACGGTGCCGTTGCTCATATTTGTAACTCACAGCGGAGCTGCGGAATAAGCGGAGATCTGGCGAAGGGCGAGGTGACGATCTTGGCGTCGGGAATGGTTCCAGAGTCGATGTGATCGCCGTCGACACGCTACCTCTTCATTTACCCACGGGATTAGTTATGAACCTTAATAATTGTTATTTGGTGCCAAGTTTGAGCATGAATATTGTATCTGGATCTCGTTTAATGCGAGATGGCTACTCATTTAAATCCGAGAATAATGGTTGTTCTATTTATATGAGAGATATGTTTTATGGTCATGCTCCGATGGTCAATGGTTTATTCTTAATGAATCTCGGCGTAGTATTACACATGTTCATAGCGTGAATACCAAAAGATGTAAAGTTGATAACGATAGTCCCACATACTTGTGGCACTGCCGCCTTGGTCACATTGGTGTCAAGCGCATGAAGAAGCTCCATGCTGATGGACTTTTGGAGTCTCTTGATTATGAATCATTTGACACATGCGAACCATGCCTCATGGGCAAAATGACCAAGACTCCATTCTCTCGAACAATGGGCGAGCAACCAACTTATTGGAAATCATACATACCGATGTATGCGGTCCAATGAGCGTTGAGGCTCATGGAGGATATCGTTATGTTCTCACTCTCACAGATGACTTGAGTAGATATGGGTATGTCTACTTGATGAAACACAAGTCTGAGACCTTTGAAAAGTTCAAGGAATTTCAGAATGAAGTAGAGAATCAACGTGACCGAAAGATAAAATTCTTCGATCGGATCGTGGAGGAGAATATTTAAGTCACAATTTGGTACACACTTAAGAAAATGTGGAATCGTTTCACAACTAACGCCGCTGGAACACCTCAGCGTAATGGTGTGTCCGAGCGTCGTGTCGCACTCTATTGGATATGGTGTGGTCTATGATGTCTCTTACTGATTTACCGCTATCATTTTGGGGATACGCTCTAGAGACAGCTACATTCACTTTAAATAGGGCACCGTCTAAGTCCGTTGAGACGACACCGTATGAATTATGGTTTGGGAAGAAACCTAAGTATCGTTTCTAAAAGTTTGGGGATGCGATGCTTATGTCAAGAAACTTCAACCTGAAAAGCTCGAACCCAAGTCGGAAAAATGCGTCTTCATAGGATACCCTAAGGAAACCGTAGGGTATACCTTCTACTTAAGATCCGAGGGCAAGATCTTTGTTGCCAAGAACGGAATCTTTACGGAAAAGAGTTTCTCTCGAAAGAAGTAAGTGGGAGGAAAGTAGAACTCGATGAAGTACTACCTCTTGAACAGGAAAGTAGTGCAGCTCGGAAAATGTTCTGTGGTGCCTACACCAACGAAGAGGAAATTCATGATGATGATCAAGGTACTTGAACAAGTTGCTACTGAACTTCGAGGTCCACTAGGACACGTTCCGCACTGAGTGGTACGGCAACCCTGTCACGGAAATCATGTTGTTAGACAACAATGAACCTTGAACTATGAAGAAGCGATGGCGGGCCCAGATTCCAACAAATGGCTAGAAGCCATGAAGTCCGAGATAGAATCCATGTATGAAAACAAAGTGTGGACTTTGGTGACTTGCCCGATGATCGGCGAGCGATAGAAAACAAATGGATCTTTAAGAAGAAGACGGACGCGGATGGTAATGTCACCATCTATAAAGCTCGACTTGTCGCTAAGGGTTATCGGCAAGTTCAAGGGATTGACTACGATGAGACTTTCTCTCCGTGGCGAAGCTTAAGTCCGTCCGAATCATGTTAGCAATTGCCGCATACTATGATTATGAGATATGGCAGATGGACGTCAAAACAGCGTTCCTTAACGGCTATCTTAAGGAAGAGCTGTATATGATACAGCCGAAGGTTTTGTCGATCCTAAGAATCTTGACAAAGTATGCAAGCTCCAATGATCCATTTATGGGCTGGTACAAGCATCTCGGAGTTGGAACATTCGCTTTGATGAGATGATCAAAGCGTTTGGGTTTATCTTGAGACTTATGGAGAAGCCTGCGTTTACAAGAAAGTGAGTGGGAGCTCTGTAGCATTTCTCATATTATATGTAGATGACATACTTCTGATGGGAAATGATATAGAATTCTTGGACAGCATTAAGGCCTACTTGAATAAGTGTTTTTCAATGAAGGACCTTGGAGAAGCTGCTTATATATTAGGCATCAAGATCTATAGAGATAGATCAAGACACCTCATAGGTCTTTCACAAAGCACATACCTTGATAAGATTTTGAAGAAGTTCAAAATGGATCAGTCCAAGAAGGGGTTCTTGCCTGTTTTGCAAGGTGTGAGATTGAGCTCAGCTCAATGCCCGACCACGGCAAAAGATAAAGAAGAGATGAGTGTCATCCCCTATGCCTCAGCCATAGGATCTATTATGTATGCCATCTGTGTACCGGACCTGATGTAAACCTTGCCGTAAGTTTGGTAGGAAGGTACCAAAGTAATCCCGGCAAGGAACACTGGACAGCGGTCAAGAATATCCTGAAGTACCTGAAAAGGACAAAGGACATGTTTCTCGTTTATGGAGGTGACGAAGAGCTCGTCGTAACAGGTTACGTCGACGCTAGCTTCGACACAGATCTGGATGACTCTAAGTCACAAACCGGATACGTGTATATGTTGAATGGTGGAGCGATGGCTGGTGCAGCTGCAAGCGAGCGTCGTGGCGGGATCTACATGTGAAGCGGAGTACATGGCAGCCTCGGAGGCAGCGCATGAAGCAATTTGGGTGAAGGAGTTCATCACCGACCTAGGAGTCATACCCAATGCGTCGGGGCCGATCAAACTCTTCTGTGACAACACTGGAGCTATTGCCCTTGCCAAGGAGCCCAGGTTTCACAAGAAGACCAGGCACATCAAGCGTCGCTTCAACTCCATCCGTGAAAATGTTCAGAATGGAGACATAGAAATTTGTAAAGTGCATACGGATCTGAATGTCGCAGATCCGTTGACTAAACCTCTTCATGGGCAAAACATGATCAGCACCGAACTCTATGGGTGTTCGATTCATCACAATGTAAACTAGATTATTGACTCTAGTGCAAGTGGGAGACTGTTGGAAATATGCCCTAGAGGCAATAATAAAAGCATTATTATTATATTTCCTTGTTCATGATAATTGTCTTTATTCATGCTATAAGCTGTATTATCCGGAAATCGTAATACGCGTGTGAATACATAGACTACAATCGTCCTAGTAAGCCTCTAGTTGACTAGCTCGTTGGTCAACAGATAGTCATGGTTTCGACTATGGACATCGGATGTCATTGACAGCGGGATCACGTCATTAGGAGAATGGCGTGATGGACAAGACAATCTAAGCATAGCACAAAGATCGTGTAGTTCGTTTTGCTAGAGCTTTTCCAATGTCAAGTATCTCTTCCTTAGACCATGAGATCGTGCAATTCCGGATACCGTAGGAGTGCTTTGGGTGTATCAAGCGTCACAACGTAATCTGGGTGACTATAAAGGTGCACTACAGGTATCTCGAAAGTGACCATTGGGTTGACACGGATCGAGGCTGGGATTTGTCACTCCGTGTTACGGAGAGGTATCACTGGCCCACTCGGTAATGCATCATCATAATGAGCTCAAAGTGACCAAGTGTCCGGTCACGGGATCATGCATTCGATGCGAGTAAAGTGACTTGCGATAACGAGACTAAGCGAGGTATTGGGATACCGACGATCGAGTCTCGGGCAAGTAACACACCGTCGACAAAGGGAATAGAATACGGGGTTGCTTGAACCCTTGACATCGTGGTTCATCCGATGACAACATCGAGGAGCATGTAGGAGCCAACATGGGTATCCAGATCCGCTGTTGGTTATTGACTTGAGGTAGTCTCGGTCATGTCGCATGTCTCCCGAACCCGTAGGGTCTACACATAAGGTTCGGTGGCGCTAGGGTTAATAGGAAGACAAGTATGTGATTACGAATGTTGTTGAGTCCGGATGAGATCCCGGACGTCACGAGGAGTTCGGAATGGTCGGAGGTAAAGATTTATATATGGAAAGTGGTTAAGCGGACTCGGGAAGTTTGGTGGTATCCGGTAAAATCAGGGCCACGGGAGGTTCGGAGGTCCACGGGAGGGCCACCTCTCCGGGGGTCACATGGGCTAAGTGGGAGGGAACCAGCCCCTGGTGGGCTGGGTGCGCCTCCCACCTGAGGCCCATGCGCCTAGGGTTTGGGGAGGAGGAAACCTAAAGGGCGCCCTGGCTTGGGGGCAAGCCACCCTCCTCCCCTCCTCCTTGGCCGCCCCCCTAGGGTTTGCCCTAGAGGCTGGCCCCCTTGACCCTCTCCTCCTATAAATAGAGGGGTGGGGGAGGGCTGCAAACACAGTTGTGGCGCAGCCCCTCCCTCCCAACACCTCTCTTTCTCACGCAAGCTTGGCGAAGCCTGCCGAGAACTACCGTACCAGCTGCACCACGCCGTCGTGCTGCCATTGGGATTGTCTTCTTCAACCTCTCCTTCTCTCTTCTGGATCAAGGCGGAGGAGATGCCATCGTCCCGTCGTGTGTTGAACACGGAGGTGCTGTCCTTCAGACTTTGGTCATCGGTGATCGGAATCACGTTGGGAACGTCTTCGTCATCACCACTCTCAAGAACGCTTCCGTATTCGATCTACAAGTGGTATGTAGATGCAAACTCTCTCTCGTTACTCGTTGCATGGTAGAACTCATAGATGGATCTTGGTGAAACCGTAGGAAAAATTTTAATTTTCTGCAACGTTCCCCAACATTCAGCACACGTTCAGCTTGGTGACATCCCGCGAACTCACGATCTAGTAGAGCTCGAGGGAGAGTTTCGTCAGCACGACGGCGTGATGACGATGTTGGTGAAGTTACCAATGCAGGGCTTCGCCTAAGCACCGCTACGATATGACCGAGGTGGATTATGGTGGAGGCGGCACCGCACACGGCTAAGAGATCAATGATCAATTGTTGTGTCTTGGGGTGCCCCCTGCCCCCGTATATAAAGGAGCTAGGGGGAGGCGGCCGGCCAAGGAGGCGGGCATGCCAAGGGGGAGTCCTACTCCCACCGGGAGTAGGACTCCTTCTTTTCTAGTAGGAGTAGGAGAAGGGGGAAGGGAAGGGGAGAGGAGGAAGGAAAGGGGCGCGCCACCCCCCTCCTTGTCCAATTCGGACTAGAGGGGAGGCGCCTGTGACCTCTGGCCGCCCTCCTCTTCTCCACTAAGGCCCAATAGGCCCATTACACTCCCCGGGGGGTTCTGGTAACCCCCCGGTACTCCGGTATATGTCCGAAACCTCCCGAAACACTTCCGTTGTCCGAACATAGTCGTCCAATATATTGATCTTTACGTCTCGACCATTTCGAGACTCCTCGTCATGTCCGTGATCATATCCGGGACTCCCAACTACCTTCGGTACAACAAAACACAAAAACTCATAATACCGATCGTCACAGAACTTTAAGCGTGCGGACCCTACGGGTTCGAGAACAATGTAGACATGACCAAGACACGTCTCTGGTCAATAACCAATAGCGGAACCTGGATGCTCATATTGGTTCCTACATATTCTTCGAAGATCTTTATCGGTCAAACCGCATAACAACATACGTTGTTCCCTTTGTCATCAGTATGTTACTTGCCCGAGATTCGATCATCGATATCTCAGTACCTAGCTCAATCTCGTTACCTGCAAGTCTCTTTACTTGTTCCGTAATGCATCATCCCACAATCATTAGTCACATTGCTTGCAAGGCTTATAGTGATGTGCATTACTGAGAGGGCCCAGAGATACCTCTCCGACAATCGGAGTGACAAATCCTAATATCGATCTATGCCAAGTCAACAAGTACCATCGGAGACACCTGTAGAGCACCTTTATAATCACCAAGTTACGTTGTGACGTTTGGTAGCACACAAAGTGTTCCTCTGGTATTTGGGAGTTGCTTAATCTCATAGTCATAGGAACATGTATAAGTCATGGAGAAAGGAATATCAGTAAACTAAACGATCAAGTGCTAAGCTAACGGAATGGGTCAAGTCAATCACATCATTCTCCTAATGATGTGATCCCGTTAATCAAATGACAACTCATGTCTATGGCTAGGAAACTCAACTATCTTTGATTAACGAGCTAGTCAAGTAGAGGCATACTAGTGACACTATGTTTGTCTATGTATTCACAAATGTATTATGTTTCCGGTTAATACAATTCTAGCATGAATAATAAACATTTATCATGATATGAGGAAATAAATAATAACTTTATTATTGCCTCTAGGGCATATTTCCTTCAGTCTCCCATTTGCACTAGAGTCAATAATCTAGATTACACAATAATGATTCTAACACCCATGGAGTCTTGGTGCTGATCATGTTTTGCTCGTGGAAGAGGCTTAGTCAATGGATCTGCAACATTCAGATCCGTATGTATCTTGCAAATCTCTATGTCTCCCACCTGGACTTGATCCCGGATGGAATTGAAGAGTCTCTTGATGTGCTTGGTTCTCTTGTGAAATCCGGATTCCTTTGCCAAGGCAATTGCACCAGTATTGTCACAAAATATTTTCATTGGACCCGATGTAGTAGGTATGACACTTAGATCCGATATGAACTCCTTCATTTGTTGCTTCCGAAGCAGCTATGTACTCTACTTCACACGTAGATCCCGCCACGACGCTTTGTTTAGAACTACACCAACTGACAGCTCCACCGTTCAATATAAACACGTATCCGGTTTGCGATATAGAATCATCCAGATCAGTGTCAAAGCTTGCATCGACATAACCATTTACGACGAGCTCCTTGTCACCTCCATAAACAAGAAACATATCCTTAGTCCTTTTCAGGTATTTCAGGATGTTCTTGACCGCTGTCCAGTGATCCACTCCTGGATTACTTTGGTACCTCCCTACTAAGCTAACAGCAAGGCACACATCAGGTCTGGTACACAGCATTGCATACTTGATAGAGCCTATGGCTGAAGCATAGGGAACACTTTTCATTTTCTCTCTATCTTCTGCAGTGGTCGGGCATTGAGTCCGACTCAACTTCACACCTTGTAACACAGGCAAGAACCCTTTATTTTCTTGATCCATTTTGAACTTTTTCAAAACTTTGTCAAGGTATGTGCTTTGTGAAAGTCCAATTAAGCGTCTTGATCTATCTCTATAGATCTCGATGCCCAATATGTATGCAGCTTCACCGAGGTCTTTCATTGAAAAACTCTTATTCAAGTATCCTTTTATGCTATCCAGAAATTCTATATCATTTCCAATCAGTAATATGTCATCCACATATAATATTAGAAATGCTACAAAGCTCCCACTCACTTTCTTGTAAATACAGGCTTCTCCAAAAGTCTATATAAAACCATATGCTTTGGTCACACTATCAAAACGTTTATTCCAACTCCGAGAGGCTTGCACCAGTCCATAAATGGATCGCTGGAGCTTGCACATTTTGTTAGTTCCCTTTGGATCGACAAAACCTTCTGGTTGCATCATATACAACTCTTCTTCCAGAAATCCATTCAGGAATGAAATTTTTACATCCATTTGCCAAATTTCATAATCATAAAATGCGGCAATTGCTAACATGATTTGGACAGACTTAAGCATCGCTACGGGTGAGAAAGTCTCATCGTAGTCAACCCCTTGAACTTGTCGAAAACCTTTCGCAACAAGTCGAGCTTTGTAGACAGCAACATTACCGTCAGCGCCAGTCTTCTTCTAAAGATCCATTTATTCTCTATGGCTTGCCGATCATCGGGCAAGTCAACCAAAGTCCACACTTTGTTCTCATACATGGATCCCATCTCAGATTTCATGGCCTCAAGCCATTTTGCGGAATCTAGGCTCACCATCGCTTCTTCATAGTTCGTAGGTTCGCCTTGGTCAAGTAACATGACCTCCAGAATAGGATTACCGTACCACTCTGGTGCGGATCTTACTCTAGTTGACCTACGAGGTTTTGTAGTAACTTGATCTGAAGTTTCATGATCAACATCATTAGCTTCCTCACTAATTGGTGTAGGTGTCACAGGAACCGGTTTCTGTGATGAACTACTTTCCAATAAGGGAGCAGGTACAGTTACCTCATCAAGTTCTACTTTCCTCCCACTCACTTCTTTCGAGAGAAACTCCTTCTCTAGAAAGGATCCATTTTTAGCAACAAATGTTTTGCCTTCGGATCTGTGATAGAAAGTGTACCCAACAGTCTCCTTTGGGTATCCTATGAAGACACATTTCTCCGATTTGGGTTCGAGCTTATCAGGTTGAAGCTTTTTCACATAAGCATCGCAGCCCCAAACTTTCAGAAACGACAACTTTGGTTTCTTGCCAAACCATAGTTCATAAGGCATCGTCTTGACGGATTTCGATGGTGCCCTATTTAACGTGAATGCAGCCGTCTCTAAAGCATAACACCAAAACGATAGCGGTAAATCAGTAAGAGACATCATAGATCACACCATATCTAGTAAAGTACGATTACGACGTTCGGACACACCTTTACGCTGTGGTGTTCCGGGTGGTGTGAGTTGCGAAACTATTCTGGACTGTTTCAAATGAAGACCAAACTCGTAACTCAAATATTCTCCTCCACGATAAAATCGTAGAAACTGTATTTTCTTGTTACGATGATTTTCCACTTCACTCTGAAATTCTTTGAACTTTTCAAATGTTTCAGACTTATGTTTCATTAAGTCGATATACCCATATCTGCTCAAATCATCTGTGAAGGTGAGAAAATAACGATACCCGCCGCGAGCCTCAACATTCATCGGACCACATACATCAGTATGTATGATCTCCAACAAATCTGTTGCTCGCTCCATTGTTCCGGAGAATGGCATTTTAGTCATCTTGCCCATGAGGCATGGTTCACAAGTACCAAGTGATTCGAAATCAAGTGATTCCAAAAGTCCATCAGTATGGAGGTTCTTCTTGCGCTTTACACCAATATGACCTAAACGACAGTGCCACAAATAAGTTGCACTATCATTATCAACTCTGCATGTTTTGGCTACAATATTATGAATATGTGTATCACTACTATCGAGATTTAATATAAATAGACCACTCTGCAAGGGTGCATGACCATAAAAGATATTACTCATATAAATAGAACAACCATTATTCTCTGATTTAAATGAATAACCGTCTTGCATCAAACAAGATCCAGATATAATGTTCATGCTCAACACTGGCACCAAATAATAATTATTCAGGTCTAAAACTAATCCCGAAGGTAGATGTAGAGGTAGTGTGCCGACTGCGATCACATCGACTTTGGAACCATTTCCCACGCGCATCGTCACCTCGTCCTTAGCCAATCTTCGTTTAATCCGTAGTCCCTATTTCGAGTTGCAAATATTAGCAACAGAACCAGTATCAAATACCCAGGTGCTACTGCGAGCATTAGTAAGGTACACATCAATAACATGTATATCACATATACCTTTGTTCACTTTGCCATCCTTCTTATCCGCCAAATACTTGGGGCAGTTCCGCTTCCAGTGACCAGTCCCTTTGAAGTAGAAGCACTCAGTCTCAGGCTTAGGTCCAGACTTGGGTTTCTTCTCCTGAGCAGAAACTTGTTTGTTGTTCTTCTTGAAGTTCCCCTTCTTCTTCCCTTTACCCTTTTTCTTGACACTGGTGGTCTTGTTGACCATCAACACTTGATGCTCCTTCTTGATTTCTACCTCCGCAGCCTTTAGCATCGCGAAGAGTTTGGGAATTGTCGTATCCATCCCTTGCATATTATAGTTCATCACAAAGCTCTTGTAGCTTGGTGGCAGTTATTGAAGAATTCTGCCAATGACACTATCATCCGGAAGATTAACTCCCAGTTGATTCAAGTGATTATTATAACCAGACATTTTGAGTATATGTTCACTGACAGAACTATTCTCCTCCATCTTACAGCTGTAGAACTTATTGGAGACTTCATATCTCTCAGTCCGGGCATTTGCTTGAAATATTAACTTCAACTCCTGGAACATCTCATATGCTCCATGACGTTCAAAACATCGTTGAAGTCCCGGTTCTAAGACGTAAAGCATGGCACACTGAACTATCGAGTAGTTATCAACACGCAACTGCCAGCCATTCACAATGTCTGAAGTTGCTAGCGTGGGTGGTACACCTAACGGTGCTTTCAGGACGTAATTCGTCTGTACAGCAATGAGGATAATCCTCAAGTTACAGACCCAGTTCGTGTAATAGCTACCATCATCTTTCAACTTTGCTTTCTCAAGGAACGCATTAAAATTCAACGGAACAACAGCACGGGCCATCTATCTAGAACAACATAGACAAGCAAAATACTATCAGGTACTAAGTTCATGATAAATTAAAGTTCAATTTAATCATATTACTTAAGGACTCCCACTTAGATAGACATCCCTCTAATCGTCTAAGTGATCACGTGATCCATCTCAACTAAACCATGTCCGATCATCACGTGAGATGGAGTAGTTTTCAATGGTGAACATCACTATGTTGATCATATCTACTATATGATTCACGCTCGACCTTTCGGTCTCAGTGTTCCGAGGCCATATATGCATATGCTAGGCTCGTCAAGTTTAACCCGAGTATTCTGTGTGTGCAAAACTAGCTTACACCCGTTGTATTTGAACGTAGAGCTTACCACACCCGATCATCACGTGGTGTCTCGGCACGACGAACTTTCACAACGGTGCATACTCAGGGAGAACACTTATACCTTGAAGTTTAGTGAGAGATCATCTTATAATGCTACCGTCAAACAAAGCAGAATAAGATGCATAAAAGATAAACATCACATGCAATAAATATAAGTGATATGTATGGCCATCATCATCTTGTGCCTTTGATCTCCATCTCCAAAGCACCGTCATGATCACCATCATCATCGGCGCGACACTTTGATCTCCATCGTAGCATCATTGTCGTCTCGCCAACTATTGTTTCTACGACTATCGCTACCGTTTAGTGATAAAGTAAAAACAATTACAGGGTGATTGCATTGCATACAATAAAGCGACAACCATATGGCTCCTGCCAGTTGCCGATAACTCTGTTACAAAACATGATCATCTCATACAATAAAATTTAGCATCATGTCTTGACCATATAACATCACATCATGCCCTACAAAAACAAGTTAGACGTTCTCTACTTTGTTGTTGCAAGTTTTACGTGGCTGCTACGGGCTGAGAAAGAACCATTCTTACCTACGCATTGAAACCACAATGATATTTCGTCAAGTTAGTGTTGTTTTAACCTTCACAAGGACCGGGCATAGCCACACTCGGTTCAACTAAAGTTGGAGAAACAGACAACCGCCAGCCACCTGTGTGCAAAGCACGTCGGTAGAACCAGTCTCGCGTAAGCGTCTGGCGTAATGTCGATGCAGGCCGCTTCATCCAACAATACCGCCCGAACCAAAGTATGACATCTTTGGTAAGCGGTATGACTTGAATCGCCAACAACTCACTTGTGTTCTACTCGTGCATATAACATCTACGCATAAACCTGGCTCGGATGCCACTGTTGGGGAACGTAGTAATTTAAAAAAAAATCCTACGCACACACAAGATCATGGTGATGCATAGCAACGAGAAGGGAGAGTGTGTCCACGTAACCTCATAGACCGAAAGCGGAAGCGTTATGATAATGTGGTTGATGTAGTCGTACGTCTTCAGGATCGACCGATCCTTAGTACCGAACGTACGGCACCTCCGTGTTCAGCACACGTTCAGCTCGGTGACATCCTGCGAACTCACGATCCAGTAGAGCTCGAGGGAGAGATTCGTCAGCACGATGGCATGATGACGATGTTGATGGAGTTACCTATGCAGGGCTTCGCCTAAGCACCGCTACAATATGACCGAGGTGGATTATGGTGGAGGGGGGCACCGCACACGGCTAAGAGATCAATGATCAATTGTTGTGTCTTGGGGTGCCCTCCTGCCCCCGTATATAAAGGAGCTCGGGAGAGGCGGCCAGCCAAGCAGGAGGGCGCGCCAAGGTGGGAGTCCTACTCCCACCGGGAGTAGGACTCTTCTTTCCTAGTAGGAGTAGGAGAAGGGGGAAGGGAAGGAGAGAGGATGAAGGAAAGGGGGGCGCCACCCCCTCCTCCTTGTCCAATTCGGACTAGAGGGGGAGTGGGCGCGCGCCCTGCCCTGGCCGCCGCTCCTCTTCTCCACTAAGGCCCAATAGGCCCATTACACTCCTCGGGGGGTTCCGATAACCCCCCAGTACTCCGGTATATGTCCGAAACCTCCCGAAACACTTCTAGTGTCCGAACATAGTCGTCCAATATATCGATCTTTACGTCTCGACCATTTCAAGACTCCTCTTCGTGTCCTTGATCATATCCGTGACTCCAAACTACCTTCGGTACATCAAAACACAAAAACTCATAATACCGATCGTCACAGAACTTTAAGCGTGCGGACCCTACGGGTTCGAGAATTATGTAGACATGACCGAGACACATCTCCGATCAATAACCAATAGCGGAACCTGGATGCTCATATTGGTTCCTACATATTCTTCCAAGATCTTTATCGGTCAAACCGCATAACAACATACGTTGTTCCGTTTGTCATCAGTAAGTTACTTGCCCGAGATTCGATCGTTGGTATCTCAATATCTAGCTCAATCTCGTTACCGGCAAGTCTCTTTACTCGTTCCATAATGCATCATCCCGCAACTAACTCATTAGTCACATTGCTTGCAAGGCTTATAGTGATGTGCATTACCGAGAGGGCCCAAGGATACCTCTCCGACAATCGGAGTGACAAATCCTAATCTCGATCTATGCCAACTCAACAAGTACCATCAGAGACAGTTGTAGTGCACCTTTATAATCACCCAGTTACGTTGTGACGTTTGGTAGCTGATACGTCTCCAATGTATCTATAATTTTTGATTATTCCATGCTATTATATTACCCCTTTTGGATGTTTATGGGCTTCATTTTACATATTTATATCATTTATGGGACTAACCTACTAACCGGAGGCCCATCCCGTTTTGCTGTTTTTTTGCCTATTTCAGTATTTGGAAGAAAAGCAAACGGAGTCCAAACGGAATGAAACCTTCGGGAGCGTGATTTTTGGAACGAAAGTGATCCAGAGGACTTGGAGTGCAAGTCAAGAAGCAGCCAAGGCCTCCACGAGATAGGAGGGCGCACCCCCTGTCTCATGGGCCCCTCGGGTGTCCACCGACGTACTTCTTCCTCCTATATATACCTACGTACCCCGAAAACATCCGGGGAGCAACAGAAACACAATTTCCACCGTCGTAACCTTCTGTATCCGCGAGATCCCATCTTGGAGCCTTCGCCGTCGTTCTGCCGAAGGGGGAATCGACCACGGAGGGCCTCTACATCAACATCCTTGCTGCCCTCCGATGAGTTTGAGTAGTTTACCACAGACCTATGGGTCCATAGTTATTAGCTAGATGGCTTCTTCTCTCTTTTTGGATCTCAATACAATGTTCTCCCCTCTCTTCTGGAGATCTATTCGATGTAAACTCTTTTTGCGGTGTGTTTGTCGAGATCTGATGAACTGTGGGTTTGTGATCAAGTTTATCTATGAATAATATTTGAATCTCCTCTGAATTCTTTTATGTATGATTGAGTTATCTTTGCAAGTCTCTTCGAATTATCAGTTTGGTTTGGCCTACTAGATTGATCTTTCTTGCCATGGGAGAAGTGCTTAGCTTTGGGTTCAATCTTGCGTTGTCCTTACCCAGTGACAGCAGGGGCAGCAAGGCACGTATTGTATTGTTGCCATCGAGGACAAAAAGATGGGGTTTATATCATATTGCTTGAGTTTATCCCTCTACATCATGTCATCTTGCTTAAAGCGTTACTCTGTTCTTATGAACTTAATACTCTAGATGCAGGCAGGAGTCGGTCGATGTGTGGAGTAATAGTAGTAGATGCAGGCAGGAGTCGGTCGATGTGTGGAGTAATAGTAGTAGATGCAGGCAGGAGTCGGTCTACTTGTTGCGGACTTGATGCCTATATACATGATCATGCCTAGATAATCTCATAATTGTTCGCTTTTCTATCAATTGCTCGACAGTAATTTGTTCACCCACCGTATTGCTTATGCTATCTTGAGAGAAGCCTCTAGTGAAACCTATGGCCCCCGGGTCTATCTCTTATCATATTTGCTTCCAATCTACTTTTATTTGCATCTTTACTTTTTGCATCGATATTATAAAATACCAAAAATATATTTATCTTATCATACTATCTCTATTAGATCTCACTTTACATGAAGTGGCCGTGAAGGATTGACAACCCCTTTATTGCGTTGGTTGCGAGTTCTTTGTTTGTTTGTGTAGGTGCGTGGGACTTTGGAGCCTCCTACTGGATTGATACCTTGGTTCTCAAAAACTGAGGGAAATACTTACGCTACTGTGCTGCATCACCCTTTCCTCTTCAATGAAAACCAACGCAAGCTCAAGACGTAGCCGTAGCACACAAAGTGTTCCTCTGGTATTCGGGAGTTGCATAATCTCATAGTCATAGGAACATGTATAAGTCATGGAGAAAGCAATAGCAGTAAACTAAACGATCAAGTGCTAAGCTAACGGAATGGGTCAAGTCAATCACATCATTCTCCTAATGATGTGATCCCGTTAATCAAATGACAACTCATGTCTATGGCTAGGAAACTCAACCATGTTTGATTAACGAGCTAGTCAAGTAGAGGCATACTAGTGACACTATGTTTGTCTATGTATTCACACATGTATTATGTTTCCGGTTAATACAATTCTAGCATGAATAATAGACATTTATCATGATATGAACTTTATTATTGCCTCTAGGGCATATTTCCTTCACTCTCTTCATACATGCGCACTTGAGGTGAGTCATGGATAATGTCGCAGGGCAGGACATCCTCTGCGCCGTACACCATAAAAAAGGGTGTGTATCCGATCGTGTGATTGGGCGTATTCCTCAGTCCCCAGAGTACGGAATCGAGTTCCTCGACCCATTGTTTATCTGACTCCCGTAGGGATCACATTACCCTGGGTTTGATGCTGCTCATTATTAGGCCATTAGCCCGCTCGACCTGACCATTTGTTTGAGGGTGATATACGGAGGCATAATCGAGCTTAATGCCCAGATTGGCACACCAATTTTCACCTCATCGGCTGTGAAGTTAGAGACATTGTCAGTGATGATGCTGTGCGGGACACCATAACGGTGTACGACGCCGGATATAAAGTTGATCACCGGCCCAGCTTCAGCCATTTTTACCGGTTTGGCCTCTATCCACTTAGTGAATCTATCCACCATAACCAACAAATATTTCTTCTTGTGGCTTCCCCTTTTAAGGGGTCTGACCATATCTAGCCCCCAGACCGCAAAAGGCCAAGTAATGGGGATTGTTCATAAGGCAATGGGCGGCATATGACTTTGATTGGCAAAAAGCTGACATCCTACACAGCGCTGTACAAGGGCCTGTGCATCTGCTCGGGCCGTTGGCCAAAAGAAACCTGTTCAGAAGGCCTTGCTTACGAGGGCCCGAGCTGCTGCGTGATATCCACCAAGACCAGCATTTATTTTGGCCAAGAGCTGCCATCCCTCCTCTTCATAGATGCATCTTTGAAGAACTCCAATAGTGCTTTTCTTGTAGATTTCTCCTTCTTGAACTTTGTAGGCTTTAGAGCATCGAACTATGCGACGGGCCTCGTTCTGTTCATCAGGGAGCTCCTGCCTATTAAGGTAGGCAGGAAGGGTTCAGTCCATGGAGCAATGACATCCATGATTACATGGGCGGAAGGTGTCGTTTCGGTGCCCGAACCCCCGATGATATCAGAATTGTGTTCGGCATCGACGGGTATGCTTGGCTCCGGACTAGTATTTCCACTCTCGTCCTGCCATATCACGGATAGCTTGAAGAGCCTTTCCACAAAGGTGTTAGGCAGGACGGGATCACGTTTAGCGCCCATTCGAGCAAGGCTGTCCGCTGCCTGATTACTGTCTCGAGCAATGTGGTGGAACTCGAGCGCCTCAAACCGAGCTGATATTCTTAGTACGGCATTTTGGTATGCCGCCATCTTTGGGTCTTTTGCATCGAAATCTCCATTTATTTGGGATATTGCAAGGTTCGAATCCCCACACACCTCTAGGCGTTGTATGCCCATAGAGACAACCATTCAGAGACCATGTAGTAGTGCCTCGTATTCGGACGCGTTGTTGCAGTATGTATACATGATTTGTAACATTTAGCGGACTATGTCCCCTGTAGGGGATGTTAAGATGACACCAGCCCCCAATCCGGCTAGAATTTTAGAGCCGTCGAAGTACATTATCCAGTTGGAGTATGTGTTGTACTCTTTAGGGAGTTTGGCTACCGTCCACTCGGCGACAAAGTCGGCCAACACCTGAGATTTCATAGCTCGGCGTGGCTTATATGTTATTTCGAATCGTAAGAGCTCGATGGCCCATTTAGCTATGCGACCGGTGGCGTACCGATTATCTATGATGTCATTGAGTGGTACTTCAGATGCCACCATGATTGAACACTCTTGAAAATAGTGCCGCAGCTTCCGGGATGCCATGAACACCGCATACGCTATCTTTTGTTAGTTTGAGTATCAAGATTTGCATGGTGTAAGGACCGCCGATACATAGTACACTGGTTTCTGGAGTGGGAATTTGTGTCCCTCTTCCTCTCGTTCGACGACGAGTATGGCGCTCACCACCTGGTGAGTCGCAGATATGTAGAGCAACATAGGCTCGTCAACACTTGGTGCGGCAAGGATTGGGTTTCTTGCTAACAGAGTTTTTATTTCTTCCAATCCGGCTGTAGCCGCATCCGTCCATTCAAAGTGGTCGGTGCATCGGAGCAGTCGATAAAGTGGCAGCGCCTTTTCTCCCAATCCGGAGACAAAGCGGCTCAAGGCTGCCACGCACCCAACTAGTTTTTGGACCTGCTTTAAGTCTATTGGTGTTGCCAATTGTGATAGGGCTCGGATTTTGGCTGGGTTTGCTTCGATTCGTCTACCGGAGACAATGAACCCAAGTAGTTTTCCGGCTGAAACACCGAAGACACATTTTCCGGATTCAGCCGTATGTCATATGTTCGGAGGTTGTCGGATGTGAGACGTAGATCATCCACCAATGATTCGACATGTTTAGTCTTGATGACTACATCATCCACGTACGCCTCCACTGTCTTGACAATTTTCTTTGCCAGACATGTTTGAATCATGTGTTGGTAAGTGGCACCAGCGTTCTTGAGCCCGAACGGCATAGTGTTGAAGCAGAAAGGCCCGCACGGGGTAATAAATGTCGCTGCGGCCTGGTCGAACTCCTTCATCTTGATTTGATGGTATCCGGAGTATGCGTCGAGGAAACACAATGAGTCGTGTCCTGCGGTTGCGTCAATGATTTGGTCAATGTGGGGCAGCGGGAAGGGGTCCTTGGGGCAAGCCTTATTGAGGTCTTTGAAATCAACGCAAAGGCGCCAGGATTTATCCTTCTTCGGTACCATGACCAGGTTGGCTAGCCAGTCCGGGTGCTTGATTTCTCTAATGAACCCGGCCTCAAGTAGTTTTGCTAGCTCTTCGCCCATAGCTTGTCGTTTGGGTTCGGAAAAGCGCCACAATGCTTGCTTGACTGGTTTGAACCCTTTTATTATGTTGAGGCTATGTTCGGCCAGTTGTCGTGGGATTCCGGGCATGTCCGAAGGATGCCAGGCAAAAATGTCCTAATTTTCTCGTAGGAATGCTCGTAGAGCAGCATGGATCGTTGGATCCAGCTGTGCTCCGATGGATGCTGTTTTGTTTGGATCCATTGGGTCCACTTGAAATTTGACTATTTCATCTGCTGGTTTGAAAGATGTAGATTTGGGCCTCTTGTCGAGGATTACATCGTCTTTGTCCACTGAGGAACGCAGAGTGGTTAGCTCCTCGGCCGCGAGGGCCTCAGATAGTGCCTCAAGTGCCAATGATGGTTTTGTTTTCGGCGCGGAGTGCTATATCCGGATCACTGGTGATAGTGATTACCCCGTTGGGCCCAGGCATTTTAAGCTTCCTGTATCTGTAATGGGGAATGGCTTGGAAGCGTGCGAAGGCGTCCCGTCCCAAAAGGGCATGATATCTCCTAATGAAAGGGGCCACTTGGAAGAGCAACTCTTCAGACCTGTAGTTATCAGGCGTGCCGAATAGTACGCCGAGTTTAATTTTTCCCGAGCATTGTGCTTCTCGACTGGGGATAATACCTCGAAAGGTGGTACTACTTTGCTCGATGCAACTCTTGTCCATTTGCATTTTGCCGAGCGTGTCTTCATAGATGAGGTTAAGTCCGCTGCCGCCGTCCATGAGTACTTTGGAGAGTCGAAAGCCATCCACAATTGGGTTTAAGACCAAGGCGACTGATGTTCGGAGTGATCGGGCCCTTGGTTCGTCGTCGGAGGTGAAAGTTATTGCCATATCATTCCCTGGGATTTACTGCGGTTACTTGGTTGACTTCGGCGAGGTCGCGGAGCGCCCTTTTGTGCCGATTATTTGAAGAAAAGGTCTCGAAGACCGTAAAGATGTTGAGATCGTCGTCCTCCGAAGAGTTCTTCTCTGGGGTAGTATTGGTGAGTGTCGGTGTCAAAACCGGCGGATCTCGGGTAGAGGGTCCCGAACTGTGCGTCTAGGCGAATGGTAACAGGAGACAAGGGACACGATGTTTTTACCCAGGTTCAGGCCCTCTCGATGGAGGTTAAACCCTACTCCTGCTTGATTGATATTGATGATATGGGTAGTACAAGAGTAGATCTACCACGAGATCATAGAGGCTAAACCCTAGAAGCTAGCCTATGGTATGATTGTTGTTCGTCCTACGGACTAAAACCCTCCGGTTTATATAGACACCGGAGAGGGTTAGGGTTACACAGAGTCGGTTACAATGGGAAGAGATCTACATATCCGTATCGCCAAGCTTGCCTTCCACGCCAAGGAAAGTCCCATTCGGACACGGGACGGCGTCTTCAATCTTGTATCTTCATACTCTAGGAGTCCGGCCAAAGGTTATAGTTCGGCTATCCGGACACCCCCTAATCCAGGACTCCCTCAGTAGCCCCTGAACCAGGCTTCAATGACGACGAGTCCGGCGTGCAGATTGTCTTCGGCATTGCAAAGCGGGTTCCTCCTCTGAATACTTCATAGAAGATTTTGAACACAAGGATATTGTCCGGCTCTGCAAAATAAGTTCCACATACCACCGTAGAGAGAATAATATTTACACAAATCCAATCTGCTAACGTATTCCGCAGTGTGATATCACACCACGGCCAAGCCTTTATTCGAATCGTTTTTACTGTCCCACCTCAGCGCGTTTAGTGAGGCGGTTTCCTTGGCACGTCTTGTCAAAGCAGAGATCGTGTCCCCTTATTCCGAGATTGTCATTAATACGGGTGTGGGTAACCCAATCGTGCCTGTTGGCACGTCTCCTCTATCGAAGGCGAGTCCCAAACGGTTACGAGGAAGGCTCTTGGTATTCAACCTCTTTATAAAGAGACCAAGGCTCTACTCCTTTCTTTCAATCTCAATCGAATCCGCCCCTCGCCTCGAGTTCCAACACCCAAAGCTCCAGATTCAGGCGCTTCGGACCTTCAATGATGTCCGACTCCGACCTTCAAGGCCGGTGGATGCCTTCCTCCGTTACGGAAGAAGACGTGCTAAAGCTAAGAGATGCTAGGTATTTAACCGGCGAAATTTCGCATAGGCTGCCTGCTCAAGGGCATGTTATTCCTACTCCCAAGCGTGGTGAGAGCGTGGTGTTCGCGTCTCACTTCCTTCGGGGGCTAGGCTTCCCGAGGACCCCTTCGTGAGGGGGCTCATGTTTTATTATGGATTGGAATTTCACGACTTTGATCCGGAGTCCATCCTCCACATCTCATCGTTCATTGTCGTGTGCTAAGCCTTCCTCCGCATTACCCCTCACTTCGGATTGTGGCTTTAGACTTTCAAAGTGGAGCGAAGATGATCAAGGGCAGCAAGCGGAGTCTTGGAGGGCTGTTATAAGCAAGAATCTTGGCGCTCCATGGCCGAGGCTCTTTTCAAGAGGAGTTGACTTATGGCAGCGAGTGGTTTTACATCACAGCTCCTGGGGCACCAAGTGGGTGGCGTCACCTGCCTTCGCTCGGGTCCTCCACCACGGCTGGCGTCATGGGTCAATAAGGGGCTCGGCGGGGGACCGTCCAGGGCGTGCCCTTGTTGCGGGCCGCATTCAATATCTCTGGAAAGAGACATCAACTTTGGCGGTAGTGGCGCGGTCATGTTGATTCGCCGCACTTTGCCCTGCAAACTCCGCCCCCTCCTGTGGGAGTTTAATTCAGAGGACCACGAGCTCTCCAACACTTCTGGCGCGGCGCCCATGGAGATGTACAAATTGTTCTTGGATCACAAGCAATGTGTCCGGACTCGACCGAGGACGCAGGTTTGAGCTGCAATCGCCGGATACTCAAGTAAGTAGCCCTGTGCCGGACCGCTATCCGTATATTTATCATAAAATTTCCCTTAAAGAGATGTCCCTTAAACAGGAGTGGATAAGCGAAAGCAAAGCTAATCAGGTGTCCGGCCCCCTCCACGAGACCACGCCGATCCCGTGTTAACCAGGATCTTTGGAGGTTGCGCCTTTGGAAGAAGGCGAAGGGGAACAAAGGCTACCGCCTCCCGAAGGAGGCTGTCGGGAAAGGAGGAATCGAGAATCCCTCCATCCGGGGAGGAAGAGGACCGCCTCAAGAAGACCGGAGACCATGGTCTCAAAGCGGGGAAGAAATCTTCGTCGGAGGGTCCTGCGCGGGGAGGTGCCTCGGCCACACTGTGCCCTCAAGGGATCAGCCCTCCAGTGAGCCGTAAGTAGAGGCAGGGAGTTTTTAAAATAAGAGACATCCCTATTCTATTCACGAGAAAGATAACTGAATTTTTACCTTGTAGTTGGGATCTCAGCCCTTCTCGTGAGCTTATCTTGAGGATCTTTGTCCGGAGATGATGGAGAGCGGAACGCCTCCCCCTGCCGTACCGCCTTGCGAGGCGGGCGACCCTAAGGTGTCGTCACGGAGGGTTTCTCCGAATCCGGCAGGGTCGGAAAGCAGCCATATGGCTCCCCAAAGCCCTCCGTGTCCGGCCTTCGAAAAAGGCCATCGGACGAGTCCGGCACCGTCCGGTGCACGGTCGGAGGAGCTGAAGGATCTGCTCGGGCAAGCGTCTATCTCAGAAGAACACCATGCATTGATGGGCACGGTGATTGAAAGGATTTCATCCGCAGAGAGCGGGTTGCACGAGGCCGTCAGGAGTTTACTGACAGGTTTTGAGGTACGCGAAATGATGCACCTTTTGATAGTTCCGCATATAAAAGATGCGCCCTGGATAGATAGTAGCCCCTGAGACTCGATGCGTTGTCAAAAATAACAGCGCGCCGAGGATCATAATCCCAGGTATAATATGTCGCTCTTCCTATGTAGGTGGCGAAGTGTCCGGTGGCTAGCCGGACTGATGAATTTGCCGAGCTAAAGCGACAACTTGACGTGGCGGATGCCGACATCGCGCTTGTCAACAAGCGGCAGCGAGTCTGGGTATGCAATTTCTCCGCGGACACCTGGTAAGGGGGCTTGATGCCCGTGCCTTACAACATGTATGCTTGATGCAGATGGTGTCACTGCCATGGAGAACCTTCGGGCGAAACTTGCCCGAGCCAAGGAGCAGGCCAGAAAAAGTGATGTGGCTGCCTTAAAGGCGGCCGAAGAGCTGAAAGCCGAATAGGCTGCTCACTGCCAAAGCAGGAAGGAAATGGCCGAGATGGCTGTGAAGTTGAAGGATGCTGCCGACCATTGTAAGCTTATTGAAAAAGAAGATCGGGCAGAACAGAAGGACCTGAAGAAGGCCACTACCGAGGCCAAGGATGCTCGCTCTGCAGTGAGAGCCATGAAGCAGGAGCTACGTCAGGCCGGAGATATCGCGGCTGGGAAGCCCTTTATGCTGCGGATGAAGTTCGGGGATCCTAAATATGCTCAGTTGGACCGGCTGTGGAGTGCGGCGGATTCTTATCTGGACTTGGCGGCAAGTGCATGGGGCCGCGCCGAACACTTCCGAGATCAACAGGATCACGCGGTGGAAAAGCTTTTTGGTCGCGATTCCACAATCCAGGCGCCCACTTCCATTAACCAAGCGCTTGGCGAATGGGCGGAGCTGAATAGGTTATCGGACTCGCCATGAAGGATGTCGTGAGTCATCTCTGGCGGAAGGCCCGAGCTAAAGTTATTTTAGTTTGGTGCAGAAGTTCCTTGGTGCAGTGCCGCATATCAATGCAATGAAGAGGTAAGCATGCATAGAGGTGCGCGATGGCTCTTGCCGTGTCAAGACATCTTGGCGAAGATGAAGGCCACCGACATTGCATCCCAAGATTGAGACGGGAGCAGTACCTGCCGAGCACTATTTTCAGGAAGTTCTGCAGGGCGCTCGTTTAATAGAGACGAAGTGCTCGAAGGATATCATGTTCGAATAACATGTATTATTGTAAAACAATGTTTCGATGGAATATAAAAGCTTTTTATACTTGTGCCTGCAAGAATTAAAATACCTCCTGTGCGGCCGTTAATGTATATGTGTATTACAAAACAGTAAAACTGAGAGACCTACGAGGCTCCACAGCGCTTTGGCGTTGCTAGCCGTAGGATCGCGAGCACGTTACATTTGATTGGGCTGCTGCTCTGCAGAACCATCTACGCCACATGTGGTTAATTGGGCCTCAATTGTTTATTGGGCCTGTAAACTGGTTTTTGCGAACGAAGCGTAAAACATAGCTGCATGTGTAGCCTCAAAAACGTAGATGCGTGTGTCCGCATAGCAGCGCCACCCAGCTATTCTTGTATTCGGTGCTAAAAGAAAGCTATTCTTGTATTTGTTTCGTCACATCTTTCATATGCACTATTTATTTAAAAAACCTGAGCAGTCATCTGGCTAATTCTATTCCCGGTGACATCATTACTTTGTCATATAAAATATGCGTGTTAGGTGATGCAAATTTAAGTCATATCTTTTATATTTTCAAAAGTGTACATGATATTTCATCATTCTATCGTAACATGGGCGGGCGCAGCAACGCGCGTCATCATGGTCTAGTATAACCTGAAAGATGGCAGTCTTTGGCTTCAGCCCCCACGCATATAATGCGGGGGTGTTCGCAAAAGGCGCATTTTCACACTTGATCCAACGTCTTGGTCCTATAAAGGAGGTGATAGCGCAGCGAACTAGGCAACCGGAATATAATGCTTTATCACTTTCACTTAGCCATAGGAGTTTGACAGTGGGGCTACTATATAGCCCCTAGGGGCACCGTGCTCGCCCGAACTCGGGGCGCGTGTGTGCCTGACCGGGAAACGACCCTTCGTTAATGCGGAGGAATCGTATAGATTCCGGTGGGTCATCGAGTGGTTGACCAGTCTCACGCTATATCATGACAGTCAGTTTTCGGCTTTCTCTACTGAGGTGCTCGCCTGACCGAACCGGGGCACAATCGCAATTGTTCTCCTGGTGCCGCCTTAGCCGATAGAGCGGAACGTAAGGCAGCAAAACTCAGGAGCCGGGCAAACCCAACATTTGACCAAAGACATGATTCGGAGCTGATGCATATAAGGCCAAACTTCATGACGCGAACACTCCCTAAGGTATTCGGTCTTTATGAAAACGGGCTGAACAACGCCCTTAGTAATAAGCCCACAGTGTCGATTCTGCGCAAAATCTGGCGCGCCAATGCCAAGATGCCAGCCTCCACCTCGGTTATAGCGAGAAACCGGGGGATGTGTTTCAACAAGAGACAGTAAAAAAGGTTTACGCAGGGTCTTAATCTGAAAAGAATCCTTGGAACGGGTCCCTACTGCACGTCTGCGCCTGTGTCTCCGTTGTGCCCTATCCTGGACGGGTGTAGCACGGTGTTCATCTATAAAAGAGAGGAACTTAAGTGAAAAAGATCGTGCGAAAATGTACGTTATATTAAATAAACAAAGTACAATTTAAAAAATGAGTAAGATTGAGCTTTATTATGCATTTGTTGTATATCGCGGAGCCTTATGCGGGTATCGGCTAGTAAGCCCTTGTATGTTTACGCGGACTCGTCTAGCCATGTCCGGGTCTGAGCGACCTGTTTAGGTGCTTTGATTAGTGAAGCTGGCTTAGTGTGTGGCTGTCAAGGCAGCCGCTGATCTTCTAGCGCCGAGGAACACTCGATATTTCACTTTAATGAGATGATGCCTCATGGACCGGGCATTTTAAGTATAAGAGATGCATAATGCGGTACTGCGTTAAAGCGGGCGAAAGCTTCGCGTCCCAGTAGTGCTTGATAGCTACTTGTAAATGGGGCGATGTGGAAGGTTAGCTTTTCGCGGCGGAAGTTGTCGGGTGAGCCGAACATAACTTCTAGAAGGAGAGAGCCCGTACAATGGGCATCTGGGCCTGGCGTTACCCCTTGAAAGGAAGTGTAGCTATGGCGAATTGTTGTTGGGTCTATCCCCATTTTGCGGATTGTGTCCTGATATAGCAGGTTTAGATCACTGCCGTCATCCATCAGGGCTTGTGTAAAGTGGAGTCCATCAATTATCGGATCTAATACCAAGGCAGTCCAGCCTGCATTCTGGATACTTCTAGAGTAGTCCTGATGGTCGAAAGTGATTGGTTTTAACAACCAGTGGTAGGACTCCTCTGGGATATGCCGTATGGCGTGTATCTCTATGGGCACCACTCTGTTCTTCCCTTTTTTCACGTGAAGTGAATTTACTGTTTTGACTTCTTGTGGGAAATTCTTTTGTTTTCCGGCGCTCTGCTTGTGGGGTTCGTCATTGTCCTTGCTTGGTGTGTCGAGCCCCTTGTGTTCGGCGTTGAGTTTGCCGGATTGCTTGAAGACCCAACAATCTCTGTGGGTATGGTTTGCAGGCTTCCCGGGAGTACTGCGGATTTGATATCTTGTCCAAGATGTTGTTTAGGTTAGATAGCTCGTCCCTGTTATCCTTGAGGGGCAGCTTTTTTTGATTCTGCCGAGAGCTTTTGAATCCGGCGTTGACTGCCGTGCTCTTCGGGTTGTTTCCCTTGGTTCGGCGCTGGTCCTTGCTGCATCGCGGTTTCCTGTTTCCATCCCTAACTTCGGATGTACTTGGGTCGCTGGTACTGCATCTTGCCAACCAGCTATCCTCTCCTGCATAAAAGCGGGTCATGAGGCTTGTTAATGCGGCCATTGTTCTTGGCTTTTCTTGGCCGAGGTGTCTGGCGAGCCATTCGTCTCGGACGTTGTGTTTGAAAGCTGCTAAGGCTTCAGCGTCCGGACAGTCGACTATTTGGTTCTTTTTAGTAAGGAATCTGTTCTAGAATTTCCAGGCTGACTCTCCGGGTTGTTGAGTTATGTGACTTAAATCGTATGCATGCGGAGGTCGGACATATGTCCCTTGAAAATTTGCCCGAAAAGCATCCTCGAGCTCTTCCCAACTTCCAATGGTGTTTTCGGGAAGGCTTTTGAGCCAATGACGGGCTGGCCCTTTGAGCTTGAGGGGTAAGTATTTTATGGCGTGGAGGTCACCTCCTCTAGCCATGTGTATGTGGAGGAGGTAATCCTCAATCCAGACTCCAGGGTCTGTTGTTCCGTCGTATGCCTCTATGTTTACGGGCTTGAATCCCGCTGGAAATTCATGATCCAGCACCTCATCGGTGAAACAGAGGGGGTGTGCGGCACCCCTATATCCGGGTGTACCGTGATGTTCGGATATTTGATGTCTTGCATTGCTTACTAGAGCTTGCTTTCTTGGCCCATAGATAGATCTGGCTAGGCCATCTTTTCGATGCGAATCCTTGTGCGGATCGCGTGCCGGCTTGTGTGCGGCGTCCTTTGCCGCACTGTGTTGGCCATGGGGTCGTTTACCCGACCGGGTGGCTTCCTTATTTCTTGATTGCGGAGGCTCTAAGGCCTCATCATCAAATTCCGGCAGTAACTTTCGCTTCGGATAGCTCTTTGTGGGGCGACTATCGCCGTATTTGTCTGCGGTGTTGAGTACTTTGCTCCATCTAATTCTGAGTGCATCTTCCGCTGTTTTGAGCTTCCGCTTCTGCTTTTTCAGGCTACGCGAGTGGCGACAAGCCTTTTGTGGAGGTTCTTCTGCTCCAGCAACTTGTCCGGCCTGAGGTTGTCCGGACTGTTGTCTTCGCCGGGGACGGGTTGTTTATCCAAGTTGCCCAGTTCGGACGGTTGCTCGATGGCATGTTCGTCGTCCGCCGGTTCGCCCTGCTCTATGGCTGGGTCTGTATGGCTGCTTTCTCTGTCGAGGTGGGGCTTGGAGCGGCGCTTACGCCGTCGCTTTTATCGCTTTTCGAGGGAACGATCCCTCGTTGCGTCCCTTTGTTCCTCGTCGTCGTTTCCTTTAGGTGTATCCACCATGTATACATCGTGAGATGGGGTGGTTGTCCAGTGGCCTATAGGCTCTGGTTCCTGTTCGTCTCCTACATCGTCGTCCATACCGTCGATGTCTTCGGAGTCGAAGTCGAGCATGTCGGTTAAATCATCGACAATGGCTACGAAGTGGTTGGTGGGTTGGCATTGAATTTCTTCGTTGTCCGCATCCCAACCCTGCTGACCATAATCCAGCCAGGGCTCTTCTGATAAAGAGAGAGACTTTAGTGAATTCAGGATGGCGCGTGCTAAAAGATGTCCGCGGCGGTGAACTCCATGATCGGCGCCCAATCGTATTCGATTGGCAGGGGCGCGGAAGGTTTGGAGTCCGGACAGGAGTCCGGCACCTCGGAGTCACGAGCTTCGCAAAGGACAGGTATGGTGTTCGGCTCGATCGCCGCAGAGATTGCAGCCCCCGAGGCGGTGTCCATCCACCCGTCCTCGATTGGCACAGTCGGCTCCGAGCTAAGGGTCGGAGCGGACACTGGTGCGGCCTCCAGGGCACTGTTTGGCGGCAGAGCTAAATCATGCCCATCGTGACAGTGCAGCGCGCTTGGCTGTGGCTCGAACCCGTCGAAGATCAAGTCTCCGCGTACGTCGGCCGTGTAGTTCAAACTTCCAAATCTAACCTGATGGCCAGGGGCGTAGCTTTTGATCTGCTCCAGATGGCCAAGCGATATAGCCCGCAGTGCAAAGCCGCCGAATACGAAGATCTGTCCGGGGAGAAAAACCTCACCCTGGACCGCATCATTGTTGATGATCGGAGGAGCCATCAGGCCTAAAGGTGACGACACAGAGGAACTCTCAATGAAAGCACCAATGCCGGTGTCAAAACCGGCGGATCTTGAGTAGGGGGTCCCGAACTGTGCGTCTAGGCGGATGGTAACAGGAGACAAGGGACACGATGTTTTTACCCAGGTTCGGGCCCTCTCGATGGAGGTAAAACCCTACTCCTGCTTCATTGATATTGATGATATGGGTAGTACAAGAGTAGATCTACCACGAGATCAGAGAGGCTAAACCCTAGATGCTAGCCTATGGTATGATTGTTGTTCGTCCTACGGACTAAAACCCTCTGGTTTATATAGACACCGGAGAGGGTTAGGGTTACACAGAGTCGGTTACAATGGGAGGAGATCTACATATCCGTATCGCCAAGCTTGCCTTCCACGCCAAGGAAAGTCCCATCCGGACACGGGACGAAGTCTTCAATCTTGTATCTTCATAGTCTAGGAGTCCGGCCAAAGGTTATAGTTCGGCTATCCGGACACCCCCTAATCCAGGACTCCCTCAGTGAGCATAGCCTCACTGCTCTTAACCACTTGTTGGAGTACCCAACATGCCCGAAGGCTATGCTTTGGTTCGGTGCTCGGTGTCGTGTGTATCTGACATGGCTTGTCGAGTAGTTCATCAAGGACAATTTTATATCCCGTGAAGGGCTTGTTTATCTTTTCAACAGGCTTATGATCAAATTCCACGTAAGGGTGCATCCGTTTTGCCCATCCGATGGGCTGCTTAACGGCAGGAGGTTCCCACCGGGCTGCCTGGGCTTTCCAGGCGCTTTCCATCGCGTAGTACTTCTGTACTATGTGTGCCAAATCTGCAAAGTGCAGTATGCGGCGGTGGTTGAGGGCATTGAGAATTCCCTCGTCCGTACAGTTGCGTCAAAAAACTGAAACCGCGTCATCGTCACAACAATCTTTAATCTTGTTTTTAACAAGGAGGAACCTGGCCCAGAAGTGATGGACCATTTCCCGTGGTTGCTGCCGTACATACATTAGGTCACATGTGTCTAGAGGCCCATAATTTCTTTGGGAATATTGCTTGTGGTGGGTGGGCGGGCTAAAATCCGAACCCTGACCCACTACTTGATACGGAGTTTGAAGAATCTCCGAGGTCACCAGTTCAGGATCAGTAAGGTCCTGAAGACTTCCGGGATTAATGCCCGATCCTATGTTCGGAGGACATGAGGTCTCTTCTCGAGGATCAGTAAGGTATTGAAGACTTCCGGGCTTAATGCCCGATCCTATGTTCGGAAATCCGAACATAGCTGGTGCTTAACTTAGAGGGATAGGCATTCTCAGATCATTCCTCAACGACCGCTACCAGATGTGTGACCGGCGGGGACATAATTTCTCTCTGATCGGGTTTCAGCTCAATCCGTTCATAGTCTGCTGCGACCCCCAGGGCGGCGGTGCGATCTAGCAGCTCGTTCAAGGACGACACATCTGCTGGATCCATCTTTTCAGAGTGTTCGAGGCTGACATGGAGATGATGTTTGGCGATTGTGGGGGTTTGGCTTGACGGCCGAGCGAGCGCCCATGGTAAAACCGCCAAGCTGGAGGACCTGTCCTGGAGTTAGGGCCCCTCCAGAATTAATATCGTCATTAATGACAAGGGGCCCTCAATGAAAGCACCAATGTCGGTGTCAAAACCGTCGATCTCGGGTAGGGGGTCCTGAACTGTGCGCAAAGGTAACACAAGACAAAGGGAACACGATGTTTACCCAGGTTCGGGCCCTCTTGATGGAGGTAAAACCCTACTTCCTACTTGATTGTCTTTGATGAGTAAATGGTTACAAGAGTTGATCTACCTCGAGATTGTAATGGCTAAACCCTAGCCATCTGGCCTATATGAATTCTCATGATCTCTACAGACTAACCCGTACGGTTTATATAAATACCAGAGGGGTACAAAGTCGGTTTACAAAGGAAGGAAACAGTACATCCGGACTCCAATCTTGTCGTCCACACATCAGGAGTCCTATCCGAATACGGGGAATGATCTTTCGTTTTATCCTCATGGCCCATTAGCCCGACCCATGTTCGAATAGGCCGAACACCTGAGGACCCCCGAATCCAGGTCTCCCTCACTCCTCCTCCTCGCCGCTGCCGGAGCAAGGCCACCGGGTGAAGGCCGTGCGGCTCTGGCGGCGCGGGTCGGCCGCCCGTGTGGGAGCTGGATCCGACGGGTTCTCCGGCGGCGGGGGCGCGCGGCTCAAAGCAGGTGTGCTGGGAGGTGGCGGTGCAGCTTCATGGTGGTGGAGGTAGGGGCTACGTCGGGAGGCTGATCTGTTCCCTTGGGGCTGCGGGTA
Organism: Aegilops longissima; assembly: GCA_021605205.1. NCBI lineage: Eukaryota > Viridiplantae > Streptophyta > Magnoliopsida > Poales > Poaceae > Aegilops > Aegilops longissima. Next base: position 700,638,864 of record CM038679.1, on the reverse strand, counting down.
TCGCAGGTGGCAGAGGCCACAGTCGGAGAGGGCGGTCCCTCCACGTCAACGGGGGGTGGCGCTGGCGCTATTGTGCACCGTTCTTGGCCGCGCTGGGCGGCGAGGCGGTGGCGGGCATGGATCTCGATCTAAAGTTGGAGGCTTCACGGGCTGCTTCTCCTACACGACTGGCCCGAGTGTGGGTGACCTATTGGTGTCCTGTGCGTTGGCGGGGCGCTGGGTGTGGGCTATGGGTCGGGGGAAACCCTTGGCCGGCGTTGCCGGTCACGATGTCGGCGACGCTTTTGGCGCCGTTCTCCCTCTGGTGGGCGACATCAAGACTTATCCCTTGCCCTCTGCCTCCTGGTCCCGGGTGAAAGCTTTCAATCTCTGGATTGGGCAGCGACGGCGCGTCGGCGTCGTGTTCTTCTTGAAGACGCCATCTTGATCAATCAGCGGTTTGGGGTGTGGCGCGGTGGTGGTCTGTAGGTCTTCAGTAGGGTCCATGTTCGACGGCCGCGGTGGGCTCTGGGTCTAGGCCGGAGACAGTGGCGATGTATCGGTTTCTTTCAGAGGTGAGGTAGCCAGGGCAGTCGTCCTCTCCCCGGCAACCTGTTCGCCGTCCAAGCGTGCTCGGGGGTGAGCTGCTATGCCTGCCGAGGGGTCGGCGTCCTACGATCCAGGACGAGAGGGCAAGGGTGCCCTCTCCGGAGGCATATTCGGATGGCTGGTCAATCGGGTTGGCCCTGGGAGGTGACAGAGCATGGCTCTCCTCCGGCGGCGAATAGCTCCCTTGTCGCTTGCTCGTCGATGACTCGATTTGTGTCTGTTGTGGGCTCTGATGTCCTGTTGGGTCCTTCGGACCTGGTTAGCTGTTCTGTAGTGCTATGTATCCATGTCAATTTTATTTTCTGTTTCTTACTGTCTTGTTGGTTGTAATGCATGGTTGGTGCTTTATATGTAAAGCAGGGCGAAAGCCTTTACATTAAAAGCCCGAATATCTTCAATACCACGTGCTCAATCAGTCTGCTGTGATACTTCATCCAAGACTTGGCAATGTTCTTGGCCTTCCAACCACCATGGAGACCTCTAGCTAATTAGCTAGGATGACGAAAATTGTCTGATTCATAGTGCTCGGTACGCCCAACCTCCGTAGTTTATTTACTACTAGGAGGGGGCTAAATTATCCAACGATTGTCCAAGTACGCACTCTGGGGTATGAGACTTGCCTGCTCCCTGCGCGTGCGCCCATCCATGCTCCCGCGTACGTGACTTGATTTGATTGGAATAAAATAAGCCGGCCCCATCCTCATAGAATCAGGGAAGAGATGATTAGATTAGAAAGGAAAAAAAGAAAAAGACAGCGATAAGATGAAGTGGGAGTACGAATGTGAGCATGAAAAGGGAGCAGGCAAGTCCATGCACGCACGCGCGTACAAAAGCCTTGGAAGGGCCTTTACTTTCCACTCTGAATGGGGGTTGAATTTACTAAAAATCATACTATACCGAATTTCCATGGACGTTGTCAGAGTCAGACCATTGTTTCTAACTCTCATGAATTACTAACTCACGCTTCCGATGCAAGTCGTTGAATTATTCCTAGCACGTGCGCGCGTACTACGTACAGAATGTCGATTTTTATTCCATCCTGTTGGTCCATGGCGTCCCATCCCTTTCCGGATGAATGGAGTAGAGTAATAATATGGAGAGGAAGATATATTGACCACAAACCACAGATCCAATCGGCCACGTCCACCACTCACATTCTCATGCCCTGCCGTGCCGTTAATTCACGTTTATTTGACACACGAGGGCAAATGTGCGATAACGAAGAAACACCATTTCATCGGCCTAGAAACAACCGGATTATTCGTGTGCAAATTTTCTTCGGTACGCCTTTATTTTATTTTTTTGATATTATTTGTAACTGAGTGGTTTCTCAAAAAAGAAAGAAATATCAAGGGGCAACCATCATTTTCGTCTAACAGTACGTGCATATTGAGATTGCAGCTTGCCATCAAGACATCTTCAATATTACTCCATTCAACCCGGAAAGCGACACACTATGGACCAACGGAACGGAAACAAAAGCGACCTTTCGTATGTACTCTCTCCGTTTCTTTTTAGTTCGCATATAAGAATTGGTCAAAGTCAAACTTTGTAAAGTTTGACTAGTTTTATAGAAAAAAATATTAACATCTACAATACTAAAGTTATATGTTATCAAAATTAATTTCATCTTGCATAATAGTATTATTGATTTCATAGTATGGATATTGATTTCTTTTCCTACAAAGCTAGTCAAATTTTACAAAGTTTGACTTTGACCAAATTTTATATGCAAACTAAAAAGAAACGGAGGGAGTACTTCGTTAAGCTTGAAACCCTATTCGGAGTGCCAAACAATCCATTGACTTTGATGACTTCGATGGCATAATTTGTGGACATCAGCTATACCAGCGTTGCAAACCCTGTTCACTCGTGGAATCTGAAGAGTTGCATGCACTTGGTTTTCTGTCCACCGAGGGACGACTTCACCCCTTTGGAAGATTGGTGGAGCAAGAGTATTTTTAAGTGCAATAAAGCTTGCCTTTCACAATTGCTTTGCCAAAGTATGTTTTATGTGATGTGGAATGCATGGAAGGAGCGGAACAAACCAATCTTCAATGAAACCACACTTACTATTGTGCAACGTAGTTTCCCTTGTAAGGAAGACATTGAAAAAAGACTCACGCTGGATATGAAGTTCACAATTTCCTTTTTCTTTTCTCTTATTTTTTTCCTGTTTCCATGTAATATTTTTGTACTCCTTTTTTCTATGTCCATATGTTGAAATGGGCAGAGCACCTGCTTTCCCCGCAAATTTGGAATAATTTTGGTAAATTCAAATACTTCAGGCTTCAGTATTTAGGAGTTTAGGTAGACTTTCAGCAAACTTCGTCAATTGTTCTTTTTATGCAAGAAGGTACATACATGCCTTTTCTCTCTAATTGAAAGATAAACATAACATCTGCAGCGAACAAGGGCATCTGCCCAACAAATGGTTTCAGTAAATTTGGCATGAATAAATTAAACAATACACAAGTATTTACCAAAGAAATGTAATAAGTAATACTAGTACTATACCAGATCTCCTCCTATACCGCGATTACACTACATTTTAAGTTAAAAAACAAGTGACCTAAACATCAAAGTTACAGTAACTATAAAGGGCGATATACAGTATACTCTAATCTATCTAACTGTTCAGACACAACTGATATTAACATCAAGTGAGCTTTTGGCGAGGAGTGGTGTCGCTGTAGCCGATGCCCTTCCTTTTTGTGGGGAAGATCATGAACACAAAACTGGATAGAAGCGCGATGCCCAGAGGCAGGTTCTTGAGAAGCTCCTGGGTGTTCATGCCAGCGTTGGGGAAGAAGCAATTCTGCAGCCCCACGTCGCTGAAAGCCACGGTGAGGAACACCAGGGCCGTGAAGACGGCGCGCATGAAGTCAAGCGGCCGGATGCGGAGCCTCCGGAACTCATCGGGAGTCCACTGCTGCCTCTCCTCTTCGTCCGAGAAGTTGAACACGTTGAAACCGCGTGGCGTGGCGATGCCGTAGTAGAGCTTCTGGTCGCGGCCGAGGACGCTGTCGGTGAAGGTGAAGAGGATGCACGAGATGGTGAGGATGATCACCAGCGCCGCGGTGAGCCACTGGTTGGAGGAGAAGCACTTGCCGTGGTTGGTGAAGGACGGGGACAGCGCCTGGTACGCCAGCACCGTGCCCGTCGGTAGCAGCTGTGCGAGGTTCGCGGCGCTCGACATGACCTTGTCGGTCGGGCTGGCTGCTGATCCGGCAGCTGCTGCGGGCGCTGTGGTTGGCACGTCGCCGGCGTCCTTGGGCGTGGCCGGAGCCAAGCCAGCTGTCCCGCCGTTGGTGTGTGGACTTGGAGGCATCTGGATCACGGTGGAAGACGGAGAAGGTGACGCCATCGTGTTGTTGATTAGAGATACCCTAAGCTGTTCCATTCTTGTGGCAACGCAACGTTGGTGTGTTATATAGGCGAATCCTCTTAGAATGGGTCCAAAGTTGGCCGCGTTGATTTGTCCATGCGGTGTGGCATTCTAGTTGAAGGCTGCACATATATTGACTTCAACTTTTCTAGGCGTGGTGAGTCGTATCTACGTGTAGTATTGAATTGTCTACGTTTGCATTCCATTTTTTCCCACGTACTCGGAACTCTCTCTAGATTTTCTTTGGTTAACGTGCACGAACGTGACGCAGTCTACTTCCACGAAAGTGAGGAGAAGGAATTAATCAGCAGATCGGCACATGGTTGATAGATACTATGATATAGCCAGTTGTATGTATGGCCAGCAGAAGATCTGCCTGTCACTTCATCCAAGACTTTGCAGTCGATGTACAAAAAAGGGGCCTTTTCTTTCCACTCGGAATAGGACCCCTAAACGGATTGGCACATGCAAGAGCTGGTTCTTGCCTTGGCTAAAGACTCTTCTTCGTGTCGAGGTGCCCGGTAGCACACCAACGACAGCTCCTCAAGAAGGTATGAACACCACCCTACCTAGCAAATAACCTACACCTGTCGTGGCGGGTGATAGCGGACGACGCGAGGGAGAGCCTTCACTAGTGCCAGATGACGTCGCCCCCGTCGAAGAATCAATTGTTGATGATGTCATGGAGGAGGAGGATAATGACCCTCTCAAGTATATCAATACCGCCTCTGACGATGGAGGATTGATGGCTTGGGACTATGACTCAGGCTATGAGTGTGGAGATGATGACTTGATGCTGCCTGATTTGCCGGAGCCGGAATGTCCTAAGGCGGAATGCAAAAAGTCTCTCTTCATGCGATCCTCGCAGGAGCCGCCTCCCGATGCCGCCTCTACCCAACAACAACAACCCGAGGGCCATCCGCTGATTAGTCCGACGACACTGGAGGTGGTGGTTAGGGAAGGTATGGTGGCTCACTACCGCCACCCGCCAAGAAATAAAGGAGGAGATCGGACAAGAAAGGCCCTAAAGGCGCCAGAGCTGCTTCAAGCAGCCAGCCGCCTCTGAAACCCTGGGAGGTAGACAAAATACATGTCGAAGATGCAAAGTGTTTCCATGTCGTCGGCAACCCGATCCTACCTCCGAAAGCGCTAGAGCACATACTGAACAATGATCTAAGGAGACTTCATGAAGATGTGCTGGCCAGAGAGAAAAGCCTTCTCATCTCGAAAATTCCAGGATACTCGTTTTACGCGGCTCAGGTGCCGGGTGGGAAGTTGTACGTTGAGAGATGGCCCGTGGATAAGTTCATCCTATGATTTGACTACATCTACGACATGTTCCACGTGACTAAGCTGGATTTTCAGTTCATTTGCATGTATGCGCTGTATCTCAACTACATCAACAGGCGCGAGAACATAAAATATATCTGCATCACGGACCCGTACTATATGCACGAGAGCTTCTTGGCAGTCCGCAAAGAGCACCGTGACTATGCGAGCAAGTACATCGGCGAGTTCATGATCGCTAATAAGGACAAGAAAACGATTCTCCTGCCTTATCATCCCATGTAAGTCATCCGCAGATATCCTTTGTAAGTTTTAATCATTCCTTTGCAAGCATTATAGGCTAATTTGAGGTGTACCTATTTTGCTTGGCGGGGCGTCCTCATCTGTCTGTACCCAGAATACTCCCATGCTATGTACTTGGACTCATCGAAGAACATCAAGAAAAATGATTACACGCACATAAAGAGTGTTCTTCATAGTGCCTTGTTAACCTTCAGCCTGTTTGGTGGATATATCAAGGTGAAAAAATACAGGAAGAACGGGCTGGGTTTCGGCGATAAGACCAACTTCTGCTACATCCAGCAACCGTACACAAGTAAGGCTGATGGATTCTACCTCATGCATCACATGATCGAGTACAGAAGGGATAAATGATGCCTTCGCATGTCAGCTACTTCCAACGATGTCGAGATTGTCAACTGGGCCACAAGCATAGGAAGGACACCGGATCATCGAATCCAAGCTGAGTTTTATCACGTACAGTGTGAACTTGCCCAAGTGATCATGAAGGAGGTCCTCAAACTAACAGGGATGTTCTACCATGGGCCAATCACGTGGGATGATGTCCGAGCACTGCTACTCACTCAGCATCTGGACCTGAACCCTTTCAACAAGCTCGGGTGCTTCGTCCCTGACTATGGAGATTGGACCGCCGACATGGAGGACTGATTGTCGATGCCAATGTGTCACTACTGTCTTTCTATGGCAAAATTTTGAATTTATGCACGGCGAAACTCTGTGGTGTAATTAAACTTTCCTCCTAAACTGTTGGGGCACGCAGTATTTCAAAAAAATTCCTACGATCACGTAAGATCTATCTAGGAGATGCATAGGAACGAGACGGGAGAGTGTGTCCACGTACCCTCGTAGACTGAAAGCGGAAGCATTTAGTAACGCGGTTGATGTAGTCGAACGTCTTCATGATTCAACCGATCCAAGTACCGAACGTACGGCACCTCTGTGTTCAGCACACGTTCAGCACGATGACGTCCCTCGAGCTCTTGATCCAGTTGAGGATGAGGGAGAGTTCTGTCAGCACGACGGCGTGGGGACAATGATCATGAAGTTACCGGCGCAAGGCTTCGTCTAAGAACTACGACGATATGATCGAGGTGTTAAACTGTGGAGGGGGGGGGGGCACTGCACACGGCTAAGAGAAGACTTGTTGTGCATTTGGGGTGCCCCCCTCCACCGTATATAAAGGAGGGGAGGAGGAGGCCGGCCACCTAGGGGCGCGCCAAGTGTGGGGAGTCCTACTAGTACTACCTAGTCCTAGTAGGATTCCACTTCCTTTTTCCTTTTCCGGAGTAACAAAGGGGGAAAGATAGAAGGAGTAGGACAGGGAAAAGGGGGGGGGGGCGCTGCCCCGACCCCTTGTCCAATTCGGATTGGCAAGGGGGGGGGGGCGCCACCTCCTATGGCCGGCCCTCTCTTCTCCACTAAGGCCCATGTTGGCCCATTACCTTCCCGGGGTGGTTCCGGTAACCTCCCGATACTTCGAAACTTATCTGAAACATCCCGAAACCATTCCGGTGTCCGAATGTAACCTTCCAATATATGAATCTTTATCTCTCGACCATTTCGAGACTCCTCGTCATATCCGTGATAACATCTGGGACTCCGAAAAAACTTCGGTCATCAAATCACATAACTCATAATACAAATCGTCATCAAACGTTAAGCGTGCGGACCCTACGGGTTCGAGAACTATGTAGACATGACCGAGACACATCTCCATTCAATAACCAATAGCGGAACCTGGATGCTCATATTGGCTCCTACATATTCTACGAAGATCTTTATCGGTCAAACTGCATAACAACATACGTTGTTCCCTTTGCCATCGATATGTTACTTGCCCGAGATTCGATCATCGGTATCCTCATACCTAGTTCAATCTCGTTATCGGCAAGTCTCTTTACTTGTTCTGTAATGCATCATCCTGTAACTAACTCATTAGTCATATTGCTTGCAAGGCTTATAGTGATGTGCATTACCGAGAGGGCCCAGAGATATCTCTCCGATACATGGAGTGAAAAATCCTATTCTTGATCTATGCCAACCCAACAAACACCTTCGGTGACACCTGTAGAGCATCTTTAGAATCACCCAGTTACGTTGTGACGTTTGATAGCACACAAGGTGTTCCTACGGTATTCGGGAGTTGCATAATCTCATAGTCAGAGGAACATGTATAAGTCATGAATAAAGCAATAGCAATAAAACTAAATGATCACTATGCTAAGTTAACGGTTGGGTCTTGTCCATCACATCATTATCTAATGATGTGATCCCGTTCATCAAATGACAACACATGTCAATGGCTAGGAAACTTAACCATCTTTGATTAACGAGCTAGTCAAGTAGAGGCATACTAGGGACACTCTGTTTGTCTATGTATTCACACATGTACTAAATTTCCGGTTAATACAATTCTAGCATGAATAATAAACATTTATCATGATATAAGGAAATATAAATAACAACTTTATTATTTCCTCGAGGGCATATTTCCTTCAGTCTCCCACTTGCACTAGAGTCCATAATCTAGATTACATAGTAATGATTCTAACACCCATGGAGTCTTGGTGCTGATCATGTTTTGCTCGTGGAAGAGGCTTAGTCAAAGGGTCTGAAACATTCAGATCCATATGTATTTTGCAAACTTTTATGTCTCCCTCCTTGACTAGATCGCGGATGGAATTGAAGCATCTCTTGATGTGCTTGGTTCTCTTGTGAAATCTGGATTCCTTCGCCAAGGCTATTGCTCCAGTATTGTCACAAAAGATTTTCATTGGACCCGATGCACTAGGTATTACACCTAGATCAGATATGAACTCCTTCGTCGTAGATCCCGCCACGACGCTCTGCTTGGAACTGCACCAACTGACAGCTCCACCATTCAATGTATATACGTATCCGGTTTGTGACTTAGAGTCATCCGGATCAGTGTCAAAGCTTGCATCGACGTAACCATTTACAACGAGCTCATTGTCACCTCCATAAACTAGAAACATATCCTTAGTCCTTTTCAGGTATTTTAGGATGTTCTTGATCGTTGTCCAGTGATCCACTCCTGGATTACTTGGTACCTCCCTGCTAAACTTATAGCAAGGCACACATCAGGTCTGGTACACAGCATTGCATACATGATAGAACCTATGTCTGAGGCATATGGAATGACTTTCATTTTCTCTCTATCTTCTACAGTGGTCGGGCACTGAGTCTGACTCAGTTTCATACCTTGTAATACAAGCAAGAACCATTTCTTTGACTGATCCATTTTGAACTTCTTCAAAACTTTATCAAGGTATGTGCTTTGTGAAAGTCCAATTAAACGTCTTTACCTATCTCTATAGATCTTGATGCCCAATATATAAGCAGCTTCACCGAGGTCTTTAATTAAAAAATTCTTATTCAAGTATCCTTTTGTGCTATCCAGAAATTCTGTACTATTTCCAATCAACAATATGTCATCCACATATAATATTAGAAATGCTACAGAGCTCCCACTCACTTTCTTGTAAATACATGCTTCTCCAAAAGTCTGTATAAAACCATATGCTTTGATCACAATATCAAAGCATATATTCCAACTCCGAGAGGTTTGCACCAGTCCATAAATGGATCACTGGAACTTGCACACTTTGTTAGCACCTTTAGGATCAACAAAACCTTCTGGTTGCATCACATACAACTCATCTTTAAGATATCCATTAAGGAATAAAGTTTTGACATCCATTTGCCAAATTTCATAATCATAAAATGCGGCAATTGCTAACATGATTCGGACAGACTTAAGCATCGCTACGGGTGAGAAGGTATCATCGTAGTCAACTCCTTGAACTTGTCAAAAACCTTTCGTAACAAGTCGAGCTTTGTAGACAGTAACATTACCATAAGCGTTAGTCTTCTTCTTGAATATCCATTTATTCTCTATGGCTTGCCGATCATCGGGCAAGTCAACCAAAGTCTGTACTTTGTTCTCATACATGGATCCCGTCTAAGATTTCATGGCCTCAAGCCATTCCGCGGAATCTTGGCTCATCATCGCTTCCTCATAGTTCGTAGGTTCATCATGGTCTAGTAACAAGACGTCCAGAACAGGATTACCGTACAACTCTGGTGCAGATTGTGCTCTGGTTGACCTACGAGGTTTGGTAGTAACTTGATTTGAAGTTTCATGATCATCATCATTAGCTTCCTCACTAATTGGTGTAGGAATCACTGGAACTAATTTCTATGATGAACTACTTTCCAATTCGGGAGAAGGTACAATTACCTCATCCAGTTCTACTTTTCTCCCACTCGCTTCTTTCGAGGGAAACTCTTTCTCTAGAAAGGATCCATCCTTAGCAACGACTATCTTGCCTTCGGATCTGTGATTGAAGGTGTACCCAACAGTCTTCTTCGGGTATCCTATGAAGACACATTTCTCCGATTTGGGTTCGAGCTTATTAGGTTGAAGCTTTTTCACATAAGTGTCGCAGCCCCAAACTTTAAGAAACGGCAGCTTAGGTTTCTTGCCAAACCACAGTTCATATGGTGTCGTCTCAACGGATTTAGATGGTGCCCTATTTTAACGTGAATGCAACTGTCTCTAAAGCATAACCCCAAAACGATAGTGGTAAATCAGTAAGAGACATCATAGGCCGTACCATATCTAATAAAGTACGGTTACGACATTCGGACACACCATTACGCTGTGGTGTTCCATGTGGCGTGAGTTGCGAAACTATTCCACATTGTTTCAAATGAAGACCAAATTCATAACTCAAATATTCACCTCCATGATCAGATCATAAAAACTTTATTTTCTTGTTACGATGATTTTCTACTTCACTCTGAAATTCTTTGAACTTTTCAAATGTTTCAGACTTATGCTTCATCAAGTAGATATACCCATATCTGCTCAAATCATCTGTGAAGGTCAGAAAATAACGATACCTGCCGCCAGCCTCAACACTCATTGGTCTGCATAGATCAGTATGTATTATTTCCAATAAGTCTGTTGCTCACTCCATTGTTCCGTAGAACAGAGTATTAGTCATCTTGCCCATGAGGCATGGTTCGCAAGCATCAGGTGATTCATAATCAGGTGATTCCAAAAGCCCATCAGCATGGAGTTTCTTCATGCGCTTTACCCAAATATGACCTAAACGGCAGTGCCACAAATAAGTTGCACTATCATTGTTAACCTTGCATCTTTTGGCTTCAATATTATGAATATGTGTGTCACTACAATCAAGATTCAACAAAATTAGACCACTCATCAAGGGTGCATGACCATAAAAGATATTAATCATATAAATAGAACAACCATTATTCTCTTATTTAAATGAATAACCGTCTCACAGTAAACAAGATTCAGATATAATGTTCATGCTCAACGCTAGCACCAAATAACAATTATTTAGGTCTAAAACTAATCCCGACGGTAGATGTAGAGGTAGCATGCCTACGGCGATCACATCGACTTTGGAACCATTTCCCACGCGCATCGTCACCTCATCCTTAGCCAATCTTCGTTTAATCTGTAGCCCCTGTTTCGAGTTGCAAATATGAGCAACATAACCAGTATCAAATACCCAGGCGCTACTACGAGCATTAGTAAGGTACACATCAATAACATGTATATCAAATATACCTTTCACTTTGCCATCCTTCTTATCCGCCAAATACTTGGGCAGTTCCGCTTCCAGTGACCAGTCCCTTTGCAGTAGAAGCACTCAGTCTCAGGCTTAGGTCCAGACTTGGGCTTCTTCACTTGAGCAGCAACTTGCTTGTTGTTCTTCTTGAAGTTCCCCTTCTTCCCTTTGCCCTTTTTGTTGAAACTGGTGGTCTTGTTAACCATCAACACTTGATGCTCCTTCTTGATTTCTACCTCCGCAGTCTTTAGCATTGCGAAGAGCTCAGGAATTGTCTTATCCATTCCTTGCATACTATAGTTCATCATGAAGCTTTTGTAGCTAGGTGGCAGTGATTGAAGAACTCTATCAATGACACTATCATCAGGAAGATTAACTCCCAATTGAGTCAAGTAGTTGTGGTACCCAGACATTCTGAGTATATGTTCACTGACAGAACTATTCTCCTCCATCTTGCAGCTATAGAACTTATTGGAGACTTCATATCTCTCAATTCAGGCATTTGCTTGAAATATTAACTTCAACTCCTGGAACATCTCATATGCTCCATGACGTTCAAAATGTCATTGAAGTCCCAATTCTAAGCCGTAAAGCATGGCAGACTGAACTATCGAGTAGTCATCAACTTAGCTCTGCCAGACGTTAATAATGTCCGGAGTTGCTCCTGCAGCGGGTCTTGCACCTAGCGGTGCTTCCAGGACGTAATTCTTCTATGCAGCAATGAGGATAATCCTCAAGTTACGGACCCACTCTGTGTAATTGCTACCATCATCTTTCAACTTAGCTTTCTCTAGGAACGCATTAAAATTCAAAGGAACGGTAGCATGGGCCATTGATCTACAACAAGATAGACATGGAAAAACTATCACGTACTATGTTCATGATAAATTAAAGTCTAATTAATCGTATTACGACTTAAGAACTCCCACTTAGATAGACATCCCTCTAGTCATCTATATGATCACGTGATCCATATCAACTAAACCATGTCCGAACATCACGTGAGATGGAGTAGTTTTCAATGGTGAACATCACTATGTTGATCATATCTACTATATGATTCACGCTTGACCTTTCGGCCTCAGTGTTCCGAGGCCATATCTACATATGCTAGGCTCGTCAAGTTTAACCCGAGTATTCTGCACGTGCAAAACTGGCTTGCACCCGTTGTATGTGAATGTAGAGCTTATCACAACCGATCATCACGTGGTGTCTCGGCACGACTAACTGTAGCAATGGTGCATACTCAGGGTGAACACTTAGGTGCTACCGCCGTACAAAGCAAAATAAGATGCATAAAAGATAAGCATCACATGCAATCAAAATATGTGACATGATATGGCCATCATCATCTTGTGCCTTTGATCTCCATCTCCAAAGCACCGTCATGATCTCCATCGTCACCGGCTTGACACCTTGATCTCCATCGTAGCATCGTTGTTGTCTCGCCAACTATTTCTTCTACGACTATCGCTACCGCTTAGTGATAAAGTAAAGCAATTACATGGCGATTGCATTTCATACAATAAAGCGACAACCATAACGCTCCTGCCAGTTGCCGATAACGGTTACAAAACATGATCATCTCATAAAACAATTTATATCACATCACGTCTTGACCATATCACACCAGAACATGCCCTGCAAAAACAAGTTAGACGTGCTCTACTTTGTTGTTGCAAGTTTTAAGTGGCTGCTACGGGATTCTAGCAAGAACCGTTCTTACCTACGCATCAAAACCACAATGATTTTTGGTCAAGTGTGTTGTTTTAACCTTCAACAAGGACCGGCCATAGTCAAACTCGATTCAACTAAAGTTGGAGAAACAAACACCCGCTAGCCACCTGTGTTTGAAGCACGTCGGTAGAACCAGTCTCATGAACGCGGTCATGTAATGTCGGTCCGGGCCGCTTCATCCAACAATACCGCCGAATCAAAGTAAGACGTTGGTGGTAAGCAGTATGACTATTATTGTCCACAACTCTTTGTGCTCTACTCGTGCATATAACATCTACGCATAGACCTGGCTCGGATGCCACTGTTGGGGAACGTAGTATTTCAAAAAAAATTCCTATGATCACGGAAGATCTATCTAGGAGATGCATAGCAACGAGACGGGAGAGTGTGTCCACGTACCCTCATAGACCGAAAATGGAAGCGTTTAGTAATGCGGTTGATCTAGTTGAACGTCTTCACGATTCAATCGATCCAAGTACCGAACGTACGGCACCTCCGTGTTCAGCACACGTTCAGCACGATGACATCCCTCAAGCTCTTGATCCGGTTGAGGACGAGGGAGAGTTCCGTCAGCACGACGGCGTGGCGACGGTGATGATGAATTTACCGGCTAAGGGCTTCGTCTAAGCACTACGATGATATGACCGAGGTGTTAAACTGTGGAGAGGGGCACCACACACACGACTAAGAGAAGACTTGTTATGCCTTTCAGGTGCCCCCTTGATACGTCTCCGTCGTATCTACTTTTCCAAACACTTTTGCCCTTGTTTTGGACTCTAACTTGTATGATTTGAATGGAACTAACCCAGACTGACGTTGTTTTCAGCAGAATTGCCATGGTGTTGTTTTATGTGTAGAAAACAAAAGTTCTCGGAATGACCTGAAACTCCACGGAATATCTTAGAATAAATAATAAAAAATCCTCGCCAAAGTTGAAGACCAGGGGGCCCACACCCTGTCCACGAGGGTGGGGGGCGCGCCCCTCCCCCTGGGCGCGCCCCCCTACCTCGTGGGCCTCCTGGATGCCCTCCGACGCCAACTCCAACTCCATATATTGGCTTTCGGGGAGAAAAAATCAGAGAGAAAGTTTCATCGCGTTTTATGATACGGAGCCGCCGCTAAGCCCTTATCTCTCTCGGGAGGGCTGATCTGGAGTCCGTTCGGGGCTCCAGAGAGGGGGATTCGTCCCCGTCGTCATCATCAACCATCCTCCATCACCAATTTCATGATGCTCACCGCCGTGCGTGAGTAATTGCATCGTAGGCTTGTTGGACGGTGATGGGTTGGATGAGATTTATCATGTAATCGAGTTAGTTTTGTTAGGGTTTGATCCCTAGTACCCACTATGTTCTGAGATTGATGTTGCTATGACTTTGCTATGCTTAATGCTTGTCACTAGGGCCCGAGTGCCATGATTTCAGATCTGAACCTATTATGTTTTCATGAATATATGTGTGTTCTTGATCCTATCTTGCAAGTCTATAGTCACCTACTATGTGTTATGATCCGCAACCCAAGTGACAATAATCGGGACCACTCCGGTGATGACCATAGTTTGAGGAGTTCATGTATTCACTATGTGCTAATGCTTTGTTCGGTTCTCTATTAAAAGGAGGCCTTAATATCCCTTAGTTTCCAATAGGACCCCGCTGCCACGGGAGGGTAGGACAAAAGATGTCATGCAAGTTCTTTTCCATAAGCACGTATGACTATATACGGAATACATGCCTACATTACATTGGTAAACTGGAGCTAGTTCTGTATCACCCTATGTTATGACTGTTACATGACGAACCACATCCGGCATAATTATCCATCACTGATCCGGTGCTTACGAGTTTTCCATATACTGGTTTACGCTTATTTACTTTTCCGTTGCTACTGTTACAATCACTACAAAATACCAAAAACATTACTTTTGTTGTCTTTACTTTTGTTACCGTTACCACCACTATCTGTTGGAAATATGCCCTAGAGGCAATAATAAATTAGTTATTATTATATTTCCTTGTTCATGATAATCGTTTATTATCCATGCTATAATTGTATTGATAGGAAACTCAGATACATGTGTGGATACATAGACAACACCATGTCCCTAGTAAGCCTCTAGTTGACTAGCTCGTTGATCAATAGATGGTTACGGTTTCGACCATGGACATTGGATGTCGTTGATAACGGGATCACATCATTAGAAGAATGATGTGATGGACAAGACAATCCTAAGCCTAGCACAAAGATCGTAGTTAGTATGCTAAAGCTTTTCTAATGTCAAGTATCTTTTCCTTAGACCATGAGATTGTGCAACTCCGGATACCGTAGGAATGCTTTGGGTGTACCAAACGTCACAACGTAACTGGGTGACTATAAAGGTGCACTACAGGTATCTCCGAAAGTGTCTGTTGGGTTGGCGCGAATCGAGACTAGGATTTGTCACTCCGTGTAAACGGAGAGGTATCTCTGGGCCCACTCGGTAGGACATCATCATAATGTGCACAATGTGACCAAGGGGTTGATCACGGGATGATGTGTTACGGAACGAGTAAAGAGACTTGCCGGAAACGAGATTGAACAAGGTATCGGGATACCGACGATCGAATCTCGGGCAAGTACAATACCGCTGGACAAAGGGAATTGTATACGGGATCAATTGAGTCCATGACATCGTGGTTCATCCGATGAGATCATCGTGGAACATGTGGGAGCCAATATGGGTATCCAGATCCCGCTATTGGTTATTGACCGGAGAACGTCTCGGTCATGTCTACATGTCTCCCGAACCCGTAGGGTCTACACATAAGGTTCGATGGCGCTAGGGTTATAAAGGAAGTTTGTATGTGGTTACGAATGTTGTTGGTCCGGATGAGATCCCGGACGTCACGAGGAGTTCGGAATGGTCCGGAGGTAAAGATTTATATATGGAAAGTTGTTGTTGGATTCCGGAAAAGTTCGGGTTTTTCGGTATTGTACCGGAAGCTTCGGAAGGTTCGGAGGATTCGGAGGGGTCCGGAGGTCTGGAAATTGTTCCACCACGTCCAATACAGTAGCATGGGCTGTAGGGGCGCCCTAGCCTTAATGGGCCAGGGGCACCAGCCCCCAAGGCCCATGCGCATGGGAGGGGGGGGGGAAACCCTAAGGGAAGGGCCTCCACTTGACTTGGGAGGCCTCCTCCCCTCTTGGCCGCCCCAAGTCCCATCTAGGGCTGGCCGCACCCTTGGGGTGGGAAACCCTAAAGGGGCGCAGCCCCTTTCCCCTATATATACTTGAGGTTTTGGGCTGCCCAACACACATGAGTTCTCTCCCTCTTGGTGCAGCCCCGCCTCTCCTCCTCCTCCTCTCCCTTGGTGCTTGGCGAAGCCTGCTGGGATGCCACGCTCCTCCATCACCACCATGCCGTTGTGTTGCTGCTGGATGGAGTCTTCCTCAACCTCTCCTCTCTCCTTGCTGGATCAAGGCGTGGGAGGCGTCATCGGGCTGTCGTGTGTTGAGCGGAGGTGCCGTCCGTTCGGCACTAGGATCTCCGTGATTTGGATCACGACGAGTACTACTCCTTCAACCCCGTTCTCATGAACGCTTCCGCTTAGCGATCTACAAGGGTATGTAGATGCACTCTCCTTCCCCTTGTTGCTAGTTTCTCCATAGATAGATCTTGGTGATGCGTAGGAAAATTTTGAATTTCTGCTCGTTCCCCAACAATGGCATCATGAGCTAGGTCTATTGCGTAGATTCTTTGCACGAGTAGAACACAAAGTAGTTGTGGGCGTTGATATTATTCAATATGCGTGCCGTTACTAGTCCAATCTTGTTTGACGGTATTGTGGGATGAAGCGGCCCGGACCGACCTTACGTACTCTTCGTGAGACAGGTTCCACCGAATGACATGCACTTGGTGCATAAGGTGGCTAGCGGTGCCGCCTCTCCACTTTAGTCGGAACGGATTCGATGAAAAGGGTCCTTATGAAGGGTAAATAGCAATTGGCATATCATGTTGTGGTTTTGCGTGGGTAAGAAACGTTCTTGCTAGAAACCCATAGCAGCCACGTAAAACATGCAACAACAATTAGAGGACGTCTAACTTGTTTTTGCAGGGTATGCTATGTGATGTGATATGGCCAAGAAGAATGTGATGAATGATATGTGATGTATGAGATTGATCATGTTCTTGTAATAGGATTCACGACTTGCATGTCGATGAGTATGACAACCGACAGGAGCCATAGGAGTTGTCTTTATTTATTGTATGACCTGCGTGTCATTAAACAAAGCCATGTAATTACTTTACTTTGTTGCTAACCGGTAGCCATAGTAGTAGAAGTAATAGTTGGCGAGACAACTTCATGAAGACACGATGATGGAGATCATGATGATGGAGATCATGATGATGGAGATCATGGTGTCATGGCGGTGACGATGATGATCATGGAGCCCCGAAGATGGAGATCAATGGAGCTATATGATATTGGCCATATCATGTCAC
This sequence comes from Aegilops longissima, assembly GCA_021605205.1. Classification (NCBI taxonomy): domain Eukaryota; kingdom Viridiplantae; phylum Streptophyta; class Magnoliopsida; order Poales; family Poaceae; genus Aegilops; species Aegilops longissima. The sequence goes on along the minus strand of CM038679.1, from coordinate 700,621,460 downwards.
TACTATATAATTGCATGTGATGTTTATTATGTTTATGCATCTTGTTTACTTAGAAACGACGGTAGTAAATAAGATGATCCCTTACACAAATTTCAAGAAGTGTTCTCCCCGACGTGCACCGTTGCTACAGTTCGTCGCTTCTAAGAACCACGTGATGATCGGGTGTGATGGATTCTTACGTTCACATACAACGGTGTAAGACAGATTTACACAGCAAAAACACTTGGGGTTAACTTGACGAGCCTAGCATGTGCGGACATGGCCTCGAACACGGAGACCGAAAGGTCGAGCATGAGTCGTATGGTAGATACGATCAACATGAAGATGTTCACCGATGATGACTAGTCCGTCTCACGTGATGATCGGACACGGCCTAGTTGACTCGGATCATGCAATCACTTAGATGACCAGAGGGATGTCTATCTGAATGGGAGTTCATAAGATGAACTTAATTATCTTGAACATAGTCAAAAGACCTTTTGCAAATTATGTAAATGGCTCGCGCTTTAGTTCCACTATTTAGATATGTTCCTAGAGAAAATATAGTTGAAAGTTGACGATGGCGATTATGCGGACGGTAGAAAGCTTATGTCCTTAATGCACCTCTCGGTGTGCTGAACCCCAAGCGTCGTTTGTGGATGTTACGAACATCGGACATACACGTTTTGATAACTACGTGATAGTTCGGTTAAGCGGTTTAGAGTTGAGGCACCAAAGACGTTTTTCGAAACGTCGCGGAACATATGAGATGTTTCGAGGGCTGAAATTGGGATTTCAAGCTCATGCCCACGTCAAGAGGTATAAGACCTCCGACGATTTTCTTAGCCTGCAAACTAAGGGAGAAAAGCTCAATCATTGAGCTTGTGCTCAGATTGTCTGAGTACAACAATCACTTGAATCGAGTGGGAGTTGATCTTCCAGATGAGATAGTGATGTTTCTCCAAAAGTCATTGCCACCAAGCTGCTAGAAGCTTCGTGATGAACTATAACATATCAGGGATAGATATGATGATCCTTGAGCTATTCGCAATGTTCGACACATGAATGTAGAAATCAAGAAGGAGCATCAATTGTTGATGGTTGGTGAAACCACTAGTTTCAAGAAGGGCAAGGGCAAGAAGGGACACTTCATGAAACGGCAAATCAGTTGCTGCTCGGTGAAGAAACCCAAGGTTGAACCCAAACCGAGACTAAGTGCTTCGTAATAAGGGAACAACCATCGGGCGGAACCACCCTAGATACTTGGTAGATGAGAAGGCTGGCAAGGTCGATAGAAGTATATTTGATATACATTATGTTAATGTGTACTTTACTAGTACTCCTAGTAGCACCAGGGTATTAGATACCGGTTCGGTTGCTAAGTGTTGGTAACTCGAAATAAAAGCTACGGAATAAGCGGAGACTAGCTAAAGGTGAGCCGACGATATGTGTTGGAAGTATTTCCAAGGTTGATGTGATCAAGCATCGCACGCCCCTCTACCATCGAGATTTGAGTTAAGCCTAAAATTGTTATTTGGTGTTTGCGTTGAGCATAGACATGATTGGGTTATGTCTATCGCTTGTACTGTTATTCATCTAAAGAGAATAATGGTTACTCTGTTTATTTGAATAATACCTTCAATGGTCTTGCACCTAAATAAATGGTTTATTGAATCTCGATCGTAGTAATACACATTTTCATGCCAAAAGTATAAGATAGTAATGATAGTACCACTTGCTTGTGGCACTGCCATATAAGTCATATTGGTGTAAAAGCATGAAGAAGCTCCATGTTGATGGATCTTTGGGCTCACTCGTTTTGAAAAGTTTGAGACATGCTAACCATGTCTATTGGTGCATACGCATGAAGAAACTCCATGCAGATGGATCGTTTAGACTCACTTGATTTTGAATCACTTGAGATATGCAAATCATACCACATGGACAAGATGACTGAAAAGCCTCGGTTTGATAAGATGGATCTAGATAGCAACTTGTTGGAAGTAACACATTTTGATGTGTGCAGTCCAATAAGTCTTTGAGGCATCTGATGAATATCGTTATGTTCTTACTTCACAGATGATTCGAGTAGATGTTGAGTATATTTACTTGATGAAACACAAGTCTGAATTATTGAATGGTTCAAGTAATTTCAGAGTGAAGTTTAAGATCTTCGTGACAAGAGGATAGAATGTCTATGATATGATCATAGAGATGAATATCTGAGTTACGAGTTTTGGCACACAATTAAGACATTGTGCAAATTGTTTCACAATTAATACCGCCCGGAACACCATAGTGTGATGGTGTGTCCGAACATCATAGTTGCACCTTATTGGATATGGTGCGTACCATGATGTCTGTTATCGAATTTCCACTATCGTTCGTGGGTTAGGCATTAGAGACAACCGCACTCACTTTAATGGGGCACCACGTAATTCCGTTGAGACGACACCGTTTGGAGAAACCTAAGTTGTTGTTTCTTAAAAGTTTGGGGCTGCGACGCTTGTGTGGAAAAGTTTCAGGTTGATAAGCTCGAACCCAAAGCGGATAAAATACATCTTCATAGGACACCCAAAACAGTTGGGTATACCTCCTAATTCAGATCCGAAAGCAATAGGGATTGTTTCTTGAATCGGGTCCTTTCTCGAGGAAAAGTTTGTCTCGGAAAGTTGAGTGGGAGGATGGTGAAGACTTGATGAGGTTATTGAACCGTCACTTCAACTAGTGTGTAGCAGGGCACAGGAAGTTGTTCCCGTGGCACCTACACCAATTGAAGTAGAAGCTTATGATAGTGATCATGAAACTTCGGATCAAGTCACTACCGTGCCTCGTGGGGTGACAAGGATGCGTCTTTGCTTGAGTGGTACGCAATCTGTCTTGAAGGTCATGTTGCTAGACAACAATGAACCTCGAGCTATGGAGAAGCAATGGTGGGCCCAAATTCCGACAAATGGTTAGAAGCCATGAAATCCGAGATAGGATCCATGTATCGAACAAAGCATGGACTTTGGTGGACTTGCCGTTGATCGGCAAGCCATAGAGATAAATGGATCTTTAAGAAGAAGACGGACGTGGGCGGTAATGTCACCGTCTATGAAGCTCGACTTGTGGCGAAGAGTTTTCACAAGTTCAAGGAGTTGACTACGATGAGATTTTCTCATCCGTAGCGATGCTTAAGTCCGTCGGAATCATGTTAGCATTAGCTGCATTTATGAAATCTGGCGGATGGATGTCAAGGCGAGTTTCCTTACCAGTTTACGTAAGGAAAGGTTGTATGTGATACAATCGAAAAGTTTTGTCGATCCTAAGGATGCTAAAAGGTATCTTGGCTCAATGATCCTTTCTAAGGACTGGAGTAAGCATCTCGGAGTTGGAATGTGCGCTTTGATAGGATGATCAAAGATTTTGGGTTTATACAAAGTTTATGAGAAACTTGTATTTCCAAAGAAGTGAGTGGGAGCACTATAGAATTTCTGATGAGTATATGTTGTTGACATATTGATGATCAGAAATGATGTAGAATTTATGGAAAGCATATAGGGTTATTTGAAAGATGATTTTCAATAGAAAACCTGGATTAGGCTACTTGAACAATAAGCATCAAGATCTATAAGATAGATCAAAATGTTTAATTATACTTTCAAATGAGCATGTACCTTGACATGATCTTGAAGGTGTTCAAGATGGATCAGTCAAAGAAGGAGTTCTTAGCTGAATTGTAAGGTATGAAGTTAAGAGTTAAAAGCTCGACCATGGCAGAAAAGAGAGAAAGGACGAAGGTCGTCCCGTATGCTTCAGACATAGGCTCTATAGTATGCTATGCTGTGTACCGCACCGGAAGTGTGCCTTGCCATGAGTCGATCAAGGGGTACAAGAATGATCCAGAATGGATCATTGGACAGCGGTCAAAATTGTCCTTGGAGTAAATAAGGACATGTTTCTCGATTATGGAGGTGATAAAGAGTTCGGCGTAAAGGGTTACGTCAATGCAAGCTTTAACACCTATCCGAGTGACTCTGAGTAGCAAACCGGATACGTATAGTGGAGCAACCATTTGGAATAGCTTCAAGTGGAGCGTGGAAGCAACATTTACAATATGACATAGAGAATTGCGAAGTACATACGGATATGAATACTGCAGACCCGTTGACTAAAACTTCTCTTACAAGCAAAACATGATCAATCCCTAGAACTCATTGAGACTTAATCACATGGTGATGTGAACTAGTTTAAGACACTAGTAGACTCTTTGGATGTTGGTCACATGGCGATGTGACCTATCACTTATTGATCACATGGCGATGTGAACTAGATTATTGACTCTAGTGCAAGTGGGAGATGTTGGAAATATGCCCTAGAGGCAATAATAAATTAGTTATTATTATATTTCCTTGTTCATGATAATCGTTTATTATCCATGCTATAATTGTATTGATAGGAAACTCAGATACATGTGTGGATACATAGACAACACCATGTCCCTAGTAAGCCTCTAGTTGACTAGCTCGTTGATCAATAGATGGTTACGGTTTCACGACCATGGACATTGGATGTCGTTGATAACGGGATCACATCATTAGAAGAATGATGTGATGGACAAGACAATCCTAAGCCTAGCACAAAGATCGTAGTTAGTATGCTAAAGCTTTTCTAATGTCAAGTATCTTTTCCTTAGACCATGAGATTGTGCAACTCCGGATACCGTAGGAATGCTTTGGGTGTACCAAGCGTCACAACGTAATCGGGTGACTATAAAGGTGCACTACGGTATCTCTGAAAGTGTCTGTTGGGTTGGCGCGAATCGAGGCTGGATTTGTCACTCCGTGTAAGCGAGAGGTATCTCTGGCCCACTCGGTAGGACATCATCATAATGTGCACAATGTGACCAAGGGGTTGATCACGGGATGATGTGTTACGAGCGAGTAAAGGGACTTGCGGAAGCGAGATTGAACAAGGTATCGGGATACCGACGATCGAATCTTGGGCAAGTACAATACCGCTGGACAAAGGGAATTGTATACGGGATCAATTGAGTCCATGACATCGTGGTTCATCCGATGAGATCATCGTGGAACATGTAGGAGCCAATATGGGTATCCAGATCCGCTATTGGTTATTGACCGGAGAACGTCTCGGTCATGTCTACATGTCTCCGAACCCGTAGGGTCTACACATAAGGTTCGATGGCGCTAGGGTTATAAAGGAAGTTTGTATGTGGTTATCGAATGTTGTTGAGTCCGGATGAGATCCCGGACGTCACGAGGAGTTCGGAATGGTCGGGAGGTAAAGATTTATATATGGAAAGTTGTTGTTGGGATTAGGAAAAAGTTCGGGTTTTTTCGGTATTGTACCGGAAGCTTCGAGAAGGTTCGGAGGATTCGGAGGGTCGGAGGTCCGGAAATGTTCCACCACATCAATACAGTAGCATGGGCTGTGGGGCGCCCTAGCCTTAATGGGCCAGGGGCACCAGCCCCCAAGGCCCATGCGCATGGGAGGGGAAACCCTAAGGGAAGGGCCTCCACTTGACTTGGGAGGCACTCCTCCCCTCTTGGCCGCCCCAAGTCCCATCTAGGGCTGGCCGCACCCCTTGGGGTGGGAAACCCTAAAGGGGGCGCAGCCCCCCTTTCCCCCTATATATACTTGAGGTTTTGGGCTGCCCAACACACATGAGTTCTCTTCCTCTTGGTGCAGCCCTGCCTCTCCTCCTCCTCCTCTCCCTTGGTGCTTGGCGAAGCCCTGCGGGATTGCCACACTCCTCCATCACCACCATGCCGTTGTGTTGCTGCTGGATGGAGTCTTCCTCAACCTCTCCCTCTCTCCTTGCTGGATCAAGGCGTGGGAGACGTCATCGGGCTGTACGTGTGTTGAACGCGGAGGTGCCGTCCGTTCGGCACGAGGATCTCCGGTGATTTGGATCACGACGAGTACTACTCCTTCAACCCCGTTCTCATGAACGCTTCCGCTTAGCGATCTACAAGGGTATGTAGATGCACTCTCCTTCCCCTCGTTGCTAGTTTCTCCATAGATAGATCTTGGTGATGCGTAGGAAAATTTTGAATTTCTGCTACGTTCCCCAACACTATCATATTACTTTTCTACTAAAACACCTTGCTGCAGATACTAAGTTTCAGGTGTGGTTGAATTGACAACTCAGCTGCTAATACTTGAGAATATTCTTTGGATCCCCTTGTGTCGAATCAATAAATTTGGGTTGAATACTCTACCCTCGAAAACTGTTGCGATCCCCTATATTTGTGGGTTATCAAGACCTTTTTCTGGCGCCGTTGCCGGGGAGCATAGCTCTATTCTTTGAGTCACTTGGGATTTATATCTGCTGGACACTATGAAGAACTTGAAAGACGCTATGACAACAATTTTGCCATCAACTACGAGGGTAGGTAAGGAACTGCCATCTAGCCTTGCACTAGATTCTCCTTCCGTTATAAGTAAGCTTGCGACACCTAAACCTGCTACTGCTATGAATTCTGATATGTCGCATGTTATTGATGATGCCACTTCTACTATGCATGATACTACTGTGCCTCTTGGTGAATTTCTAGATGAGAAAATTTCTAGGTCTAGAGCAAGATAAATTATTGAAACTGAACACGATGATGTTAGTGATGATGAAAATAGGCCTGCTATTCCTGAGGGTTACCTTTTTAATGCTGAATCTACTGAAGCTATTCTTGCTTTCCAGGATAGTCTTGAACGTAATAGGTTGCTAGTTAAATGGAGTAAAGAATATTTTAGAGGTAGGATGAGACCCGACCCTGCTTTTGCTACTTCACCTATCTGTGTTCCTGATCAGGATTATTATGATTTTTTTGTTGATCCAGATATAATTACTTTGGTTGAATCTGATCCTTTTTATGGCTATGAATCTGAAACTGTTGTGGCACATCTTCGTAAGTTAGATGATATAGCTGCTCTGTTTACTAATAATGATAGATCGCGCTACCTTTATTTACTCAAAATATTTCCGTTCTCAATAAAGGGTGATGCTAAGATATGGTTTAATTCTCTTGATCCTGGTTGTGTGCAAAGTCCCCAGGATATGGTTTATTACTTCTCTGCTAAATATTTCCCTGCTCATAAGAAACAAGCTGCTTTGAGGGATATATATAATTTTGTGCAAATTGAAGAAGAGAGTCTCCCACAAGCTTGGGGAGGCTTCTCAAGTTATAATGCTTTGCTGATCATCCTCTTAAGAAACCTGAAATACTTGATATCTTTTATAATGGACTAACCGATGCTTCCAGAGATTACCTGGATAGTTGTGCTGGCTCTCTTTTTAGGGAAAGAACACCAGATGAAGCTAAAATTTTATTGGATAATATGTTGACAAATGAAAATAATTGGGCACCTCCTGAGCCAACTCCCGAGCCAGCTCCCGAGCCAATTACTGAGCCTATTCCTAAACCAACTCCGAAGAGAGGTGTTCTATTTCTCGATCCGAAGATATGCAAGAGGCAAAGAAATCTATGAAAGAAAAAGGTATTAAAGCTGAAGATGTTAAGAATTTACCTCCTATTGAAGAAATACATGGTCTTAATTCACACTTTGTTGAAGAAGTATATGAACTCAATTACTTATTTACTGAAGAACCTCCCTATATCCCGACAAAGGTAGTAAAGGTAAATTCTCTCTATAGATATGATAAAGCTGAAGTCCCTCCTACTAAAATTGCTAGTCAGTGCTTGGATGAGTTTTATGACTTTATGTTTAAGCAAGATGACTTTAATGCTTATTTTGGTAGACAACTAAAACATAATACCTTTATGATTAAACGCTTGAGTGATTATATGGCTAATATTAGAGGTGAACTTAAACTTGTTAGCAAACATGCTTCTATGGTTACCACTCAAGTAGAACAAGTACTTAAAGCTCAGAAAGAAATACTTAATGAAATGAATAGTAAGAAAAATGATTATGCTGTTAGAGTGGCTACTAGAACTGGTAGAATGACTCAGGAACCTTTGTATCCTGAAGGCCACCCTAAGAGAATCGAGCAAGATTCTCAGAGAAATAATATAGATCTGCCTAGTTCTTCTAAAAGGAAGAAAAAGAAAAATGATAGAACTGTGCAAACTTCTAGTGAACCTATTGCTGAACCACCCGATAATCCAAATGATATCTCTGTGTCTGATGCTGAAACACAATATGGTAATGAACATGAACCTAGTAAAAATGTTAATGATGATGCTCAACCTAGTAATGATAATGATGTAGAAGTTGAACCTGCTGTTGATCTTGATAAACCACAGTCAAGAAATCAATGTTATGATAAAAGAGACTTCGTTGCTAGGAAACATGGTAAAGAAAGAGAACCATGGGTTCAGAAACCAATGCCTTTTAAATCCAAAACCATCCAAGAAAAAGGATGATGAGGATTTTGGCGCTTTTTGAAATGATTAGACCCATCTTTTTGCGTATGCGATTAAGCGATGTGCTCAAAACAAATCCTTATGCTAAGTATATGAAGGATATCATTACTAATAAAAGAAAGATACCTGAAGCTAAAATTTCCACCATGCTTGCTAATTACACTTTTAAGGGTGGAATACCAAAGAAACTTGGAGATCCAGGAGTACCCACTATACCAAGCTCCATTAAAAGAAATTATGTTAAAACTGCTTTATGTGATCTTGGAGCCGGTGTTAGTGTTATGCCTCTCTCTTTATATCATAGACTTGACTTGAATAAGTTGACACCTACTGAAATATGTTTGCAAATGGCTGATAAATCAACTGCTATACCTGTCGGTATTTGTGAGGGTGTGCCTGTTATGGTTGCAAACGTTACTATTTTAACGGACTTTGTTATTCTTGATATTCCCGAGGATGATAGTATGTCTATTATTCTTGGAAGACCTTTCCTTAATACTGCAGGGGCTATTATTGATTGCAACAAAGGCAATGTCACTTTACATGTTAATGGTAATGAGCACACGGTACACTTTCCGAGGAAACAACCTCAAGTTTATAGTATCAACTCTATTGGAAAAATTCCATTGATTATATTTGGAGGTTTTGAATTTCCTCTTCCTACTTTCAAGAAGAAATATGATATACTTATTATTGGGGATGTCCATATCCCCGTTGAGGTAACATAGAGTTATTCGAAATTTCTCCGGTTCCATGATTATCGGAATGAGTTTGTTAACAAGACTTGATCAACCTTGTTAGTGGATTCCTTTTGATGAGCATGAGATGGATGAAACTAGAAGCACAACCTTCTGTACCCTCTTTATATTTTACATTGTTTAGTAAAGTAAAATAGTATTTTTCCATCTGCGTCTCCCGACTTATCCGTGCAATATAAAAATATCCGAAAATAAAAGTCCTCGAATGCCATGCCAATTTAATATGATTTTTTAGGGAATATTTGAGGATTCTTGTGCAAAAATTACCACGGGGAGCTGCCACTGCCACGAGGTGGGCGTGCCCTACCCCCTAAGCGCGCCCCCTGCCTCGTGGGCCCACGGTGGCCCTCCTCCACTTATCCCTGCACCCATCTTCTTCCTTTGTCTCACACAAACCTGAAAAACCAACTCAAGCTCGTGTTCCAGCAACTTTTGCTGAGATTTTCGATCGCCTTGCTCAAAGCACCTCTCGCAAAACTGCTTGGGGAGATTGTTCGTTGGTATGTGACTCCTCCATTGGTCCAATTAGTTTTTGTTCTAGTGCTTTATTCTTTGCAAATTTGTGCTGCATAGGTGACCATGTTCTTGAGCTTGCATGTCAAATTTATATGGTTCCAAGTAGTTCTAATGCTTGATATATGCTCTAGGCACTTGTATGAGTAGTTGCTATCAGTTTTATTGAAGTTGGTTCACTTTTGTTTGAAGTTACTAAAAATTTCAGATTGTTTCAGAAATAATGAAGAGACTTTTGAGGGGCTCGTCGAAATGAAGCTCTAAGGAAAAACAAAAGGAAGAAGAGCGAAGCCCAAATTTAATTTGCCTCGCTGCTGAGGTTCGGCCGTGTGAATGGCCTTCCGATGACTTCTTGAGGAGAGCCGGGATTTATGAGGATTTCTATCTATTGATTGAGAACGCCGGCCTCACCAACTTCCTCCGCGACCACTACAAGAAATATGTCAACTAGTGACCACCACTATTGGTCACTGAAAGGTCACTGTTTTCAATTTGTGACCTTTTTGTGACCAAATACATAAGGTCAAAAGCTGGGGGTCGTTAACTGACTATAGCGACCTTTCTTCTGGAATGGTCGTAGACGGTTATGACCAAAAAAAAGGTCGTAGAGTTTACGACCAATTATTTTGGTCACTAGCAATCCGACCACACCACGTTAGATCCACCGTGGCAAGCTGACGTGGCAGAATTACGACCAAATGAAATGGTAGTAAAATAGAATCAGCCCGGTCCATTTCAGCCGTCTACATGAGCCAAGCCCAATAATTAGTGTTGGGGAACGTAGCAGAAATTCAAAATTTTCCTACGTATCACCAAGATCTATCTATGGAGAAACTAGCAACGAGGGAAGGAGAGTGCATCTACATACCCTTGTAGATCGCTAAGCGGAAGCGTTCATGAGAACGGGGTTGAAGAAGTCGTACTAAATCGTGATCCAAATCACCGGAGATCCTAGTGCCGAGCAGACGGCACCTCCGCGTTCAACACACGTACAGCCGGTGGCGTCTCCCACGCCTTGATCCAGCAAGGAGAGAGGGAGAGGTTGAGGAAGACTCCATCCAGCAGCAGCAGAACGGCGTGGTAGTGGTGGTGGAGCGTGGCAATCCTGCAGGGCTTCGCCAAGCACCAAGGGAGAGGAGGAGGATGAAGAAGAGAGACAGGGCTGCACCAACGAGAGATCGAATCACGCATTATGGGCAGCCCCTAGGCCTCATATATATAGGGAAGGGAGGAGGTGCGCCCCTCTGGGGTTCCCACCCCTAGAGGCGGCAGCCCTAGATTGGATCAAGGGGCGGCCAGAGGGAGGGAGAGGAGGCGCCCACTAGATGGGCCTTAGGGCCCATCTGCCCTAGGGTTTGCCCCTCCCACTTTCCCTTGCTCCTTGGGCCTCTTGTGGGGCGCACCAGCCCTTTGGGGCTGGTTCCCCCACACTTGGCCCACGCAGCCTTCTCAGGGTTGGTGGCCCCACTTGGTGGACCCAGGACCCTTCCGGTGGTCCCAGACATTACCGATATCGCCTCAAACTTTTCCGGTGACCAAAACAGGACTTCCATATATAAATCTTTACCTCCGGACCATTCCGAACTCCTCGTGACGTCCGGATCTCATCCGGGACTCGAACAACATTCGTTAACCACATACAAACTTCCTTTATAACCCTAGCGTCATCGAACCTTAAGTGTGTAGACCCTACGGGTTCGGGAACCATCTTGAACATGACCGAGGGCGTTCTCCGGTCAATAACCAACAGCGGATCTGGATACCCATGTTGGCTCCCACATGTTCCACGATGATCTCATCGGATGAACCACGATGTCAAGGACTCAATCGATCCCATATACAATTCCCTTTGTCTAGCGGTATTGTACTTGCCCGAGATTCGATCGTCGGTATCCCGATACCATGTTCAATCTCGTTACGGCAAGTCTCTTTACTCGTTCCGTAACACATCATCCGTGATCAACTCCTTGATCATATTGTGCACATTATGATGATGTCCTACCGAGTGGGCCCAGAGATACCTCTCCGTTTACGGAGTGACAAATCCAGTCTCGATTCGTGCCAACCCAGACACTTTCGGAGATACCTGTAATGCACCTTTATAGTCACCCGATTCGTTGTGACGTTTGGTACACCCAAAGTATTCCTACGGTATCCGGAGTTGCACAATCTCATGGTCTAAGGAAATGATACTTGACATTAGAAAAGCTTTAGCATATGAACTACGATCTTTGTGCTAGGCTTAGGATTGGGTCTTGTCCATCACATCATTCTCCTAATGATGTGATCCGTTATCAATGACATCCAATGTCCATGTTTAGGAAACCGTAACCATCTATTGATCAACGAGCTAGCCAATAGAGGCTTGCTAGGGACATGGTGTTGTCTATGTATCCACACATGTATTTGAGTTTCCTATCAATACAATTATAGCATGGATAATAAGCGATTATCATGAACAAGGAAATATAATAATAATAACTAATTTATTATTGCCTCTAGGGCATATTTCCAACAGTCTCCCACTTGCACTAGAGTCAATAATCTAGTTCACATCGTCATGTGATTAACAACGATAGGTCACATCGCCATGTGACCAACACCCAAAGAGTTTACTAGTGTCGTAAACTAGTTCACATCATCATGTGATTTAGACTCAATGAGTTACGAGGTTTGATCATGTTTTGCTTGTAAGAGAGGTTTTAGTCAGCGGGTTTTAGTCAGCGGTCTGAACCTTTCAGACCGTGTGTGCTTTGCAATTCTCTATGTCATATTGTAAATGCTGCTTCCACGCTCCACTTGGATCTATTCCAAATGGTTGCTCCACTATCGTATCCGGTTTGCTACTCGAGTCACTTTCGGATAGGTGTTAAAGCTTGCATCGGCGTAACCCTTTACGCCGAACTCTTTATCACCTCCATAATCGAGAAACATGTCCTTATTTACTCCAAGGACAATTTTGACCGCTGTCCAACGATCCATTCTGGATCATTCTTGTACCCTTAGTGACTCATGGCAAGGCACACTTCGATGCGGTACACATCATAGCATCTTGTAGAGCCTACGTCTAAGGCATAGGGGCGACCTTCGTCCTTTCTCTCTGATACTGCCGTGGTCGAGCTTTAAGTCTTAACTTCATACCTTACATCTCGAGCAAGAACTCCTTCTTTGGTGATCCATCTTGAACACCTTCAAGATCATGTCAAGGTATGTGCTCATTTGAAAGTATTATAAAGCATTTTGATCTATCCTTATAGATCTTGATGCTTATTGTTCAAGTAGCCTAATCCAGGTTTTCCATTGAAAACACTTTTCAAACAACCCTATATGCTTTCTAGAAATTCTACATCATTTCGATCATCAATATGTCAACATATACTCATCGAAATTCTATAGTGCTCCCACTCACTTCTTTGGAAATACAAGTTTCTCATGAACTTTGTATAAACCCAAAATCTTTGATCATCTTATCAAAGCGCACATTCCAACTCCGAGATGCTTACTCCAGTCCTTAGAAGGATCGCTGGAGCCAGCATACCTTTAGCATCCTTAGGATCGATAAAACTTTTCTGATTTTATCACATACAACCTTTCCTTACAAAACCGGTAAGGAAACTCGTTTTGACATCCATCTGCGGATTTCATAAATGCAGCTAATGCTAACATGATTCCGACGGACTTAAGCATCGCTACGGATGAGAAAATCTCATCGTAGTCAACTCCTTGAACTTGTGAAAACTCTTCGCCACAAGTCGAGCTTCATAGACGGTGATATTACCGTCCACGTCCGTCTTCTTCTTAAAGATCCATTCATCTCAATGGCTTGCCGCTCATCGGGCAGGTCCACCAAAGTCCATGCTTTGTCCTCGATACATGGATCCTATCTCGGTTTCATGGCTTCTAACCATTTGTCGAATTTGGGCCCACCATGCTTCTCCATAGCTTGTAGGTTCATTGTTGTCTAGCAACATGACCTTCAAGACAGGATTATGTACCACTCAAGTAGTACGCATCCTTGTCTCCCTCGAGGTGCGTTAGTGACTTGATCCAAACTTCATGATCACTATCATAAGCTTCTACTTCAATTGGTGTAGGTGCCATGGAACAACTTCACGTGCCCTGCTACACACTAGTTGAAGTGACGGTTCAATAACCTCATCAAGTCTCCACCATCCTCCCACTCAACTTTTCGAGACAAACTTTTCCTCGAGAAAGGACCCGATTCAAGAAACAATCCCTATTGCTTTCGGATCTGAATTAGGAGGTATACCCAACTGTTTTGGGTGTCCTATGAAGATGCATTTTATCCGCTTTGGGTTCAAGCTTATCAACCTGAAATTTTTTTCACATAAGCGTCGCAACCCCAAACTTTTAAGAAACGACAACTTAGGTTTCTTTAAACCATAATTCATACGGTGTCATCTCAACGGAATTACGTGGTACCCTATTAAAGTGAGTGCGGTTGTCTCTAATGTCTAACCCATGAACGATAGTGGTAATTCGATAAGAGATATCATGGTACGCACCAATCCAATAGAGTGCAACTATGATGTTCGGACACACCATCACACTATGGTGTTCCAGTAGTATTAATTGTGAAACAATTTGCACAATGTCTTAATTGTGTGCCAAAACTCGTAACTCAGATATTCATCTCTATGATCATATCATAGACATTCTATCCTCTTGTCACGAAGATCTTAAACTTCACTCTGAAATTACTTGAACCATTCAATATTTCAGACTTGTGTTTCATCAAGTAAATATAATCAACATCTACTCAAATCATCTGTGAAGTAAGAACATAACGATATTCACTGCATGCCTCAACACTCATTGGACTGCACACATCAAAATGTGTCACTTCAACAATTTGCTATCTTGTTCCATCTTACTGAAACCAAGGCTTTTCAGTCATCTTGCCCATGTGGTATGATTTGCATATCTCAAGTGATTCAAAATCAAGTGAGTCCAAACGATCCATCTGCATGGAGTTTCTTCATGCGTATACACCAATAGACATGGTTAGCATGTCTCAAACTTTTCAAAAACGAGTGAGTCCAAAGATCCATCAACATGGAGCTTCTTCATGCGTTAACACCAATATGACTTACATGGCGATTGCCACAAGTAAGTGGTACTATCATTACTATCTTATAATTTTGGCATGAAATGTGTATCACTACGATCGAGATTCAATAAACCATTCTTTTAGGTGCAAGACCATTGAAGGTATTTATTCAAATAAATAGAGTAACCATTATTCTCCTTAAATGAATAACCGTATTGCGATAGACATAATCCAATCATGTCTATGCTCAGCGCAAACACCAAATGATAATTATTCTGGTTTAACACCAATCTCGATGGTAGAGGGAGCGTGCGATGCTTGATCACATCAACCTTGGAAACACTTCCAACACATATCGTCACTCACCTTTAGCTAGTCTCCGTTTATTCCGCAGCCTTTTATTTGAGTTACTAACACTTAGCAACCGAACGGTATCTAATACCCTGGTGCTACTAGGAGTACTAGTAAAGTACACATTAACATAATGTATATCAATATACTTCTATCGACCTTGCCAGCCTTCTCATCTACCAAGTATCTAGGGTGGCTCTGCTCGATGGCAGTTCCCTTATTCGAAGCACTTAGTCTCGGGTTTGGGTTCAACCTTGGGTTTCTTCACTTGTGCAGCAGCTGATTTGCCGTTTCATGAAGTATCCTTCTTGCCCTTGCCCTTCTTGAAACTAGTGGTTTCACCAACCATCAACAATTGATGCTCCTTCTTGATTTCTACTTTCGCGGTGTCAAACATCGCGAACACTTCAAGGATCATCATATCTATCCCGATATGTTATAGTTCATCACGAAGCTCTAGTAGCTTGGTGGCAATGTCTTTGGAGAAACATCACTATCTTATCGGAAGATTAACTCCCACTCGGTTCAAGTGATTGTTGTACTCGGACAATCTGAGCACAAGCTCAACGATTGAGCTTTTCTCCCTGAGTTTGCAGGCTAAGAAAATCGTCGGAGGTCTTATACCTCTTGGCGTGGGCACGAGCCTGAAATCCCAATTTCAGCCCTCGAAACATCTCATATGTTCATGACGTTTGGCGTCTTTCGTGCCTCTACTCTAAACCTTTCAACTGGACTATCACGTAGTTATCAAAAGCGTATGTCCGATGTTGAAACATCCACAAGCGACGTTTGGGGTTCAGCACACCGAGCGGTGCATTAAGGACATAAGCTTTCTATTGTCCGCATAATTGCTACTTTCAACTTTCAACTTTATTTTCTCTAGGAACATATCTAAACAATGGAACTAAAGCGCGAGCTTACGACATAATTTGCAAAAGGTCTTTGGACTATGTTCAAGATAATTAAGTTCATCTTATGAACTCCCACTCAGATAGACATCCATCTGGTCATCTAAGTGATTACATGATCCGAGTCAACTAGGCCGTGTCCGATCATCACGTGAGACGGACTAGTCATCATCGGTGAACATCTTCATGTTGATCGTATCTACTATACGACTCATGCTCGACCTTTCGGTCTCTGTGTTCCGAGGCCATGTCTGTACATGCTAGGCTCGTCAAGTTAACCCTAAGTGTATTGCGTGTGTTCCAAGGCCATGTCATACATGCTAGGCTCGTCAACACCGTTGTATGTGAACGTAAGAATCCATCACACCCGATCATCACGTGGTGCTTAGAAGCGACGAACTTTTGGCAGCGGTGCACAGTTAGGGGCAACACTTCTTGAAATTGTTGTAAGGATCATCTTATTTACTACCGTCGTTCTAAGTAAACAAGATGCATAGACATAATAAACATCACATGCAATTATATATTAGTGACATGATATGGCCAATATCATATAGCTCCATTGATCTCCATCTTCAGGGCTCCATGATCATCATTGTCACCGGCATGACACCATGATCTCCATCATCATGATCTCCATCATCGTGTCTTCATGAAGTTGTCTCGCCAACTATTACTTCTACTACTATGGCTACCGGTTAGCAATAAAGTAAAGTAATTACATGGCGTCGTTTAATGACACGCAGGTCATACAATAAATAAAGACAACTCCTATGGCTCCTGCCGGTTGTCATATTCATCGACATGCAAGTCGTGAATCCTATTACAAGAACATGATCAATCTCATACATCACATATCATTCATCACATTCTTCTTGGCCATATCACATCACATAGCATACCACCGCAAAACAAGTTAGATGTGCTCTAATTGTTGTTTGCATGTTTTACGTGGCTGCTATGGGTTTTAGCAAAACGTTTCTTACCTCATAAAACCACAACGTGATATGCCAATTGCTATTTACCCTTCATAAGGACCCTTTTCATCGAATCCGTTCCGACTAAAGTGGGAGGCGGCACCCTAGCCACCTTATGCACCAAGTGCATGTCGATCAGTAGAACCCGTCTCACGTGGAAGTGCGTGTAAGGTCGGTCCGGCCGCTTCATCCCACAATACCGTCGAAAACAAGATTGGACTAGTAACGGTTAGCATATTGAACAACATCAACGCCCACAACTACTTTGTGTTCTACTCGTGCAAAGAATCTACGCAATAGACCTAGCTCATGATGCCCTTTGTTGGGGAGCGTGGCAGAAATTCAAAATTTTCCGACGTATCACCAAGATCTATCTATGGAGAAACTAGCAACGAGGGAAGGAGAGTGCATCTACATACCCTTGTAGATCGCTAAGCGGAAGCGTTCATGAGAACGGGTTGAAGAAGTCGTGCTCGTCGTGATCCAAATCACCGGAGATCCTAGTGCCGAGCAGACGGCACCTCCGCGTTCAACACACGTACAGCCCGGTGGCGTCTCCCACGCCTTGATCCAGCAAGGAGAGAGGGAGAGGTTGAGGAAGACTCCATCCAGCAGCAGCACAACGGCGTGGTAGTGGTGGTGGAGCGTGGCAATCCCGCAGGGCTTCGCCAAGCACCAAGGGAGAGGAGGAGGATGAAGAAGAGAGACAGGGCTGCACCAACGAGAGATCGAATAGCGCATTATGGGCAGCCCCTAGTTCTCATATATATAGGGGAAGGGGAGGAGGGTGCGCCCCCTCTAGGGTTCCCACCCCTAGAGGGGCGGCAGCCCTAGATTGGATCAAGGGGGGCGGCCAAGAGGGGAGGGAGAGGGAGGCGCCCACTAGATGGGCCTTAGGGCCCATCTGCCCTAGGGTTTGCCCCCTCCCACTCTCCCTTGCGCCTTGGGCCTCTTGTGGGGGGCGCACCAGCCCCTTTGGGGCTGGTTCCCTCCCACACTTGGCCCACGCAGCCTTCTGGGGTTGGTGGCCCCACTTGGTGGACCCCCGGGACCCTCCCGGTGGTCCCGGTACATTACCGATATCGCCCGAAACTTTTCCGGTGACCAAAACAGGACTTCCCATATATAAATCTTTACCTCCGGACCATTCCGAAACTCCTCGTGAAGTCCTGGATCTCATCCGGGACTCCGAACAACATTCGGTAACCACATACAAACTTCCTTTATAACCCTAGCGTCATCGAACCTTAAGTGTGTAGACCCTACGGGTTCGGGAACCATCTGAGACATGACCGAGGCGTTCTCCGGTCAATAACCAACAGCGGATCTGGATACCCATGTTGGCTCCCACATGTTCCGTGATGATCTCATCGGATGAACCACGATGTCAAGGACTCAATCGATCCCGTATACAATTCCCTTTGTCTAGCGGTATTGTACTTGCCCGAGATTCGATCGTCGGTATCCCGATACCTTGTTCAATCTCGTTACGCAAGTCTCTTTACTCGTTCCGTAACACATCATCCGTGATCAACTCCTTGATCATATTGTGCACATTATGATGATGTCCTACCGAGTGGGCCCAGAGATACCTCTCCGTTTACGGAGTGACAAATCCAGCTCGATTCGTGCCAACCCAATGACACTTTCGGAGATACCTGTAATGCACCTTTATAGTCACCCGATTACGTTGTGATGTTTGGTACACCCAAAGTATTCCTACGGTATCCGGAGTTGCACAATCTCATGGTCTAAGGAAATGATACTTGACATTAGAAAAGCTTTAGCATATGAACTACGATCTTTGTGCTAGGCTTAGGATTGGGTCTTGTCCATCACATCATTCTCCTAATGATGTGATCCGTTATCAATGACATCCAATGTCCATGGTTAGGAAACCGTAACCATCTATTGATCAACGAGCTAGCCAATAGAGGCTTGCTAGGGACATGGTGTTGTCTATGTATCCACACATGTATTTGAGTTTCCTATCAATACAATTATAGCATGGATAATAAACGATTATCATGAACAAGGAAATATAATAATAATAACTAATTTATTATTGCCTCTAGGGCATATTTCCAACAATTAGGCCCGTTTAATTTATTTTTTCTCTTTATTTTGCTTATGTGTATGGGCCTGGCCCAATAATTTGGGCTTTTATTTTCTGGGAGTGGAGCCTTTTTCTGATGAATTTTTTTTATAGTCCACTATTGTTTTGGGCCACAGCCTTTTTGGTCTAGTTCGAATTTGGGCCTTGGCCTTTTTATTATCTGCTATGCAGCCTTTTATAAAAAAAATTCTTACAGTCATATCTTTTTTTAGGCCCAAGCCTTTTTGGTCTAATTCTTGTTTGGGCCTTGGCCTTTTTAGAGCCCAAGTTCTAATTTTGCATAACTATAAACAGAAAGGCCCAGGTGCACAAGTGATCCACATAACTTCACAAAAAATAAACAAAATGATCCACAAAATGATCCACATAACTTCACATAACTTCACAGGTTCACAAGATCACATAACTTCACAGGTGCTCAAAATGCAACAAAATGCAACAGCTCTCAGCTCAGCTCAGTTCAAAATGCAACAACCTTAGCTCAACTCAAAGACAAAGAGGGCCATCAAACTACCTTAGCTCAACCACAGCACAGCCATCAAACTACCTTAGCTCCAAAGAGAGCCATCAAGTGGGCTAACTTCTCTTCCTGTTCTTGAGACTTCTGCCGCAGCAGCTCAAGTTCCTTGTCGCGTGCAGCTTCAGATTCTTCCGCCTTCATCTTGATTGCTGTCAATTCTTCTTGCACCAGTTCAGCTTGAAGCTCGGACCTCTCCAGCTTCTACTCAAGGTCACAAATATGAGCAAACACTTCAGCAGTTGCTTTGCGGGAGTTGTTCCTAGATGACTGGAGCCCAACATTCGTGAGGAATGTGCTTTGCTTGACAGATTTCGACAGCACTTCTTCGACAATTTGAACAGTAGACTTTGGCTCTTCACCTTTTGGTACCGGCGCGTCCTTCATTTCTTCCATCTCAAGCTAGCATATGGAGGAAAATGATAGGCATTAGTGGAGAAACCAAACCAGCACACAAATGGATTATTTGAAGTAACCAAACCAGCACACAAAATCTGTACGAGATGATGACTAGTGACCTGGAGACATGCAATTGGAACAATATGATCGCTTCATTAAGCCTAGAATGGTGGTTCTATATAAGATAGCTTCCTGACTAACATTCAGATCAAATTTCATCATGTCATAAAAAATGCAACAAATAGCATCAAAGCATGGAACACAACGTGTGTGAATCAAACATCATGGAACTATCTTCATTAAGCCTAGCATGGAACTATAAGCATGGAACTATCAAACAGCATCAAATCATCAAAGCATCAAACAGCATCAAAGCTGCTGTGAATCAAACAGGGCATGGACAAAGCATGGAGTGACTTACTATAGCAGCCTTGACTGGCTCCGAAAACCCGTGCTTCTTGCTGTTGTGGGTGGCCTTAAACAAGTCAATCGCAGACAGCTCCTCACCCTTACGCTCTTCTTTCTGAAATGTTTTTCAACAAAAATCAAAATGTTATTCAGCAAGAATCAGAAATGTTATCCAACGAGGATCAAGCGGTAAGGTCTCTAGAGAAAAGTTCTCACGATGGCAAAATGTGTGCTGTGTAGTGCACGAACCAGTTCTCGATTGTACACGACTTTTCCTCGATTCATCTTGTTCGACACACGTGTTCCCTACAAAAAAGCATCTTGTCGGCATGATCTAGCACTAGCATATCATGTGTAGAACATAAAGCATCAAACAAAGCAGAGACAAACCTTGTGTCTTGGGGTAGACCACATCTCCACGAGCTTGCCATTCACCATCCATCGGATCAGTGCGGAGACTTGATGCTGACTTTATTTATGACTACGGTATCAAAATACTTCTTCTTGATCGATGGCGTCATTCTTTGAACTTTTCTGCAGAATATCTTTGCACGCGGTCTTGATAGTCTCTGAGTCCGTGTTCATCTCAAAATTTCCCTACTAAGACAACAAACAAGGTAGGAACAATATTAGTGATCATGCATAGGTGTAACAGAAAATAGATAGCACATTAACTATGAAACAAGTAGCTTACAAAGAACTTTCCCAATGTAGTTCTCAATAGACTAGCATTTTTTTGTATAGCTTGAAGTGAGGAAGAACCGGAAGATGGCTTCTTTAGCGATTCCACACTCGAAGCAAGCTTTGCTGAATCGAGGCTTCTCTGGATGCTTCATCCTTGACAATTTGGATAGGCACCTTGCTACCAAGCGACTTGGTGATCCTCTCTAGCCCTTTGCCCTTTCTATGTCTAGTCTTGGTAGTCATTGCATCTGAAAATGAAATTGAACTCATAAATTAGAATAGAAATCGACAAAAGCATACATGATCATTCCATTTGGAAAATGCACAAGTAAAAGATAGCATTGCAAAGGTCAACTTGCCTGATTGAAGCACAAGCTGCTGTTCTTCTTCATTGATGACATCATTCCTGTCAATAGAAGGTGCAATAGGGCTGAGGTCTGTGTGGACAGTGCCTGCTTCATCAATGCAGATGGTTCCTCCTTCATCTAGGGAAACAGTGCCACTTCCATCCATGCTGAGAGTGGTTCCTTCATCCATGGGCGGCAACTCATCACCCATTTGCACCGAGGTCTCAGAGTCCATGCGCAGCAGACTTTGCTAATGGTCCGTCGCAGTCGCCATATTTGCTTTCTGCCTTGTGACTCTATCAAGGGCAGGTTCATCAGGTTCCAGGATCCTCTTTTTTTGTCCTAGAGCTGGGGCCATCACCCTTCCTGGAGGCATTGCAGCAGATGTTTCTGAGCTCTTCTTCTTGCTGACTGTCTTCTTAACACCAGGCCTCTTCGTCCTAGATTCCTTCAGTGCCTCGTATAAACAGCATGGAAAAAAGCATTAGATCACAAGAGAAATATGTGAGCACAAGGAATAACAAAGCATAAAAGAACCCCAGCCCTCCAAGCAAGACAGAGTTTGCACCTTAACAGTCTTTCTCACTACAACATCATCCACTTCCTCTCCATCAATAACTTCATCCTCCTTAGGATTGTACTCTGGGTCATCATTGATAACTCCACTACCTTCTTGAACGTCATCACTTCTACCTTCTCGTACATCATTTGTTTTCCTAATCATCGACGCTATTGCACCGATGCCAAGGGTCTGGAACAACTGATTGTTCCTCATGATATTTCTAGCCCTAACCTTCTCGTACTCGGTGAGAGGCTCTTCTTTGCATGATAAAGGAAACATAACTATTAGGTGAATGTTTGGAATGCATGAATGTTTGGAATACGTATCTTATGAAATTTTGTTATCATTTAATCCTAGTTATTCAGGTAAGGAAGACTAACAGCACACAGGCACAATTAAGCCAGCTTATTCAGATTGCAGCAATACATTTCACTTAGCATATTAAGACACAGATTTTATGAAACTGACAGTATAACCACAAGGGGCAAGTTGCATACCAACGGTTGGCCTCACGTTTGACCTTGTCATCCTTGCCATGGATGATCTTGAGGTGGTGCTTGCAAAATAGAATAAACAACAATCAGATAGAACAGGGATAAAGTAAAAGCACTTGTGTCAACAAAGGAAAGCATTTGGACCATCATGCACATACATGTAATACATGTGAAACAAACTTGATGGATCAACAATACAGTGATCTAGTGTTATTAATTAAGCAAACATGTAAGTGCACTAAACAAGCATGCATGTACACTCGAAAGATATGAAGCATCTCTTAATATCTTCACTACATCAAGCAGGAGGTAGTAATGTACATCAAGAAATCTTCCTAGTGCCTCATATAAAGTACACAACAAGCAAGAAAAGTGCTAGTAGTACTGCTAATGCAAACCCTAACCATATGTATGCTGGCAAGCAACTGAATTGAAGCAAACTATATATGTGAAGCAATGCATTAGCAGTAGTATATGTGAAGCAAACTACATCAAGCTAAGTGAATAAAGGTTGTGGTACCAGAGACAAGAATAGAACTCACATGTATTACAATTATATATAGTTGGATACAGATACTGATTACACACAAATTATACTTGATAATGTGGATTAGCAAAACAACTATTTACAACAATTACTTTTATGTTTTAACTTGCAATTTTATCCATGTACCTGCAATCATCTATAAGCAAATGAATTACTCAATTGTTTTCCCTAATGGAGGCAAGCTTATGCATTCAGAGCAACTGATTGCCCAATAGTTGATGAATAAAGAAGCAAGCAGTGTTAACAATAATAGTAGGCCTTGAAATCATGCTTATGCAGGCAATTTAGAAGAGTATATTAAAACACCAAAAATTATCTAGCACCAATATGGTATATATTAAAACTAGTCATACTGCCTTAACACACCAGGAATTCCAATACCACAGTAAGTACTAAGCATTCTCTTTTTCACTGGAAAGAAGAACGCAAGCTTCATGCACATATCATAAAAGAAGAACACTGCTACAAACCCCATGTGCACAATATAAAAGAAGTCTTCTACTTGAACAATCAGGATGGGCGTGCAACAAGAACCCTAACCCCATCATGTTCTAGCCATGAACCAGAGGGAGATCATCCCCATGAACCCCATGAAACCTAACCCTGACCCCATGAACCCTAACCCTAACCCCATGAACCAGACGGAGATCCTAACCCTAGAAGATCCTAACCCTAGAAGATCCTAACCCTAGAAGATCCACCGAACCAGAGGGGAGATGGATCCAGCAGATGAAGGGAGATGGATCCACCGAATATCGAGGGGAGATGGAGAAGTACCTAGGGGCGGATGATGTTGATGATGCAGCGGTGGTCGTCGTCGATGTAGCCGCCGCCGTCGTCGATGTGGTCGATGTAGCCGTCGTCGTTGTTGATGTAGTCGATGTAGCCACCGTCGTCGTCGATGTAGTCGATGTAGCCGAGGGGAGGGGATTCGTCGTCGGGGAGGGCGGCGCGACGCGGCGTGGCGGCACGGAGCAAGGGAGGGAGGGAGTGGGGCGGCGGGGCTGCGGAGCGGCGCGGAGGAGGGGAGGGAGTGGGGCGGCGCGGCGGCGCGGAGCAAGGGAGGGAGTGGGGCGGCGGGGCGGCGCAGAGGGGAGGGAGAAGCGGGGAGGGGAATGGGGAAATTTTGGGGAGTGGGAGGGGAGGATCCCGCGTGTTTAGTGGGAGAGGGGTGGTGGGTCCCGAATGGTAGTGGGAGAGAAGTGGTGGGAAATTTTCGTGTGGTGGGAGGGAAAATTTGGTGCTAGGAGGGAAATTTTCACCAGTTTTTAGACGTTTTGAGGCAGAAAAAATAGGGTTTTTTGTAAACTTTGTAGAAATCATGGTTAAAATCATACCGAGTAGCTCAAGAAAACATCCGTATTGCAAGTTTAGTAATTTTGCTAGTTGGTAGGCCACATTTAATGATGTGACGCGGAGGTCTCCCATTTTTTGAATTTTTTACGGTGTTTTCAAAAACCGGCTGATTTCGTCGCGGCGGCCGTCCGTGGCTAGGGTCTGATCCATGCCAATCTGTTGTCGATTCTGTGATGAAATGCCTACGTGTGAAGCTAAAAAGCATTTTTGGCAAAAATAACGGGCAAGCTATGGAGGATCCGCAGTTCAAATTCCAGCCGGTTCCAGCTGAATCGGCCGAAGGTGGTCTGAATTGCCGGGAGTAGCTACGAGGGTCGGAAATGCATGCTTTTTGGCGACCGTCCGTAAAATAGGGTCTACTTTGAGATAGACATGGAATGACGCCGTTAGGGGTGACCCTCCTTGTAGCCGCTTCACGAAAAACGCATGTCTTTAGCATTCAAAAAATGAAAAACGGTTTTTCTTGTTAAACAAGTTGGAACCTCGCTTTGGCAACATTGTTTGCCATCACAAGATGGAGGCATGCACCAAATTTGGGCATATTATCAAAAACTATTCATTGGATGCGGCCATATCATTGCTAGTTTGGCTTGAAAGCCATGAATCTTCGTTCATGGTAGGTCGTTTTTTAGAACACTTTTTCAAGAAAACATCCGTATTGCAAGGTTAGTATTTTTGCTAGTTGGTAGGCCACATTTGATGATGTGACGCGGAGGTCTCCCATTTTTTTGAATTTTTTTGAATTTTTTACGGTGTTTTCAAAAACCGGCTGATTTCGTCGCGGTGCCCAATATAGCAGATCTTGCTCCTTATTCTCTTTGAGCAAGGGTCTTTGTCACAATGGACACAAGCCTGATAACCCGCTGTGATCCTCCCAGACAGAGTGTGCAGAGCCGGGAAATCATGGATGGACCATATGATTGCAGCACGTAGATTGAACTTTTCTTCCGGACTCAAGGCATCGTATGTAGGTACACCAGTCCAGAGCTGGAGCAGTTCTTCTACGAGGGGCTCCATAAAGACATCAAAATCCTTTCCTGGAGACTCTGGACCCGGGATAAGCAATGACATCATGAAGTTGGACTGATCCATGCATGCCCATAGTGGCAGGTTGTACGACACCACAAAAACTGGCCACATGCTATAAGACGTGCTCATTTTCCCAAACGGATTAAACCCATCTGTGGCAATGCCAAGTTTTATGTTTCGTGGATCTGCAGCAAAATATAAATGTATACTGTCAAACTCTTTCCATGCCTCTCCATCCGCTGGATGACTCAGCTCATTGTCCACAGGTTGCCGCTTCAGCTTGTGTCACTGTACCTCACGCGATGATTCCTTCGAGATGAACATCCGCTGCAACCTTGGTATCAAGGGAAAGTGCCTCAGTACCTTCTCCGGTAGAACAAATGGGAGAAAAGGATAGTAGCATTGCCCCTTTTATTTTTTTTATTTTTTTATTTTTTTGGGCCTTCTTATTTTTTCTTTGGCCTTTCTCTTTTTTTGGGCCTTTCTTTTTTTGGCCTTTCTTCTTTTTTTTGGGAAATGATCTAATAATGATGATCATCACACTTTCATTGATTACAACATTTGAATTACAACTCGAAACTAGAACAAGATATGACTCTATATGAATGCCTCCGGCGGTGTACCGGGATGGTGCAATGAATCAAGAGTGACATGTATGAAAAATAATGCATGGTGGCTTTTCCAGAAATACGATGTCAACTACATGACCATGCAATGGCAATATGACAAATGTAACGTATGTCATAATGATGATAAACGGAACGGTGGAAAGTTGCATGGCAATATATCTCGGAATGGCTATGGAAATGCCATAATAGGTAGGTATGGTGGCTGTTTTGAGGAAGATATAAGGAGGTTTATGTGTGATAGAGCGTATCGTATCACGGGGTTTGGATGCACCGGCGAAGTTTGCACCATCTCTCAAGGTGAGAAAGGGCAATGCACGGTACTGAAGAGGCTAGCAATGGCGGAAAGGTAAAAGTGCGTATAATCCATGGACTCAACATTAGTCAAAAGAACTCATATACTTATTGCAAAAATTTAGAAGTCATCAAAAATAAAGTACTACGCGCATGCTCCTAGGGGGATAGATTGGTAGGAAAAGACCATCGCTCGTCCCCGACCGCCACTCATAAGGATGCACAAGCCAGGTACACTTCATGTTTCAAATTTGTTACACAACTTTAACCATATGTGCATGCTACGGGACTTGCTAACTTCAACACAAGCATTTCTGAAATTCACAACTACTCAACTAGCACGACTTTGATATTATTACCTCCATATCTCAAAACAATTATCAAGCATCAAACTTATCTTAGTATTCAACGCACTCAAAAGAAAGTTTCACATATCTTGAACACCAAGTATATTAACATTAAGCAAATTACCATGCTATTAACGACTCTTAAAATAATATAAGTGAAGCATGAGAGCAAACAACAAACTACTCCAAAAGATATAAGTGAAGATCAACGAGTAGTTGAATAATTATGCAACTATATGAAGACTCTCCCATTTAATAATTTCAGATCTTGGTATTGTATCCAAACAGCAAGCAAAACCAAATAAAACTACATTGCAAGGATAGCACCACTCATGTGAAGAAGCAAAAACTTAGGCTCAACCGATACTAACCGATAGTTGTTGAAGAACAAAGGTGGGATGCCTACCAGGGCATCCCCAAGCTTAGATGCTTGAGACTTCTTGGAATATTATCTTGGGGTGCCTTGGGCATCCCCAAGCTTGAACTTTTGTGTCTCCTTAATTCCTCTCATATCATGGTTTCTCTTTTTATCAAAAGCTTCATTCACAACAAACTCAACAAGAACTCGTGAGATAGGTTAGTATAAACCAATGCAAAACCTTATCATTTTCTACTGTAACAAATCACTTACATTATTATTCAACATTGCATACTAAATTCATCTGCATATTTAATACTCCTATCATCAAATAGAATCATTAAACAAGCAAACATATGCAAACAATGCAAACATAACAGCAATCTACCAAAACAGTACAGTCTGTAAAGAATGCAAGATTCATCATACTTACCTAACTCCAAAAATTATGAACTAAAATTCCCACTGTAATAAATTTATCAGAGCTCAATATGCAAAAAGATTCAACATTATACCACTCTCTTACTTTTCTATAGAATTTTTGCAACAGAGGTAAACTTTCTGTTTTCAAACAGCAACATGCATACTAGCAAAATAAGCATGGCAAAGGCTATCCTTGACTTTTTTATTGAAACTAAAGGTGCAAAAAATTATTATAACTAAAAGCAAGAAAAACAAAACAAAATGACATGACGCTCCAAGCAAAACACGTATCATGTGGTGAATAAAAATATAGCTCCAAGTAAAGTTACCGATGAACGAAGACGAAAGAGGGAATGCCTTCTGGGGCATCCCCAAGCTTAGGATCTTGGTTGTCCTTGAATATTACCTTGGGGTGCCTTGGGCATCCCCAAGCTTATGATCTTTCCACTCCTTTTTCCATAGTCCATCGAATCTTTACCCAAAACTTGAAAACTTCACAACACAAAACTTAATAGAAAACTCGTAAGCTCCGTTAGCGAAAGAAAACAAAACACCACTTCAAGGTACTGTAATTAACTCATTCTTTATTTATATTGGTGTTAAACCTACTATATTCCAACTTCTCTATGGATCATAAACTATTTTACTAGCCATAGATTCATCAAAATAAGCAAACAACACACGCAAAACAGAATCTGTCAAAAACAGAACAGTTTGTAGTAATCTGAAACTAACGCAAACTTCTGGAACTCAAAAAATTCTACCAAAATTAGACGACCTGGAAAATTTGTTTATTGATCAGAAGCAATTGTAATCAATATTTTATCACGTTCTGGTGATTTTTAACAATTCGGGCACTGAGCACAAAGATTCTGGAAATTACAGCAAGATCAAATAACTATCATCCAAGAAGATCCAATAGGTTCAACTTGGCACAAACACTAATTAAAAGATAAAACCACATCTAAATAGAGTCTACATGGATTATTTATTCCTAAAAAGAACCAAAAAGTAAGAAACTAAAATAAAATTGGGTTGCCTCCCAACAAGCGCTATCGTTTAACGCCCCTAGCTAGGCATGACGATTTCAATGATGCTCACATAAAAGATAAGAATTGAAACATAAAGAGAGCATCATGAAGAATATGACTAGCACATTTAAGTATAAACCACTTCCTATGAATTGGGATTTTGTGAGCAAACAACTTGTGGGAACAATAATCAACTTGCATAGGAAGGTAAAACAAGCATAACTTCAAAACTTTAAGCACATAGAGAGGAAACTTGATATTATTGCAACTCCTACAAGCATATGTTCCTCCCTCATAATAATTTTCAGTAGCATCATGAATGAATTCAACAATATAACCAGCACCTAAATCATTCTTTTCATGACCTACTTGCATAGAAAATTTACTACTCTCCACATAAGCAAAATTCTTCTCATGAATAATAGTGGGAGCAAACTCAACAAAATAGCTATCATGTGATTGAAAATTAAGATCAAGATGACAAGTTTCATGGTTATCATTATTCTTTAAAGCATACGTGTCATCACAATAATCATCATAGATAGGAGGCATGCTTTCATCATAGTAAATTTGCTCATCAAAGCTTGGGGGACAAAAAATATCATCTTCGTGAAACATAGCTTCCCCAAGCTTCTGGCTTTGCATATCATTAGCATCATGGATATTCAAGGAGTTCATACTAACAACATTGAAATCATGCTCATCATTCACATATTTTATGCCAAAAATTTTATGTAATTCTTCTTCTAGCACTTGAGCACAATTATCCTTTCCATCATGCTCACGAAAGATATTAAAAAGTTGAACCGTATGAGACAAACTCAATTCCATTTTTTTGTAATTTTCTTTTATAGACTAACTAGTGCTAAAACAAGAAACAAAAAGATTCGATTGCAAGATCTAAATATATATCTTCACTTATCTAGCCTCCCCGGCAACGGCGCCAGAAAAGAGCTTGATGTCTACTACACAACCTTCTTCTTGTAGACGTTGTTGGGCCTGCAAGTGCACAGGTTTGTAGGACAGTAGCAAATTTCCCTCAAGTGGATGACCTAAGGTTTATCAATCCACGAGAGGCGTAGGAGGAAGATGGTCTCTCTCAAACAACCCTGCAACCAAATAACAAAAAGTCTCTTGTGTCCCCAACGCACTCAATACAATAGCAAATTGTATAGGTGCACTAGTTCGGCGAAGAGATGGTGATACAAGTGCAATATGGATGGTAGATATAGGTTTTTGTAATCTGAAATAATAAAAACAGCAAGGTAACAAGCGGTAAAAGTGAGC
This sequence comes from Aegilops longissima, assembly GCA_021605205.1. Taxonomy (NCBI): domain Eukaryota; kingdom Viridiplantae; phylum Streptophyta; class Magnoliopsida; order Poales; family Poaceae; genus Aegilops; species Aegilops longissima. The sequence goes on along the minus strand of CM038679.1, from coordinate 700,591,688 downwards.
GTAAACGGTATTGCAATGATAGGAAACAAGGCTTAGGGTTCATACTTTCACTAGTGCAAGTTCTCTCAACAATAATAACATCGATAGATCATATAACAAGCCCTCAACATGCAACAAAGAGTCACTCCAAAGACACTAATAGCGGAGAACAAACGTAGAGATTATGGTCGGGTACGAAACCACCACAAAGCTATTCTTTCGGATCGATCTATAAAAGAGTTCGTACTAGAATAACACCTTAAGATACAAATCAACCAAAACCCTAATGTCACCTAGATACTCCATTGTCACCTCAAGTATCCGTGGGCATGATTATACGATATGCATCACAAAATCTCAGATTCATCCAACCAACATAAAAGTACTTCAAAGAGTGCCCCAAAGTTTCTACCGGAGAATAAAGAACGCGTGCCAACCCCTATGCATAGGTTCCCAATGTCACGAAACCCGCAAGTTGATCACCAAGACATACATCAAGTGTTCATAAAAGACTCAATCCGATAAGATAACTTCAAAGGGGAAACTCAATTCATCACAAGAGAGTAGAGGGGGAGAAACATCATAAGATCCAACTACAATAGCAAAGCTGGGGATACATCAAGATCATATCACCTCAAGAACACGAGAGAGAGAGAGAGAGAGAGAGAGAGAGATCAAACACATAGCTACTGGTACATACCCTCATCCCCGAGGGTGAACTACTCCCTCCTCGTCATGGAAAGCGCTGGGATGATGAAGATGGCCGCCGGAGATGGATCCCCTCCAAAGAAGCTACGGAAAGGGTACCGATTGGTTTTGGTGGTTCTGGAGGCTTGCGGCGGCGGAACTCCCGATCTATCTTCTGTTCTGGAAGTTTTAGGGTACGACGGTATATGTGGGTGAAAGGAGAATGTCGGTGGAGCTACGGCGGCCCCACAAGGCAGGGGGCGCGCCCAGGGGGGAGGGCGCGCCCCCCACCCTCGTGAGCACATCCCGTATCTTCTGACATGGGGTCCAAGTCTATCAGGTGGGTTTCCTTCCAAAAATAACTTCTCCAGTTGATTTCGTTCCGTTTTGACTCCATCTGGTATTCCTTTTCCTTGAAACACTGAAATAGGCATTAAAACAACAAATCTGGGCTAGGCCTCCGGTTAATAGGTTAGTCCCAAAAATAATATAAAAGTGGATAATAAAGCCCAAGATTGCCTAAAACAGTAGATAAAGTAGCATGGAGCAATAAAAAATTATAGATACGTTGGAGACGTATCAAATTACTAGCATACATTTTCCTGTTTTGCGCTACTTTGCCTTATTTGCTTGTCGTTGCTTGATTGGTCGTGGGAACTGTGGGAACCCTAGCATTCCTGATATTATCATTTTGTTCCATGGTTTATACCGCAATAACTTTGTTAGTATTGGTGGAATTGTTGCTAGACGGTTAAGTCTGAACCGTACTAAAGGCCCCATCTTTGGAGGTATTTATGCTTCGCGCCTAGCTGAATATTTTGAAATACCTATTAGGCACGAGGAGAAAGAAGAAACAGCGCTGCCCCGTGCTTATTTAGATTATAAGAGTATGCTAGCGCATGATTTTCTTGTTAAGAGTCGCGAAGGGGAGCTCAAATATAAATTGTACTTTGATAAACATCACCACGAGACTATTACTTTGCCTGCTCCTCTTTGTTTAACTTGTCTACAGGTTCTTACATTGTTCCGTGGCTGTTCAAGCTTATCGGAATCCTGCACCAGCCTCGGCTGGAGCCACAAGATGAGCCTCCACGAATGTCTGTTTATTCTTGGGATCTGAGGCGGTTGCCGGTCGATGGCGATCGAGTCCTCTTCATCACATTATGATCCCAACTATTCTTCATTGCAGTACGACCCCAGCTACACCTACGGGTATCAGCCAGGCTATCGTTGGCAATAGACCAACTTAGGCCAAAAGCCTAAGATTGGGGGAGTACTTATTTCCCACCGACATTACATTTATGCTCACACACGCTCATTGCTAGATGTCGGTGCTCATACTCTTTCACTGTAATATCCATGCTAGTTTATTTTATTTCTTCGTGTGTGTTTGATAAACCTTAAGAAAAAACAAAAAAATTAGTTAGTCTATTTTTCCTGCTGTAGTAGTAATAACTAAAAAGAAAACCCAAAAATATTTCCTGTTCTTCTTTTGCTTGTTGGGAGCTTTCCCGTGTAAATAGTTTTTATTTCTTTTCCTTTCTTTGGGGGTCGAGAAGACCATATTGAAAATGCTTAGTGGCTCTCTTATGCATGATTGTTTATCTAACTTAGAGCCCATATTACTTGTCTTCTCTCTTGAGTTGACTGCTTGCAGATTCCAGCTTAGTCCAATGCACGTGCACTCTTATTATTGTACACACCGTTCGGTTGTGCAAATGAAAGGCAATAATGATGATATATGATGGACTTATTGGGATGAGAAAAGCTGGTATGAACTCGACCTCTCTTGTTTTTGTAAATATGATGATTCATCGTTCCTGATTCAGCTATTATGAAGTAAACATATTTGCAATGACATTTAGAGATTATAGTTGCTTGTGCCATGCTTGATTAGCTATGAGTTATAATGGTTTACCTTGCGTGCCAACATGCTATTAGAATGATTATGATGTGGTATGAAGGATGGTATCCTCCTTTGAATGAATTGAGTGACTCGATTTGGCACATGTTCACGCATGTAGTTGAATCAAATCAACATAGCCTTCATGATATTTATGTTCATGGTGGATTATACCCTACTCATGCTTATATTCGGTGTAAATTAATTTTAATGCATGTTTACAACTGTTGTCGCTCTCTCAGTTGGTCGCTTCCCAGTCTTTTGCTAGCCTTCACCTGTACTAAGCGGGAATACTGCTTGTGCATCCAAACTCCTTAAACCCCAAAGTTGTTCCATATGAGTCCACTATACATTCCTATATGCGGTATCTACCTACCGTTCCAAGTAAATTTGTATGTGCCAAACTCCAAACCTTCAAATGAAATTCTGTTTTGTATGCTCGAGCAGCTCATGTGCAACTAGGGCTGCCTATATCTTCCATGCTAGGTGGGTTATTCTCAAGAGGAGTGGACTCCTCTCCTCATTCACGAGAAAGGGCTGGTAACCGGGATGCCCAGTCCCATGATCCAAAAAGATCAAAGCAAATCAAAATAATTAAACAAAGCTCCCCCTGGGACCCGTTGAATGTTGGAGGCACTCGTTGTTTTGAGCAAGCCATGGATTGATGCTTGTGGAGGAGGGGGAGTATAAACCTTTACCGTTCTGTTTGGGAACTTCCTATAATGCATGTAGTATGGAAGATACAGCCATCTCATAGTTGTTGCGTTGATAGTGAAAGTATGCCACTCAAAATATTATTTATCTCTATTTCAAAATCGAGCTCTGGCACCTCTACAAATCCTTGCTTCTCTCTGCGAAGGGCCTATCTATTTACTTTTATGTTGAGTCATCACCCTTCTTATTAAAAAGCACTATTGGAGAGCACAATCGTCGTTTGCATTCATTATAATTGGTTTATATTGGGTATGACTTGACTGGATCTCTTTTACCATGAATTACAATGTTTAGTAAGTCCTTGATCTTTAAAGGTGCTCTGCATTTATGTTTTGCGGTCTTAGAAAGGGCTAGCGAGATACCATTTTGTTATATCATGTTATGATTATTTTGAGAAAGTGTTGTCATCCGAGTTTTATTATTATGGCTCACTAGCTGATTATGCTATTGTTATGCGTAATTGTGAGACCTACGTGTTATTGTGAGTATGGTTAGTTCATAATAATTGCTGAAACTTGAATGCTGGCTTTTCATGTTTACAACAACAAGAGCAAACAGAGTTTGTAAAAGTTTTTCTTTTTCTCTTTCAGTTTGTCAACTGAATTGCTTGAGGACAAGCAAGGGTTTAAGCTTGGGGGAGTTGATACGTCTCCGTCTTATCTACTTTTCCAAACACTTTTTCCCTTGTTTTGGACTCTAACTTGTATGATTTGAATGGAACTAACCCGGAATGACGCTGTTTTCAGCAGATTTGCCATGGTGTTGTTTTACGTGCAGAAAACAAAAGTTCTCGGAATGACCTGAAACTCCACGGAATATCTTAGAATAAATAATAAAAATCCTCGCCAAAGATGAAGACCAGGGGGCACACACCCTGTCCACGAGGGTGGGGGCCCCCCCGGGCGCGCCCCCCTACCTCGTGGGCCCCCTGGATGCCCTCCGACGCCAACTCCAACTCCATATATTGGCTTTGGGAGAAAAAATCAGAGAGAAAGTTTCATCGCGTTTTATGATACGGAGCCGCCGCCAAGCCCTAATCTCTCTCGGGAGGGCTGATCTGGAGTCCGTTCGGGGCTCCAGAGAGGGAGATTCATCGCCGTCGTCATCATCAACCATCCTCCATCACCAATTTCATGATGCTCACCGTCGTGCGTGAGTAATTGCATTGTAGGCTTGCTGGACGGTGATGGGTTGGATGAGATTTATCATGTAATCGAGTTAGTTTTGTTAGGGTTTGATCCCTAGTATCCACTATGTTCTGAGATTGATGTTGCTATGACTTTGCTATGCTTAATCCTTGTCACTAGGGCCCGAGTGCCATGATTTCAGATCTGAACCTATTATGTTTTCATGAATATATGTGTGTTCTTGATCCTATCTTGCAAGTCTATAGTCACCTACTATGTGTTATGATCCGGCAACCCCGAAGTGACAATAATCGGGACCACTCCCGGTGATGACCATAGTTTGAGGAGTTCATGTATTCACTATGTGCTAATGCTTTGTTCCGGTTCTCTATTAAAAGGAGGCCTTAATATCCCTTAGTTTCCAATAGGACCCCGCGGTAGGTTAGGACAAAAGATGCCATGCAAGTTCTTTTCCATAAGCACGTATGACTATATACGGAATACATGCCTACATTACATTGATGAACTGGAGCTAGTTACAGATCACCCTATGTTATGACTGTTACATGACGAACCACATCCGCATAATTATCCATCACGATCCTGTGCCTCGAAGTTTTCCATATACTGGTTTACGCTTATTTACTTTTCCGTTACTACTGTTACAATCACTACAAAATACCAAAAACATTACTTTTGCTGTCTTTACTTTTGTTACCGTTACCACCACTATCATATTACTTTGCTACTCAAACACCTTGCTGCAGATACTAAGTTTCAGGTGTGGTTGAATTGACAACTCACCTGCTAATACTTGAGAATATTCTTTGGCTCCCCTTGTGTCGAATCAATAAATTTGGGTTGAATACTCTACCCTCGAAAACTGTTGCGATCCCCTATACTTGTGGGTTATCACCCCTCCCCCATATATAAAGGAGGGGAGGAGGAGGAGGCCGGCCCCCTAGGGGCGCACCAAGTGTGGGGAGTCCTACTAGGACTGCCTAGTCCTAGTAGGATTCCCCTTCCTTTTTCCTTTTCCGGAGTAGCAAAGGGGGAAAGAGAGAAGGAGTAGGAGAGGGAAAGGGGGGGGGGGCGCCCCCACCCCTTGTCCAATTCGGATTGGCAAGGGGGCGGGCACGCCACCTCCTATTGCCGGCCCTCTCTTCTCCACTAAGGCCCATGTTGGCCCATTACCTTCCGGGGGGTTCCGGTAACCTCCCGGTACTCCGAAACATATCCGAAACTTCCCTAAACTATTCTGGTGTCTTAATGTAACCTTCCAATATATGAATCTTTACCTCTCGACCATTTCGAGACTCCTTGTCATGTCCATGATCACATCCGGGACTCTGAACAAACTTCGGTCATCAAATCACATAACCCATAATACAAATCATCATCGAACGTTGAGCGTGCGGACCCTACGGGTTCAAAAACTATGTAGACATGACCGAGACACATCTCCGGTCAATAACCAATAGCGGAACCTGGATGCTCATATTGGCTCCTAAATATTCTACGAAGATCTTTATCGGTCAAACCACATAACAACATATGTTGTTCCCTTTGTCATCGGTATGTTACTTGCCCGAGATTCGATCAGGTATCCTCATACCTAGTTCAATATCGTTACCGGCAAGTCTCTTTACTCGTTCCGTAATGCATCTAACTAACTCATTAGTCACATTCCTTGCAAGGCTTATAGTGATATGCGTTACCAAGAGGGCCCAGAGATACCTCTCCAATACATGGAGTGACAAATCCTATTCTCGATCTATGCCAACCCAACAAACACCTTCGGAGACACCTGTAGAGCATCTTCATAATCACCCAGTTACGTTGTGACGTTTGATAGCACACAAGGTGTTCCTCCGGTATTCGGCAGTTGCATAGTCTCATAATCAGAGGAACATGTATAAGTCATGAAAAAAGCAATAGCAATAAAACTAAAGGATCACTATGCTAACCTAACGGATGGGTCTTGTCCATATGACATCATTCTCTAATGATGTGATCCCATTCATCAAATTACAACACATGTCCATGGCTAGGAATGTTGGAAGTATGCCCTAGAGGCAATAATAAAATGGTTATTATTATATTTCCTTGTTCACGATAATTGTCTATTGTTCATGCTATATGTTACATGTGTGAATACATAGACCACAACATGTCCCTAGTGAACCTCTAGTTGCCTAGCTTGTTGATCAATAGATGGTTATGGTTTCCTGACCATGGACATTGGATGTCATTGATAACGGGATCACATAATTAGGAGAATGATGTGATGGACAAGACCCAATCCTAAGCATAGCACAAGATCGTGTAGTTCGTTTGCTAAAGCTTTTCTAATGTCAAGTATCATTTCCTTAGACAATGAGATTGTGTAACTCTCGGATACCGCATGAATGCTTTGGGTGTACCAAACGTCACAACGTAACTGGGTGGCTATAAAGGTGCACTACAGGTATCTCTGAAAGTGTCTGTTGGATTGGCACGAATCGAGACTGGGATTTGTCACTCCGTATGACGGAGAGGTATCTCTGGGCCCACTCGGTAATGCATCATCATAATGAGCTCAATGTGACCAAGTAGTTAGTCATGGGATCATGCATTATGGAACGAGTAAAGTGACTTGCCGGTAACGAGATTGAACGAGGTATTGGGATACCAACGATCGAATCTCATACGGGATTGCTTGAATCCCCGACATCATGGTTCATCCGATGAGATCATCATGGAACATGTGGGAGCCAACATGGGTATCCAGATCCCGCTGTTGGTTATTGGCTGTAGAGATGTCTCGGTCATGTCTGCATGATTCCCGAACCCGTAGGGTCTACACACTTAAGGTTCGGTGACGCTAGAGTTGTTATGGGAAATAGTATGTGTTTACCGAAGCTAGTTCGGAGTCCCAAATGTGATCCCGGACGTCACGAGGAGTTCCGGAATGGTCCGGCGGTGAAGATCGATATATTGGACGAAGGGTATTGAAGTCCGGAAGTGTTCCGGGGGTACCACGCTATGGCCAGCATGACCGAAAGGTGTTTCGGGAGCCCCGGCAAGTGTTGGAGGGCCTCATGGGCCATAGGGGAAGGGGCAAACCAGCCCACTAAGGGGTGGTGCGCCCCCCCCCCACCCTTTCCCACGTTATTTGGGGAGGTGGGGCGCCTCCACCTGGCTTGGGAGGCAATCCTCCACCTGCTTGGCTTGGGGGGCAAGTCTCCCTAGGATTTTCCCTAGGGAGATCCAATCTGCTTGGCCGCCGCCCCCTAGGGGAAACCCTAGGGCGCCTCCCCCACTCCCCTTGCCCCTATATATAGTGGAGGGGTGGGAGGGCAGCCGCACCTCTTCCCTGGCGCAGCCCTCTCCCTCCTCCAACACCTCCCTCCTCCTCCGTAGTGCTTGGCGAAGCCCTGCTGGAGAACCACGAGCTCCACCACCACCACACCGTCGTGCTGTCAGAGTTCTCCCTCAACTTCTCCTCCCACCTTGCTGGATCAAGAAGGAGGAGACGTCCCCGGGATGTACGTGTGTTGAACGCGGAGGCGCCGTCCGTTCGGTGCTTAGATCGGAATCGACCGCGATCTGAATCGCTGCGAGTACGACTCCACCAACCGCGTTCTTGTAACGCCTCCGCATCATGATCTTCAAGGGTATGAAGATACACTCATCCTCTCCCTCTCTTGTTGCTAGAATCTCCATAGATTGATCTTGGTGACACGTAGGAAAATTTTGAATTTCTGCTACGTTCCCCAACAGTGGCATCATGAGCTAGGTCTATGCGTAGTTTCTATGCACGAGTAGAACACAAGTTGTTGTGGGCGTCGATTTTGTCAATTTACTTACCACTACTAGTCTTATCTTGATTCGGCGGCATCGTGGGATGCAGCGGCCCGGACCGACCTTACACGTACGCTTACGTGAGACAGGTTCCACCGACTGACATGCACTAGTTGCATAAGGTGGCTAGCGGGTGTCTGTCTCTCCCACTTTAGTCGGATCGGATTCGATGAAATGGGTCCTTACGAAGGGTAAATAGCAATTCGCATATCACGTTGTGGTTTTGGCGTAGGTAAGAAACGTTCTTGCTAGAAACCTATAGCAGCCACGTAAAAACTTACAACAACAATTAGAGGACGTCTAACTTGTTCTTGCAGCATATGCCGTGTGATGTGATATGACCAAAAGGATGTGATGAATGATATATATGTGATGTATGAGATTGATCATGTTCTTGTAATAGGAATCACGACTTGTATGTCGATGAGTATGACAACCGGCAGGAGCCATACGAGTTGTCGTAATTTATTGTATGACCAGCGTGTCATTGAATAACGCCATGTAATTACTTTACTTTATTGCTAAAATGTTAGCCATAGTAGTAGAAGTAATAGTTGGCGAGACAAGTTCATGAAGACACGATGATGGAGATCATGGTGTCATGCCGGGACGATGATGATCATGGCACCCCGAAGATGGAGATCAAAAGGAGCAAAATGATATTGGCCATATCATGTCACTATTTGATTGCATGAGATGTTTATCATGTTTTTGCATCTTATTTGCTTAGAACGACGGTAGCATAAATAAGATGATCCATCATAAAATTTCAAGAAAGTGTTCCCCCTAACTGTGCACCGTTGCGAAGGTTCGCTGTTTCGAAGCACCACGTGATGATCGGGTGTGATAGATTCTAACGTTCGCATACAACGGGTGTAAGCCAAATTTACACATGCAAAACACTTAGGTTGACTTGACGAGCCTAGCATGTAAATACATGGCCTCAGAACACAAGAGACCGAAAGGTCGAACATGAGTCGTATAGCAGGTACGATCAACATAAAGATGTTCACCGATGATGACTAGTCCGTCTCACGTGATGATCGTACACGGCCTAGTTGACTCGGATCATGTATCACTTAGATGACTAGAGGGATGTCAATCTAAGTGGGAGTTCATTAAATAACCAGATGAACTTAATTATCATGAACATAGTCAAAAGGTCTTTGCAAATTATGTCGTAGCTTACGCTTTAGTTCTACTGTTTAAGATATGTTCCTAGAGAAATTTTTAGTTGAAAGTTGATAGTAGCAATTATGCGGACTGGGTCCATAAACTGAGGATTATCCTCATTGCTGCGCAGAAGGCTTATGTCCTTAATGCACCGCTCGGTGTGCTGAACCTCGAGCGTCATCTGTGGATGTTGCGAACATCTGACATACACGTTTTGATGACTACGTGATAGTTTAGTGCGTAATGCTAAACGGTTTAGAATTGAGGCACCAAAGACATTTTGAAACGTCGCGGAACATATGAGATGTTCCAAGAGCTGAAATTGGGATTTCAGGCTCGTGCCCACGTCAAGAGGTGTGAGATCTCCGACAAGTTTCTTAAGCCTGCAAACTAAGGGAGAAAAGCTTAATCGTAGAGCATGTGCTCAGATTGTCTGAATAATACAATCGCTTGAATCGAGTGGGAGTTAATCTTCCGGATGAGATAGTGATGGTTCTCCATAGTCACTGCCACCAAGCTATTAGAGCTTCGTGATGAACTATAACATATCAGGGATAGACATGATGATCCTTGAGCAATTCGTGATGTTTGACACCGCGAAAGTAGAAATAGAGTAGGAGCATCAATTGTTGATGGTTAGTAAAACCACTAGTTTCAAGAAGGGCAAGGGCAAGAAGGGATACTTCATGAAACGGCAAATCAGTTGCTGCTCTAGTGAAGAAACCCAGGGTTGAACCCAAACCCGAGACTAAGTGCTTCTGTAATGAGGGAATGGTCGCTGAAGCAGAACTACCCTAGATACTTGGTAGATGAGAAGGCTGGCAAGGTTGACAGAAGTATATTGGATATACATTGTATTAAATGTGTACTTTACTAGTACTCCTAGTAGCACCAGGGTATTAAGATACCGGTTCGGTTGCTAAGTGTTAGTAACTCGAAATAAAAGAGCTACGAAATAAAGGGAGACTAGCTAAAGGTGAGATGACGATGTGTGTTGGAAGTGTTTCCAAGGTTGATGTGATCAAGCATCGCCTGCTCCCTCTACCATCGAGATTGGTGTTAAACCTAAATAATTGTTATTTGGTGTTTGCGTTGAGCATATACATGATTGGATTATGTTTATTGCAATACGGTTATTCATTTAAGGAGAATAATGGTTACTCTGTTTATTTGAATAGTACCTTCAATGGTCTTGCACCTAAAATGAATGGTTTATTGAATCTCGATCGTAGTGATACACATGTTCATGCCAAAAGATATAAGATAGTAATGATAGTACCACATACTTGTGGCACTGCCATTTGAGTCATATTGATATAAAACGGATGAAGAAGCTCCATGTTGATGGATCTTTGGACTCACTCATTTTTGAAAAGATTGAGACATGCGAACCATGTCTATTGGTATATATGCACGAAGAAACTCCATACAGATGGATCGTTTGGATTCACTTGATTTTGAATCACTTGAGACATCCAAATCATACCACATGGGCAAGATGACTGAAAGGCCTCGTTTTCAATGAGATGGAACAAGAAAGCAACTTGTTGGAAGTAATACATTTTGATGTGTGCAGTCCAATGAGTGCTGAGGCATGCAGTGGATATCGTTATGTTCTTACTTCATAGATGATTTGAGTAGATGCTAAGTATATTTACTTGATGAAACACAAGTCTGAATTATTGAAAGGTTCAAGAAATTTCAGAGTGAAGTTGAAGATCGTCGTGACAAGAGGATAAAATGTCTATGATATGATCATAGAGATGAATATCCGATTTACGAGTTTGGCACACAATTAAGACATTGTGGAAATTGTTTCACAACTAATACTGCCTGAAACACCATAGTGTGATGGTGTGTCCGAACATCATAACTGCACCCTATTGGATATGGTGCATACCATGATGTCTCTTATCGAATTAACACTATCGTTTATGGGTTAGGCATTAGAGACAACCGCATTCACTTTAAATAGGGTACCATGCAATTCCATTGAGACGACACCGTATGAACTATGGTTTAGAGAAACCTAAGTTGTCGTTTCTTAAAAGTTTGGGGCTGCGACACTTATGTGAAAAAGTTTCAGGCTGATAAGATCGAACCCAAAGCGGATAAATGCATCTTCATAGGACACCAAAAAACAGTTGGGTATACCTCCTGTCTCAGATCCGGAAGCAAATGGGATTGTTTCTAGAATCGGGTCCTTTCTCGAGGAAAAGTTTCTCTCGAAAGAATTGAGTGGGAGGATGGTGGAGACTTGATAAGGTTATTGAACCGTCACTTCAACTAGTGTGCACCAATTGAAGTGGAAGTTGATGATATTGATCATGAAACTTCGGATCAAGTCACTACCAAACCTCGTAGGTCGACAAGGATGCGTACTACTTCAGAGTGGTACGTAATCCTGTCTTAGCGGTCATGTTGCTAGACAACAATGAACCTACGAGCTATGGAGAAGCGATGGTGGGCCCGGATTCCGACGAATGGCTCGGGGCCATAAAATCCGAGAGAGGATCCATGTATGAAAACAAAGTATAGACTTTGGAAGAACTACTCGATGGTCGTAAGGTTGTTGAGTACAGATGGATTTTAAAAGGAAGACGGACAATGATGGTAAGTGTCACCATTAAGAAAGCTCGACTTGTCGCTAAGATGTTTTCTGACAAGTTCAAGGAGTTGACTACAATGAGACTTTCTCACTCGTAGCGATGCTAAGAGTCTGTTGGAATTATATTAGCAGTTACTGCATTATTTATGAAATCTTGCAGATAGGATGTCAAAACATTGTTTCCTCGACGATTTTCTTGAGGAAAGGTTGTATGTGATACAACCAGAAGGTTTTGTCAATCCTGAAAAATGCTAACAAGTATGCAAAGCTCCAGTAATCCTTCTAAGGACTGGAGTAAGCATCTCGGAGATGGAATATACGCTTTGATGAGATGATCAAAGATTTTGGGTTTATACAAAGTTTATGATAAACTTGTATTTCCAAAGAAGTGAGTGGGAGCACTATAGAATTTTTGATGAGTATATGTTGTTAACATATTGTTGATAAGAAATGCTGTAGAATTTCTGGAAAGCATATAGGGTTATTTGAAAAGTGTTTTTCAATGGAAAGCCTGGATTAAGCTACTTGAACATTGAGCATCAAGATCTACAAGGCTAGATCAAAAACGCTTAATAGTACTTTCAAATGAACACATACCGTAACAAGATTTTGAAGGAGTTCAAAATAGATCGGCAAAGAAGGAGTTCTTGGCTGTGTTATAAGGTGTGAGTATTGAGTAAGACTCAAGACCTAACCACAGCTGAAGAGAGAGAAAGGATGAAGGTCATCCCCTATGCTTTAGACGTAGGCTCTATAGTATGTTATGCTGTGTACCGAACCTGAAGTGTGCCTTGCCATAAGTCAGTCAAGGGGTACAAGTGTGATCCAGGAATGGATCACAGGACAGCGGTCAAGGTTATCCTTAGTAACTAGTGGACTAAGGAATTTTCTCAATAATGGAGGTGGTAGAAGAGTTCGTCGTAAAGGGTTACGCCGATGCAAACTTTGACACTAATCTGGATGACTCTGAGTAGTAGACCGGATTCGTATAGTAGAGAAGTTATTTGGAATAGTTCCAAATAACGCGTGGTAGCTGCATCTACAAGATGACATAGAGATTTGTAAAGCACACACGGATCTGAAAGGTTCAGACCCGTTGACTAATAACCTCTCTCACAAGCGAGATATGATCAAACCCCATGGGTGTTGAATTCATTACAATCACATAGTGATGTGAACTAGATTATTGACTCTAGTGCAAGTGGGAAACTGTTGGAAATATGCCCTAGAGGCAATAATAAAATGGTTATTATTATATTTCCTTGTTCATGATAATTGTCTATTGTTCATGCTATAATTGTATTAACAGGAAACCGTAATACATGTATGAATACATAGACCACAACATGTCCCTAGTTAGCCTCTAGTTGACTAGCTCGTTGATTAATAGATGGTTATGGTTTCCTAACCATGGACATTGGATGTCATTGATAACGGGATCACATAATTAGGAGAATGATGTGATGGACAAGACCCAATCCTAAGCATAGCACAAGATCGTGTAGTTCGTTTGCTAAAGCTTTTCTAATGTCAAGTATCATTTCCTTAGACCATGAGATTGTGCAACTCCCGGATACCGTAGGAATGCTTTGGGTGTACCAAACGTCACAACGTAACTGGGTGGCTATAAAGGTGCACTACAGGTGTCTCTGAAAGTGTCTGTTGGGTTGGCACGAATCGAGACTGGGATTTGTCACTCCGTATGATGGAGAGGTATCTCTGAGCCCACTCGGTAATGCATCATCATAATGAGCTCAATGTGACTAAGTAGTTAGTCACGGGATCATGCATTATGGAACGAGTAAAGTGACTTGCCGGTAACGAGATTGAACGAGGTATTGGGATACCAACGATCGAATCTCGGGCAAGTAACGTCCCGATTGACAAAGGGAATTGCATACAGGATTGCTTGAATCCCCGACATCGTGGTTCATCCGATGAGATCATCGTGGAACATGTGGGAGCCAACATGGGTATCCAGATCCCGCTGTTGGTTATTGGCCGGAGAGATGTCTCGGTCATGTCTGCATGATTCCCGAACCCGTAGGGTCTACACACTTAAGGTTCGGTGACGCTAGAGTTGTTATGGGAAATAGTATGTGGTTACCGAAGGTAGTTTGGAGTCCCGGATGTGATCCGGGACGTCACGAGGAGTTTCGGAATGGTCCGGCGGTGAAGATCGATATATTGGACGAAGGGTATTGGAGTCCGGAAGTGTTCCGGGGGTACCAGGCTATGGCCAGCATGACCGAAAGGTGTTTCGGGAGCCCCGACAAGTGTTGGAGGGCCTCATGGGCCAAAGGGGAAGGGGCAAACCAGCCCACTAAGGGGTGGTGCGCCCCCACACCCTTTCCCACGTTATTTGGGGAGGTGGGGCGCCTCCACCTGGCTTGGGAGGCAATCCTCCACCTGCTTGGCTTGGGGGCAAGTCTCCCTAGGATTTTCCCTACGGAGATCCAATCTGCTTGGCCGCCACCCCCTAGGAGAAACCCTAGGGTGCCTCCCCCTCTCCCCTTGCCACTATATATTGTGGAGGGGTGGGAGGGCAGCCACACCTCTTCCCTGGTGCAGCCCTCTCCCTCCTCCAACACCTCCTCCTCCTCCGTAGTGCTTGGCGAAGCCCTACTGGAGAACCACGAGCTCCACCACCACCACGCCGTCGTGCTGTCGGAATTCTCCCTCAACTTCTCCTCTCCCCTTGCTGGATCAAGAAGGAGGAGACGTCCCCGGGCTGTACGTGTGTTCAACGCGGAGGCGCCATCCGTTCGGCGCTTAGATCAGAATCGACCGCGACCTGAATCGCTGCGAGTACGGCTCCACCAACCGCGTTCTTGTAACGCTTCCGCATCACGATCTTCAAGGGTATGAAGATACACTCATCCTCTCCCTCTCTTGTTGCTAGAATCTACATAGATTGATCTTGGTGACACGTAGGAAAATTTTGAATTTCTGCTACGTTCCCCAACAAGGAAACCTAACCATCTTTAATTAACGAGCTAGTCAAGTAGAGGCATACTAGGGACACTCTGTTTGTCTATGTATTCACACATGTACTAAGTTTCCGGTTAATACAATTCTAGCATGAATAATAAAAATTTATCATGATGTAAGGAAATATAAATCACCACTTTATTATTGCCTCTAGGGAATATTTCCTTCATAAACAAGCGTAGATCACTCTAGTTAATTAGTTTGGGTACGAGGAACTTCCTTACTTTGGGGGCTTGAGACTGGCTTCACAAAAGTAGCCCACTTCAGATAGATCCACTTCACAAAACTAGCCCACTTCGGATAGATCCCATCCGCAAGGAAGTACCTATGGTTGTGTGCGCGCCATTTTGCATGGAAGATCACTGGTGTAGCTTCTGCATTGGCTAACTTAACAAAAAGAGGTGATCGATTGAACACATTGATGTCATTGCAAGATCCAAGCATCCAAAAAAATGCATATCAAATCCATGTCTCCCTATCGCCCATGACCTGAAGAATGATGGTGGCATCCTTGTTGCATCCTTTGAAATCTCGAAGCCATCTTGTAGGGCTAGTCTTCCCCTTCCAGAGCATCCAATCAATAAAGCCGAACGCACCTAGAAACCCACGGACTTTGTTCATCTCCAAAAGCCTTCGAGTGTCCTGAATATTGGGTGATCTGAAGTACTCTGGACCGAACACTTCTACCATAGTGTTTGCTAATTGTTTGACATAAAATATAGAAGTGCTCTCTGACATTGCCAAACTATCATCAATGTAATCTGCCGGAACACCATAGGCCGTCATGCGCAATGCCGTAGTGACCTTCTGCTCATTTCTATGTCCAAGCAAACCAGTGCAATTCCTCCTCTGCTCGAAGGCTTAGTCATGTTGCTTCACATAATTGCGAATGTGAATACGCAAATCATTGGACATCCAGAAAAAGCGACGAAAATACCACTCTGGAAAAAATAGGCGGACTAGAAAAATAGTTACACGTCAATCTTTTGTGCGCCTCTACCCATTCTCACAGTACGTACTCACGGTCAAACACGAAAATGCCATGCTTGGGCTTCTTCCTCTTGCACATCTCTAAGAGCAAAGAAATATCCTCTTCCTCAGCCAAATCGAATTCATCATCCGATAAGGAATCATCCCAAACAAAGGAGTTGCAAGAGTTCATCTACAATGCGAAAATCTCCATCAAACTACATCTTCGTGCACGATACAAATACTACAAGTTTCGCCAAATTTTTATCTTGGGGAAATTTTTTTGAACACCTTGTGTGTGAGGAGGAAGAAACCATCCAGCTGCATGTCGTATCGTTGATGACTTGATGGTAGTTGCGCCGGCTGGTGGGGTTGGGCAGCTGGGTCCCCTACGCCTCCTTAATAGTTGTCGGTTGGTGGCTGAGCCTAATTGCGGCAATGCAATGACCGCGATGATGGCCGACGCAGTGGCCGCTTAACTCGGTCGTGGTAGTCGCGTGATAGGACGTGGTCGCTCGGGCAACTAGTAGTCCTATTCCGGACATCGGCCACGAGCTGCGGGAGCCATCACGAACGTCGACGCTTCGGCCAACAGCCAAATTAGACGAAAAAAAAGCGCGCGTCAATGGATCCAAATCAGCTCATCAACGAGGCCTCTAAAGTGGCGCCTGGCGGTGGGGTCAAGGATGGGCTGGCGAGCGGCGACAGCAGACGACCGGGGCAAAATCGCCAGCAGTAGTAGGCGGGTGGAGGAGCGGCTATGGCGCGGGAAGGTTTAGTGCGACAGTTGAGAGTGTGCGCGCGACCAGCTTTGTTTTGCTCGGGCGCGACCCAAGTGTCCTATTTTACATCTAGAGCAAACTTGGAGTAAATTGTTCGGAAATGATAAGTACCCGACTTCATATACGAGCAGATGGCAGATCGAGCGTTTTCGACGGAAACTTTAGGGACGCAATGATGGCAATTTAGTTGGCACACATGGCAATTTATAGTAAAAAAACTAAAACATGCAGTTGTCATGTAGCCAACTAAAATTCAGATCCTCGCTTCAATAAACTTGCCATCGAAAATCGTTATCAGATTTCAAAAGCCACGTTAGACAAAGCATCACTTTTGACATAGATGATGTAAAAATCAGCTACTTATAGGCCTGCATCATCATAATATCTATGGGAGGTGCTCTAAGATGTGGACACGTGGACGGGAGCAGAGGCTTCAGGAGTGTAGCAGAGAGAGCAAGGTTGGCTCCGGCTGCACCATGGGTGAGAGGACGCTTACCCGCATTTGGCCATTTCGTCCTCTCGCCTGCTCGATCGATCACGTGATAATCATTTACCTCCTCCTGTCCTCGGCACCTTGCTACAGGCTACAGCACCCTCAAGCTCGCCGGCGCCGACACAAGGTGAGCCCAACCCCCCGGACTCTCTCTCGCTCCCCCCTTCCTCGCAGCGACATTGGACTGACTCATCTTCGCCGAGCCTTACCTTACAACCCTAGGTTGGTTGGTTGGTTGGTTGGTTGGCGTCTGCGGAAGGCGGTGTCGGTCTGGCCAGCAGCCGCGCGGGTCCATGGAGGGACAACAAAAAGTTGTTCCTAAGTTTCAAAAGCTATCCAAGAATTTCAACAAAAAGTTCTCGATTCGAAAAATAAATGTTCGTGTATTCACAAGTTGTTCCTAAGTTTCAAAAAACTTTCGCCTATGCAAAGAACTTGTTCACGAGTTCCAAAACGTGTAAACAATTTCAAAAAAATATTCACGATTTAGATAAAACATTCAGGAATTTCATAAAAGAGGGGGTTAATTTTATGACCACCTTTTAGTAATGATGAACATTTGTTATGTATTTGATGCACAAATTTTGAATACGACGGGCATTCTTTGTACTTGATGAATAATTTTTTATTCAACAACATATTTTTTAAGTTGGATGTACAAAAATTTTTATTCAATGAACACATTTTGAAATCGATGAATTTTTTTCAAATTTGATGAACATTTTTAAATTCCATGAACAAATTTTTAATTTTGATGAACATTTTTAAAATCTCATGAACGAAAAATTGAATTCGATGAACAATTTTTTAAAAAATTATAGTAAATCTGATGAACAAAAAATTATACCAAACGAACATCACCGAAAGCCTAAATTAAATTGAGAAATAATGCGAGCACCAATGTCAAGTCTAGGACTTCAACCTTAGTGGGTGGGGATACCACTGTTCTTCTTACCATTGAACACAAGTTGATTCTAATTTAGTGACTTCTGTCGGGTAGAGTTCGTGTGTGTTTTTGCCTCCGCTTATTATGATAACTTTGACGTGTCACTGGTCTGTTTCTTGTCGCGTCATTTTGCTGTTTTCAGCGAGTTCTGTGGCACCAGAATGAGATTTTAATTTGCAGGGATAGGGCGTTGAATTCCACCAAGGTCCGTTAATTTACTTTGATCATGAATCAAGAAAACATGAATTCAACTTGGTTCTTATTTTTCACTATCACACATCTATTCTTGGTAGTATGCCATGGCAGCATAAATTTAGATGTTCCTTACATTAGCAAAGGTTATGCGTAAGAAGGAAGTAAGCATGATTTACATTTTGGGCTTGCAAGCTGGAAGGAGCAAGAGAAATTGATCCCAACAAGGTTGATGCACCCTCTGTGCTTGGTGAATGCTCTTGCAAATATCTTCGAGGCTATACTAAATTTTCTGGAAGGGCAACTGACTGCTCATTGTTGTCATTCTATTTTGTTTGTTCACAAGGATATATCCATTTTGGCAAACTAAGCAGAGTACAAACTAATTCTAATAATTTATGTTGGTGAGTTCAAACTTTTAAGTGATTGCTCCCAATATCCAAAAAGATATATAAATGTATTGCTATGCCCAATCTTCTTATGTTACTTTTATGGGAAGTTTATGTTGCTAGAATCACAGTTTAGTTAGACAATCAGGATATGTATAACTACCGTTTTTTATAAATGGATGTTAAATGCATCGCTAAATCCCACAGCATGAACGCACTATAGTGTCTTTCTTTTCCCCTTATGTTGCTTGCATTTCATTATCCTTCTTCACAGCACGTAACCACTCTTCCACAATTACAAAAGTTGAATTTGGCATGCCTGTGGGTCCACTAGGTCAGATATGTTATTAGCCAATATAAACCATAGATTCGGGCCAGCGTAGCTGCAACAATTTACCCCAACGAGCGGTGTTTTGTGCAAAGATAATGAATAGTTGTGGATTTGTGCAATGACTGCCCGGCTGATTGGTGTTTTGCGCGAAAACTCTACAGAGATTTATATTTAGAAACGCAGGGGGTAGAAACATAAAAAACAGATGATGAAATATTGCTACATCCTCGCCGCTGTTAAATATTACTAGTATTCATTTGCATCAACTTACCATGCATGACGAACACAATTAGGTCTTAAAATATACACCAGCTAGACATTGAATGATCTATAACGCACGTACCGGTATGGAAACAACATAATGCGTGGAATAAAAATGCAATATTCCTGTGGAATATGCCATGCTACCACATTAGTTGAGTATTTCACTAGACACAAATCTTGCAGTTATGGCAATATCGTCAATCTCCATTATTCTCTTTCCATAATTTCATTATCTATTTTCTGGAAAATGATTTCTTTCTTTCGCATCCAAACAAAATTTTATGGCCTATATAAACTCACTCTTCCTCTATATATTGCCCATGCACCCTGGCCTCTCCACGACCAAGAGACCAAGGACGTACTGCTTGACTATCTTCACCTTCACGGCAAGGTAACCATGCATGCAAGAACCCAAGCTAGACCTCGTTGCAATCTATCATGGCCGAAATGTTTATCTTTATCTTTTGATAGGAGTATTTGTCATGTGCATGCCTCTGTAGCTTATCCATGAATAAGCTTTCTAATCTGGCCTCCACTTATTTAGTTAAATTTTGACGAGCATATATTCTTGGCCTCAATCTAATCTAATTTAAGCGCCACATGGCAATGCCTGGTTAAGTCTTCCACTCATTTGATTTTGTTGTCATTCTGTTATTGGCATCTAGTATAGATCGATCAGATGGGTTATTTTTAATGGAATAGATGAAGCCCACGTTAGGATGTTCATTCTCTTGATCATGTAATAGATTGCATTTTGTTGGTTGAATAAGCCGTGTGTTGCAGATACTAGTTTTTATCTGCACCATGTAGTGGTTTTTATTCATATTTATCAGTTGGCATTCCTACACATGCATGATAATGTTTTGAACATAAATTAGTATAGATATTGACTGTTTATATTTAGCATTCCAACTATTTTGTAAGTCGAATTTATGACCTAATAGCTAGGTGTATTGGTGGTCTACAGGTATAGAATAGACGAGAGTGAGAGATGGACGTTACTTTTGAGGCTCAGAACGGCTCCTTCACCCTGGAGGTGTGGTACTTTGCGACGGTGAAGCAGATCAAGGAGATGATCTACAAGCGGTACCGCCACTTCCCGGTGAGGGCACAGCGGCTTGTCTTCCAGGGCAAGGAGCTTGAAGACGACCGCAATACCGAGCACTACGGCATCATCCAGGGGTCACGCATCCGTCTCGACCTGCCTGAAAGCTTGACCATGTATCCTTTGTGATCTGTGCGTGCGTTTCGTCTTGTCGGCAAGCAAGGAGGAAGCACCGGATCCATACAGGGGAATATTTAATAACTTCTCTATTTTACGCATGCATGCAATTATATAAATCAGAGTCTTGCCGCTATCGATTCTGTATGCTGTTACACTAGCAGGTTACGTGCATGCACACATGCATCATTCAGTATCTTGATCTTCTTATGTTTTGACGATGACGATGACGATGCTTGCTTGTACTTCTACCGAAATCTTCTTCCTAAGCTCCGGCCCTCCAATGTGCCCTTCCCCTGCTGCTCCAATGGATCTGACTGGCCTTGTCTCCGTCTATGGCGATCGACGTTGTGGCTAAAGTAAAACAGGGTGGAGGAGGGGGGGTTGCGATGCGCCACGGTGTCCGTGACTGCAGTGATGTGTCCTGTGTGCCATGCGTGGCGCGTGGCTACCCGTGACCAAAAAACCTAGCCGCCTCGGGTGTTCGTTAAACGGTCTAAACAGTCTGGACCCAACGGTGCCGCGGACGGACATTGGACTGACTCATCTTCGCTGGGCCTTACCCAACCCTGGGTTAGTTGGTTGGTTAGTTGGCGTCTGTCAACGGCCGCGTCGGCCTGGCCAGCAGCCGTGCGGGTCCATGGATTCCGACGAGGCACCTGATGAGCGGTACGTGATGCTTTCCCCCTCTCTCCATCTCTCAAGATTTCGCTCCGTTTCCGGTGAGGCAGCTGCAATTGAGCGTCTCTGCTTTTCCTATTTCTATAGGATTCGCGAGGCAGGTGGTTTCCGGAGGTGCGACCGGAGCAGCAGCAGCGATACCCTGTGTCGGCGTCACGCAGCCGGAGCAGAGTCAGATGCTAACGGTCATGACCGCGGTCTCACCAATCGCGTGAAGGACGATGTGCCGGACGACAATAAGCTGCGGGAGCTGAAGGAGAAGCACGGCGAGGTGCACGCCCTGATGAGGAAGGCGCTACCGGAGGTGAACAAGTACAACCCGAGCGGGCGCTACTCGGTGTCGGAGCTGTGGAACTTCAAGGAGAATCGGAAGGCGACCCTCTGCTGTCGGGGCTCTGGAACAGAGTATGTCAATGCACCCTCTGTTGTTATGCTGATTGTTGGATTCGACAAGGCTCCAGCTTGGATGGACCCACCATCTCGCCTAAGTGTAGGAAACTGGCTCACCAATCCGAAAAGGTCCTGCACAACTGGCCCGTCTTCCAGCGACTATGGAGACCTGTAGCTAATTAGCCAGGACGATGAAAATTGAGCGATTCACAGTGGTTGGGTATGCGGTTGTGCAGCCTAACGACCTGAGTTCAATTCCCAAAATTGACTGATGATGCACAGGGGTTTTCCCCCGTTTATTGAGGATCAAGTTTGGTGTGTGGTGGAACCACACATCAAGAAATATCTTGCTACTCATTAAAAAATATTCCGAGGACCATGTTTATCTTGGTACTCATACTAAAATGACCGTATGCATCCCTAGTTGGTGCAGAGGCCGGGAAGTGAAATTCTCTCCCATTTCTAAGAGTTGTTAGTTGGAAGCATCGCAGACCCGATCCCCCCCGCGTCGTCCGCTCTCGGGCGACCCGGGGGCGAAACCCTAGGCGTCGCCGGTCCCCCGCCTCCCCTTCTCCTCCTTCCCTGCCGCCGCAGCCGTCGTTAGGCTTGCCAGCAGGCGGAAGGCGGCAGCGGGCTTCCTCGCAGCCGCTTGACTGGAGAGCCGCCCCCCCCCGCGCATCGCGCGCGCCGCTTTCCCCTGGTGGCTGCCGAGGCCAGCCCGCATTGTCGCCCCGCGCCTGTCGCCGGGGACGGCTCCGCCCATCAGATCCGGCCGCCTTGGTCCTGGGATCGGAGCCATACTCCGATCTGGTGGCTGGTGGGCCGGGGTTCGCCGGATCCGCCCGGATCTGGCCGGCGTGGCCTTGCCTCGTCCTGCCAGGCTTGGATGTTCACGGTGGTGCTCCCTGGTGGCGGTGGTGTGGGTCGTTCTCCATGTTTGGACGGGATGTGCGGTGGGTGGATGCCGGGGCAGCGGCCTCGGGCGGTGTGGACGGCGTTGCCTCTTCGGCGGGCGACGGTAGTGGGTGCTAGTGGTCCGCGACTTCGGCCGTGCGGGCGACGAGGTCTCAGTGGACGTCTACTACAGTGGGTCGGGGTGCCCCGTCACCCGGCGTGCCTGCTTCGATGAAGTCCAACGCTTTCTCCAGCTGCGTGCGCTCCCCTGGCCAGGTCTTTGGCTGGGTGGATGGGATGGGGGCGGGACCGGGGGAAACCCTTGGCCGTTGGCGGAGGCCACGACAATGGCGGCGCCTTTGCTGGGCGTCGGTCCCCTTCTTGGAGGCCTTGTCGAGGTCCTCTCCCGTCTTTCACCGTGATCTTCCTTTGGGCGAAAGCTCTAGTTCCCCTTGCAGGTGACGGCGTCGTACCCTCGTCGCGCTCCTTCTTGAAGGCGTCGCCTGGGTTCCCGGAAGCATGGTGGGCTTTTTGCGGTGCGTGCAAGGTGTTTGGCGGCGGCATTGTGTGCAGCGTTTCACCTATTCTCCGCCGGTCTTCGTCCTGTGGTAGCGCTCCTTCTGCTTGGAGATGGACTAGCGTAGATGGTGGTCGTCGTTTGGCGTCTTGATGGCGTCGACGGCGGAGGATCCTGTCAAGGTTGGCACCTCAATCTGCTCTGAAGATGGAACAGTGGAAGATGGCGGTGACGACACATGTGAGTACGTCAGACCGGTTGTGCCCCGAACCCGGTATGTGGCTCGGTCGGGGCCTCCGGCTTTAGATGTTAGGCTTGCACCCCCTTCATCATATGGATAGGAGTAGGGGCAGATGTTGCCAAGATGACGGATTCAGTCATATTGTTGTACTACTTTGTAAGGTCCTCGAGAATATCAATAAAATGGCCGTATGCATCTCCCAGATGCAGAGGCCGGGGGTCATCCTCCTTTTAAAAAAAAAACAGTACTCGGGACACACAACACAACCTAGTTTACTTACTTGGAGGGGGCTGAATTATCCATGCACGCACGCGCGCACTCTTGAGGACAAGTTGTTGAACATGTCATGCACATGCGCACGCACGCACGCGCTACAAAAGCTCTCAATAGGGGTTGAATTTACTTTTCATAGATAGGTCTCGTGCTTCCGGTGCAAGCCGTTGAATTAGTCTTTGAAGGTGCGCACGTGATACATATACAAGGTCGCCTTTTATACTACCATATCACCCCCTTTCACCCTCTTTCTCGTGAATGGAGTAATCCCGAAGGAGTAGGAAATGAAGGTGGCATTTTGTATCTACTTCTCCAAGCATGAGATCCTATTCGGATCTGGAGTTGACGACTTTGAAGGCAAAATTCCTGGACATCAGCGAAACACCACCAATGCAAACACTGTTCACTGTGTGGAATCTGAGGAGTTGTATGGACTTGGTTTTCTGTCACCCCAATGGACGACGCATGACTTCTTCCTTTTGGAAGATTGGTGGAACAATCAATCTTCGGAAGCGAGGATTCATGTGATGTGGAATGCGTGGAAGGAGCGGAATAGAGGAACCATCATCGAGACCCCCCAATGGACGACGCATGACTTCTTCCTTTTGGAAGATTGGTGGAACAATTAATCTTCGGAAGCGAGGATTCATGTGATATGGAATGCGTGGAAGGAGCGGAATAGAGGAACCATCATCGAGACCCCCCCTCACTAATTTATCTTGCAACGGTGGACATTGACCAGAGGTGGTCAGGCTGTTAGCTCTCACACCAGACATGAAGTTCGCGTTTTTGTTTTTCTTTTCCTTTCTCTTTTAGTTTCTTTGCTAAGTGTAATTAGTTACTGTACTCATTTCTTTTTTGCTTTGTCCCTATGTTTATAAAATGGACAGAGCGCGCTCGACTTTCATGTTTTTTTTAAGAAAAAAACCTCTCAGTTTGTGAGACAAATTTGGTATAATCTTGGTAAATTCAGTTGTTGAAATACCTCAGGCTTCATAATTCAGGCACGTGTTTGGGTAGACTTTGAGATTGAACAATACATAAGATTTTTCTTTAAGTAAGCATAAGTAATACTGCTCCCATATACCATGATTAACTGTTAAAACAGGTGATCTAAACATTACAATCTAAAATTTATCTAACTGTTCATAAACAATGTTCCGAATCTATCCTCAAGGTATAGTACTACATAGCGTGATTACGTTATAATCTAAAATCCATCTAACTGTTCAGAAACAACTGATATTAACATCAAGTGAGCTTTTCGCGAGGAGTGGTGTCGCTGTAGCCGATGCCCTTCCTCTTTGTGGGGAAGATCATGAACACAAAACTGGACAGAAACGCGATGCCCAATGGCAGGTTCTTCAGCAGCTCCTCGGTGTTCCTGCCAGCGCCGGGGAAGAAGCAGTTCTGCAGCCCCACGTCACTGAAAGCCACGGTGAGGAACACCAGGGCCGTGAAGACGGCGCGCATGAAGTCCAGCGGCCGGATGCGGAGCCTCTGGAACTCAGCGGGAGTCCATTGCAGCTTCTCCTCTTCGTCGGAGAAGTTGAACACGTTGAAACCGCGCGGTGTGGCGATGCCATAGTAGAGCTTTTGGTCGCGGCCGAGGACGCTGTCGGTGAAGGAGAAGAGGACGCACGAGATGGTGAGGACGATGACCAGCGCCGCGGTGAGCCACTGGTTGGAGGAGAAGCACTTGCCGTGGTTGGTGAAGGACGGGGACAGCGCCTGGTACGCCAGCACCGTGCCCGTCGGCAGGAGCTGCGCGAGGTTCGCCGCGCTCGACATGACCTTGTCCGTCGCGCCGGCGGCTGGTCCAGCAGCTGCTGCGGGCGCCGTCGTCGGCACGTCGCCGGCGTCCTTGGGTGTGACCGGGACCAGGCCGGCTGTCCCGCCCTTGTTGTGTGGACTTGGTGGCATCTGAATCACGGTGGAAGGTGGAGAAGATGAAGCCATCGTGTGGTCGATTAGAGATATCCTAAGCTGTTCCATTCGTGTGGCAACGCAACATTAGTGTGTTATATAGGCGAATGATTCCAAAGTTGGCCGCGTTGATTTGTCTATGTGGTGTGGCATGCTATGCTAGTTGAAGGCTGGAGGCTGCACAGGTTGACTTCAACGTTTATAGGCGTGGTGAGTCGTTTCTACGTGCATTGAATTGTAGTTTTTTTGCGTCCCATTTTCTTCCCCACGTACTCGGAACTCTCTCTAGATTTTCTTTGGTTAATTTCCGCTAATGGCAACAAAAGGTCGCCGTCTGCTTCCACGAAGGTGAGGAGAAGGAATTAATTAGCCTCTAAGATCGGGACATGGTTGATATGATATAGTAGCCAGTAGTATGCACGAGCACTCGATCCAAGACTTTGCAGTGCCCTAGTAGTATAGCCAGTAGTATGGTTGATATGATACTCCCTCCTTCCATCTATATAGGGCGTAATTAGATTTTTAAGACCGCCTATGACTATTGACAAGATTAATAGTACATGATATGCACAATGTGAAAATCATATCATTGAAAGCACCTTTCACAGGCGAATTTAACGGTATGCTTTGTGTAAGTTGCATGTCATATATCACTGCTCTAATATTTGGTCAAAGTTAGCATCGAAAAAAGCATTAGGCCCTATATAGATGGAAGGAGGGAGTATGATATAAGCACGGGGCCTCTATGGTTTCGGATTGGGTACGATTCTCGTTTGGGTTCGTAGTCGGAGGAGGCGTGTTAGCGGAACCGTTCGGTCTCTCGCTCGCACCGCTCCCGCGAGCGGCCGGGCGAAACCCTAGTCCGTCGTCGCCGCCTCCCACACCTTCGCCTCCCCCTCCCTCGCCGCCGCCAGGGGACGGCACCGGGCAAAGCCCGTGCGTGCGTCGTCGGCGGCGGGGTCCTTCCCTCCCCACGAGGCGCGGGCGGCGCGGGACGTCCGACTTCCGTGGTGGCGCGCGTGGCCAGAAGCGGCATGCGGTCGAGTGGATCTGGCGTGGGGCAGCCAGAGAGGGCGGATCTGGCGCCGGCGAGGGCGGCGCGCTGCCGCGAGGTGGCTGGCGAAGCGGATCTGGCGCCGGCGAGGGCGCGCGCGTCGCGAAGCGGCGGCGTGTGCGCGGCTGGCCCGTGGCGGCCGGCGAGGGTGCGCGCGAACGCGTCCCGGGCGGGCGCGTGGCGGCGGGGAGGCGCGTGGAGGTCCACGATCGCTTCGTCGCGGGGGCTAGGTGCGCCGCGATCGCGGGCCGGTGTGGCTTGCCCCTCCGGGTGAGTGGCGGCCGGGCCTGGCCAGATCCGAGGGTGGCGTGCTGGTGGTTGCCTCGGATTCGGCGCGGGCTGGCGGGGCGGAGTCCCTCCGGCGTGTGGCGGCCGGATCTGGTCGAACCTGGCCAGATCTGTGGTGTGTTGGACGCGCGCCGGCCCTGCGCGTTGGTCCTGTGATGCTAGAGCGGGCGGCACCGGCCGTGATAGATGCGGGATGCAGGGACTGATTTGGTCACTGTAGGCTCGCCGTGGGCGGGGTGGACCACGACTCCATGGCTTCTACGACTAGGTTCTGCGGCGGTGGCGGTGCGAGACTGCATGGACGAGCTTCTATGGGCACGAGCGAAGATGTGCGGCGATACGGACGAAAGTCCTGCACGATCGGAGGCCGGTGGCAATGGCGCCTGTGGGTGTCATTTTCCTCCTTGGTGGCGTCGCCTGAGGTGTGTCGACATCTTCCTCGTGCTCGGATGGTGGTTTGTCTCCGGGCGAAATCCTAGGTCCGGTGTTGGATCGGCATGATGATGGCGTGTTTGACGTCGCTCCTCTGTTGGGAGCATCACGTTTGGAGACATTTCCGGGAAGCTCTTTGCGGCGCTCCTCCGGTGCTCGCCACTGTTCAAGGTGAAGCTCCAGGCGCAATGTACGAAATCATCGATGAGTCCAAGACGAAGCTCTTCCTGGGATCGATCAAGTCCCGCCATCTACCCCTTCCAGGGTGGATGGTGCGTTGGCGAGGGATGTTATAGTGGGAGCTGCTGCTGTCTTCGGAGGTGATCGGCGTTGTTCGAGACGCGGTGGTGATGCTTAGCTCAGGACAGGTGCTTCGGTTGTGTAGTCATGTTGTTTGTGGTGGGTGTAGCTCTCTGCAGCTATTAGGGCCGCAGTTTTTCCTTTTTCTTTTGATCTTCGAATCTTCACCATGTTGTTCTTCCGCTGCTTTCTGCTAAATCTGAATCAAGCCAACAATTTGCTGGATCTTTCAGAAAAAAAAGATATGATATGATATAGCCACTAGTATGATCGGGACCTAGCAGAATCTACCTAGCTACTCTCCATCCACCAGGTAATTAGCCAGGATGACGAAAATTGTCTGATTTACAGTGCTCCGTACACATGACCTAGTTTATTTACTGGGAGGGGGCTAAATTATCCAACGGTTGTCCATGCACGCACTATGGGTACACGTTGCTGAACTAGCCCATGCCCATGCACGCACGCGCGTACAAAAAGGGGCCTTTTCTACCCACTCTGAATACGGGTTGAATTTACTTTCATGCCGAATTTCCATGTACGTCGTCGTTGAACTAGACCATGCACGCACGTGCTACTACATACTGAAGGTTGCTTTTGATTCCATCCCGTTGGTCACTTTCGGGATGGATGGATTAACAATATTGAGAGGAAGTCCCGTCAAAAAAAATTTGAGAGGAAGATATATTGACCACAAGCCTCAGATCCAATCGCCCACGTCCATCGCTCTCTTTCTCATGCCCGCCGTGCCGTTAATTCTCCTTTATTTCACGCACGAGCGCGAATGTGCGATAACGAAGAAACACCGTGCCTGCTTACAAACATCCGGACTATTCATTCGCAAAAGTGCTTCCCTAAGCCAGTAAGCCCTTAATTTCTTCTTTGGTAGAATTATTTCTAAATCGAGGGGTTTCTCAGAAAAAAGGGGGCAAACGTCCTTTCTGTCCGACTGTACATGTATATCGAGATTGCAGCTTGCCACCAAGGCATCTTCAATATTACTCCATTCAACCACGAAAGTGACACACCATGGACCAACGCAATGGAAACAAAAGCGACCTTTGGTACGTATGTACTTCTTTAAGCTCGATATCCTATTCAGAGTGCCAAACAATCCATTGGCTTTGATGACTTCGATGGCGTAATTCCTATACATTAGCTAAACCAGCATTGCAAACCCTATTCCATTGTGGAATTTGAGGACTTGTATGGACTTGCTATTCTGTCCACCTAGGGACGACACGACTACAGCCCTTTTGGAGATTGGTGGAGCAAGAGTATGTTTAACCGCAATAAAGCTTGCCTTTCACAATTGTTTTGCTAAAATATGTTTTTTCCCTGCCTCAAGTAAATATTTTTGTACTTCTTGCTATGTCTCTATTGTTGAAATGGGCAGGGCACCCGCCTTTGCTGCAAATTTGGTGTGATTTTGGTAAATTTGAATACTTGAGGCTTCAAAATTTAGGAGTTTAAATAGACTTTCAACGAAGTTCATCAATTATTCTTTCTATACAATAAGGTACATGAATGCCTTTTCTCTCTAATTAAAAAAAATAAACATTACAACAGCAGTGAACTGGGCATCTGCCCACACAAATTGGTTTCATTAAATTTGGTATGAACAAATTAAACAATACACAAGTATTTCCAAAAAAATGTAATCATAAGTAATACTACTCCTATACTACATTTTAACTTAAAAAACAAGTGATCTAAACATAGAAGTTATAGTACTATACACGGTGATTTATGATATAATCTAAAATCCATAACTTTTAGAAACAAGTGAGCTTAACATCAAGTAAGCTTTTCACGAGGAGTTGTGTCGGTGTAGCCGATGCCCTTCCTTTTTGTGGGGAAGATCATGAACACAAAACTGGATAGAAACGCGATGCCCAGTGGCAGGTTCTTCAGAAGTTCCTCGGTGTTCCTGCCAGCGCCAGGGAAGAAGCAGTTCTGCAGCCCCACATCGCTGAAAGCCACGGTGAGGAACACCAGGGCCGTGAAGACGGCGCGCATGAAGTCCAGCGGCCGGATACGGAGCCTCTGGAACTCAGCCGGAGTCCACTGCAGCTTCTCCTCTTCGTCCGAGAAGTTGAACACGTTGAAGCCGCGTGGCGTGGCGATGCCGTAGTAGAGCTTCTGGTCGTGGCCGAGGACGCTGTCGGTGAAGGAGAAGAGGACGCACGAGATGGTGAGGACGATGACCAGCGCCGCGGTGAGCCACTGGTTGGAGGAGAAGCACTTGCCGTGGTTGGTGAAGGACGGGGACAGCGCCTGGTACGCCAACACCGTGCCCGTCGGTAGCAGCTGCGCGAGGTTCGCCGCGCTCGACATGACCTTGTCCGTCGCGCTGGCTGCTGGTCCGGCAGCTGCTGCGGGCGCCGTGGTCGGGACATCATCGACGTCCTTGGGCGTGGTCGGAGCAGTCGGCTGGCTGCCGTTGTTGTCTGGAGATGGAGGCATCTGGATCACGGTGGAAGACGGAGAAGATGATGCCATCGTGTGGTCGATTAGAGATAGCCTAAGCTGTTCCATTCTTGTGGCAACGCTACGTTCGTGTGTTATATAGGTGGATCCTCTTAGAATGGGTCCAAAGTTGGCCACGTTGATTTGTCTATTCCCATGTGGTGTGGCATGCTTGCTGAAGGCTGAAGGCTGCACATGTTGACTTCAACATTTCTAGGCGTGGTGAGTCGTCCAGTAATGGCAACAAAAGGTCGTCGTCCGAACGTGCCATGCCGCGCAGTCTTCTTCCACGAAGGTGAGGAGAAGGAATTAATTAGTCACGAGCTTTGCTAGACTTACGGACAAATGTCACGGATTCAATCCTACAGGCTGATATGGCATGCGTTGATTGGAAATAGGTGGGGCGTCTCGATTGAAATCAGCGGGAAGAGCGATTTAGGCCACCACTAGGCGCGCCGGCGCGTCGGCCCCCAGCCGGCCGATACATACATCCACACCCGCTCGATTGGATCCCGCAACATCTTTTTCCTTTGCCATAGGAAACCAAAAAAAAAGGTGTCCCCCTCGCAAGGACGTGCCCCGCGCCCCTCTTGCTGACAGATTGAAGTCCCCCTCCGGCTTGCCTCACCGCCGATGCTCGTCGCGCTCTGGAAAGAAGTTGTTCGAACAAAAAAATCACTGGTTTCAACAGAATAAAAAGCTGGTTCCAACAATATTATAGATCCAGCAAAAAAATCAAAAAGACAGGTGGTAGCACAAATCAAAGACAGTGGAAGCAAAAAACAAAACGATGGTAACAAAATTTGGGAGTGATTCCAGCAAAAAGATGGATCCAACAAAACAAATCAAAAACAAGGTAGTAGCAAAAAATGAAGACGAAGACGGCGGTAGCAAAATTCAAAGACCGTGGTAGCAAAAATTAGAGTGGTTCCAGCAAAAGGATGGATCCTGCAAAAAAATATTCAAAAATAGGGATGGTAGCGAAACCTAAGACCGAAGTGGAAAAAATAAAAGACCGTGGTAGCAACTTGGAATCGTTCCAGCATAAAGATGGATTCAGAAAAAGAAATCAAAAAAATAGGGGATGCAACGGTTGTAGCAAAAAATAAAACCATGGTAGTAAAATTTGGGAGTCGTCCCAGCAAAAAGCACTCTAAACTGTGGATTGTAGCAAAAAATGTTGATGATTCCAGCAAACGTAGTAACCAGATGTAGCAAAAAATGCCATCGACTGTAGCTCCCGCCACGGCCGATTCCAGCATCTAGCTAGTGCACGATGGAGCGGCCGTTCCAGCACACGTGGAGACGCATCACTCACCGGAGCAGAACGGGGGCAGGTGGAGGCGAGGTGCTCGCCGTAGCAGCACGGTGGGAGGTGGACGCAGCCGCTCGGTTGTAGCAAAAATCTGCATCGAGTGTAGCAGATTTCCCTGCTGACTGAAGCATCGCCACTTGCAGCACCCTGCGGCGTGCGCCTCCCCGTCGCAGCTCCAGCGCGAATGGTCCAGAAAAGAGCGCTGCTGATAGAAACCCATCGAGTCGGCGAACACTCATCGCAGCTCGGCTCACGGGCTAGCGACCGTCTAAGAGCATCTCCAGCCGCATCCCCAACAGGCCCTCCCCAGGCGTTTTTCCGCGCCGGCGCCCAAAAATCGGCCCAGTCGCGCCCCCAGTAGCCCGTTTTTCGCCGGTTCGGGCCGAAACTGGTGCGGGCGGACCCGAGCCGAACCCGGCGCGATGGGGGCGCCTGGGGGTACCGGCACAAGCGAAAAGGGGCGTGGGGGCCGCCTTGTCGGCGAGTCGAGTGCCTCTTCTCGCCGTTTCTTCCCGCTTTTCCCTCACTTCCCTCCCATTCTCTCCATTCCTTCTGTCAATCTCCCTCCCGCTCGCCTCCCAACCGGCCGCCATGACGCCGAAGAAGTACGTCGTCCCCCGCGCCGCAGCAACCGCGACCGCCTCCGTCGCCCAGCCGAATCAGAGGAAGCCGCGGGCGCCGTCGTCGAAGCCACCAGGCATGAGAAACGCCGAGTGGAGGGCGGAAGTTCAGCGACGCGAGGCTGTCACCACCAACCGGCGGAACAGGGCAATCGCCAAGAAGGCCCGCGACAACGCGGCGCGTGCGGCTGCGACTTCGGCGGACCAAGACGAGGCCGAGGCAACTCGCATGGGGATGGTGAATCCACCCGGCGGCCACGCCCAGTACGCGCCCTGGAGCCAACAAAGCGTCGGCTCTCCGTCGCGCAGCCATGGGGGTGCAGGCCGTTGCCAGGCTACGCCGACGGGGACGCGCACGGTGGGTTCAACCCCAACTTCACCTTACCCCATGGACACCCGGCACATTGCACGCCCTCGCCCGCCTTCGCCGGCGTGCAGTGCCCTCCATACAACTACTCGCCGCCGGCTTACGCGTCCTTCCCGACGCCCCCTCTCCGCCGTGGCGCGCTGCCCTTCTCGCACCTTGGCGACACCGACGACACCGACACCGACATGGACGACATCATCGCGGCAGGCTCGACCGCGGCCGCCGCGTCCCCTGGGTTCGCCACCCCGGAGGACACGGTGGATCTCAGCGGCGGCATGGACGGTGAGCTCGGCTACGTCTACAGCGAGGAGGAGCCGGAGGAGCAGGACGAGGAGGAGGAGGAGGAGGAGCCGGCGACTGTTCCGGCGAGGAGGCGCAAGAAGAAGAAGGGGCGGCCAGGTCCGGCGAGCCGTGCATGAAGTGGGCGTCCAAAGAGCAGGAATGCCTCGCCGAAGCGTGGAAAGTCGTCTGCCTCGACCCGACCACCGGCATGAACCAGAGCATCGAGACGTACTGGGAGCGCATCATGGCCGAGTTCGACGAGCGCAAAGCTCGTCGACCCCTAATTTAAAGGCGTCTACATGCAACGCGGGGTGAAGGCAATGGCGAACCATTGGGGGCTCATCCAGGGGGCGTGCAACAAATGTCATGGGATCGTCGAAGAGGTTGCGGCTCGCCCGGAGAGCGGCGCCAGTGTTGAGGATCAGGTATGGCATGGCAATCTCCCGCTTCTCTTCGTCATGTGCGCCCGCCAACTGTTTGTTCTTCCGGGAAGCTGCTGCGCATGTTCACCATGTATCGCCAGGGCAACAGCGATGCCGAATTCAAGTACCTCCACGTTTACAAGCGCATTGACAAGTGCGAGAAGTGGGTGGAAGTCCGGCGCACCCTCGAAAAGGCCAAGGAGACCTACAAGCCGGACGCGCCAACGCCGGGCGCGTCAGAAGGGCGGCCGGACGGCAACAAAGGGGCCAAGAAGGGGAAATACGCCGACGCGGCTACCGCACGAGTGCAGGAGTCCATCAAACATTGCCTCGCCGACGCACAGGCCCGGGCCGCCCTACATGAAGAGAAGACCGTGGCGCGGTGGTCGGCGTTGATGACGAGCAGCGCCGTCAAGCTCGACCTACTCCGGACAAACATCGCCGCGAAGAAGAGAACACCGACCTGGCTTTCCTGCTGGGCGGGGCGGACATGCTCGAGAGCAATGACGAGGCGGTCAAGGCGTGGTACTTGGCGGAGCATGGCCTCATCCTGAACCAGCTTCCCTCAACGACGCCGCCAACTCCCACGCCCACACCGACGCCGCCGCCAAACCCGAGCGATGATGCCTCCACGACTCCCCGCAGCATAGAAGCCACGCCGACGCCGCCTAGCACAGAGACCCCGCCAAGCCCGCAGACGCCGACTCCGCCGATGCCGGAGGCTGACCTCGCCGTCTGATGCGCTGCACGCGCGTCCTTTCTTTTTTGTACGACGAACTTTTCATTCGATCGCCGAACTGTGGCCGCTTGATCGCCGGATTTGTGGCGTCTATTTTGTGAGCAGGGATGACTACTTCTGAATTTGCTGCGGCTTGGGGGTGGCGCCTGGGGGCGTTGCTGGGAGCTAGGTCGGCCCCAGGGGCCAATCTAGCGCCGGTTCGCCCCCAGGCCGCTCTTTTTCGGCGCCCTGGGGGGTTGAACGGCCGGAGATGCTCTAAGGTGGGCAGGAAAGGAGGAAGAAGGGATGTTGAGGAAAGGGAGGAGTTGCAGGACGGTGAGATTCTACCGCGGAAGGGCTAGGTCGTCTCGCGGAGGCAGAGGACAACAATGAGGCGCAGAGTTCTGGCTTTGTGGTCAAGATGAACGGTCGAGAATAGATCTTGTGAATGGATAAGGAAATGGGATAATAAAGGAGAGGAGGGCGGTGCGTGGGTCCAAAAGAAGAAGCGTGGTAGCAGCTCACGACCGGCGCCTCGCTTCGGCCGGTCATCCGAAAGCCAATGTTTCCCAGCGGTTTATGGGGGAACACTAGTCCTGGCCATGGGAAGCCTGACCCGGCTCGACGCTGCTCCCGGGCCGGGCTCGGGCCTAGATTTTGAGCCCGATGGTCGGGCCGGGCCAGGCCCGGGCTTCTCATTTTTGCTCTTTTCTGCAGAGGCCCGACCCAAGGCCTGGCGGGCTTTACGCGTTCGGGCTGGGCTTGGGCCCACAAACCAGGCCCGGCGGCCGGGCCAGACCGGGCCCGGGCCTAGGTTTTTTTCCTCGGGCTTGGCTACGCCCGGCCCGAAGCCCGGGCCGGCCCGAGGTTTGGCCAGGTATAGGGAAAACGTCCTTCCGTAGAATGGTTTCTGTAGGAACCGGTCCGTAGATGTAGTATTTTTTAGCATGCAAACGCACCGGTCAAGCCACTAACGGCTTGGAACCTCAACCCCCGACCCTCGCGTCGTCTCTCTGAGGCGACTCGAGGGTTCCCAACCCTAGCGCCGCCACCCCCCTTCCCCACTCCCCCTTCCACTCCCCCGCCGCCTGAGGTGCGCCTCCGGGTCGCGTGCGCGTCATCTATGATGGTGGCGGCGGGGATCTGGCTGCTCCGCATCTCATGGAGGGCCTAGGCTGCCGGGGCGGCGGCCCTGGATGGTGAGTACGGCGTGGATCCCTCAGCAAGTGGCGCCAGTGGGCGCTGGATGGATGTCTTCTTGGCTGCGCGGGTAGCAAGGGGGCAGCGGGCGTGGGTCGCGACGCGGTGGTCTCCTCGCGGACTGCATCGGCGTCTTGTGGAGAAGGCCCGCCTCATCTTGCCCGATCTGCTCGACCCCCTTCTGATTCCGGTGGCCGCCGTCCCTCTTGGTGCTATCCTTCGGCTCGGGTTGTTGGGAGCTCGAGGCTGTGAGTGGGAACCGGGGTAACCCCTTGGCCAGCACGGCGGCCATAGCGAAGTCGACGCCTTTGACGCCGATCCCCTCCTTGGAGGCTTCGGTGAGGTTCCCCTCCTCCTCTTCCTGCCCCTGTTGGAAATATGCCCTAGAGGCAATAATAAATTAGTTATTATTATATTTCCTTGTTCATGATAATCATTTATTATCCATGCTATAATTGTATTGATAGGAAACTCAGATACATGTGTGGATACATAAACAACACCATGTCCCTAGTAAGCCTCTAGTTGGCTAGCTCGTTGATCAACAGATGGTTACGGTTTCCTGACCATGGACATTGGATGTCGTTGATAACGGGATCACATCATTTGGAGAATGATGCGATGGAGAAGACCCAATCCTAAGCCTAGCACAAAGATCGTGTAGTTCGTATGCTAAAGCTTTTCTAATGTCAAGTATCATTTCCTTAGACCATGAGATTGTGCAACTCCCGGATGCCGTAGGAATGCTTTGGGTGTACCAAACGTCACAACGTAACTGGGTGGCTATAAAGGTGCACTACAGGTATCTCCGAAAGTATCTGTTGGGTTGGCACGAATCGAGACTGGGATTTGTCACTCCGTGTAAACTGAGAGGCATCTCGGGGCCCACTCGGTAGGACATCATCATAATATGCACAATGTGACCAAGGGGTTGATCACGGGATGATGTGTTACGGAACGAGTAAAGAGACTTGCCGGTAACGAGATTGAACAAGGTATCGGGATACCGACGATCGAATCTCGGGAAAGTACAATACCGCTGGACAAAGGGAATTGTATACGGGATCGATTGAGTCCTTGACATCGTGGTTCATCCGATGAGATCATCGTGGAACATGTGGGAGCCGACATGGGTATCCAGATCCCGCTGTTGGTTATTGACCGGAGAATGTCTCGGTCATGTCTGCATGGTTCCCGAACCCATAGGGTCTACACACTTAAGGTTCGATGACGCTAGGGTTATATAGGAAGTTTGTATGTGGTTACGAATGTTGTTGAGTCCGGATGAGATCCCGGACGTCACGAGGAGTTCGGAATGGTCCGGAGGTAAAGATTTATATATGGGAAGTCCTGTTTTGGTCATCGGAAAAGTTTGGTTTTTATCGATAGCGTCGGGACCACGGGAGGTCCTGGGTCCACCAAGTGGGGCCACCAGCCCCGGAGGGCTGCATGGGCCAAGTGTGGGAGGGGACCAGCCCCAGGTGGGCTGGTGCGCCCCCCACAAGGGCCCAAGGCGCCTAGGGTTTGGGGAGGGGGCGCCCCACCTAGCTTGGGGGGCAAGTTTCCCCCTCTCCCCCCCTTGGCCGCACCCTAGATGGGTTTTGGGGGCAGCCGCACCCCTTGGGGTGGGAACCCTAGGGGAGGCGCAGCCCCCTCCCTCTCCCCTATATATAGTTGAGGTATTTGGGGCTGCATACACATGATTTTCACCTCTCCCTGGCGCAGCCCTACCTCTCTCCCTTCTCCTCTCCCGTGGTGCTTGGCGAAGCCCCGCGGGATTGCCACGCTCCTCCACCACCACCACGTCGTTGTGCTGCTGTTGGACGGAGTCTTCCTCAACCTCTCCCTCTCTCCTTGCTGGATCAAGGCATGGGAGACGTCACCGGGCTGCACGTGTGTTGAACGCGGAGGTGCCGTCCGTTCGGCACTAGGATCTCCGGTGATTTGGATCACGACGAGTACGACTCCTTCAACCCCGTTCTTTTGAACGCTTCCGCTTAGCGATCTACAATGGTATGTAGATGCACTCTCCTTCCCCTTGTTGCTGCTTTCTCCTTAGATAGATCTTGGTGACACGTTGGAAATTTTTGAATTTCTGCTACATTCCCCAACAGTGGCATCATGAGCTAGGTCTATTGCGTAGATTCTTTGCACGAGTAGAACACAAAGTAGTTGTGGGAGTTGATTTTGTTCAATATGCTTACCGTTACTAGTCCAATCTTGTTTCGACGGTATTGTGGGATGAAGCGGCCCGGACCGACCTTACACGTACACTTACGTGAGACGGGTTCCACCGACTGACATGCACTTGGTGCATAAGGTGGCTAGCGGTGCCGCCTCTCCACTTTAGTCGGAACGGATTCGATGAAAAGGGTCCTTATGAAGGGTAAATAGCAATTGGCATATCGCGTTGTGGTTTTGCGTAGGTAAGAAATGTTCTTGCTAGAAACTCATAGCAGCCACGTAAAACATGCAAACAACAATTAGAGGGTGTCTAACTTGTTTTTGCAGGGTATGCTATGTGATGTGATATGGCCAAGAAGAATGTGATGAATGATATGTGATGTATGAGATTTATCATGTTCTTGTAATAGGAATCACGACTTGCATGTCGATGAGTATGACAACCGGCAGGAGCCATAGGAGTTGTCTTTATTTATTGTATGACCTGCGTGTCATTGAACAAACGCCATGTAATTACTTTACTTTATTGCTAACCGGTAGCCATAGTAGTAGAAGTAATAAGTTGGCGAGACAACTTCATGGAGACACGATGATGGAGATCATGGTGTCATGCGGTGACGATGATGATCATGGAGCCCAAGATGGAGATCAAAGGAGCAAAATGATATTGGCCATATCATGTCACTATTTGATTGCATGTGATGTTTATCATGTGTATGCATCTTATTTGCTTAGAACGACGGTAGTAAATAAGATGACCCTCATTAAAATTTCAAGAAAGTGTTCCCCTAACTGTGCACCGTTATGAAAGTTTGAAGCACCACGTGATGATCGGGTGTGATAGATTCTTACGTTCACATACAACGGGTGTAAGCCAGATTTACACACGCCGAAACACTTAGGTTAACTTGACGAGCCTAGCATGTACAGACATGGCCTCGGAACACAAGAGACCGAAAGGTCGAGCATGAGTCGTATGGAGGATACGATCAACATGAAGATGTTCACCGATGATGACTAGTCCGTCTCACGTGACGATCGGACACGGCCTAGTTGACTCGGATCATGTAATCACTTAGATGACTAGAGGGATGTCTATCTGAGTGGGAGTTCATGAGATGAACTTAATTATCCTGAACATAGTCAAAAGATCTTTGCAAATTATGTCGAAGCTCGCGCTTTAGTTCCACTATTTAGATATGTTCCTAGAGAAAATATAGATGAAAGTTGACGATGGCGATTATGCGGACAGAAGAAAGCTTATGTCCTAATGCACCGCTCGGTGTGCTGAACCCCAAACATCGCCTGTGGATGTTGCGAACATCGGACATACACGTTTTGATAACTACATGATAGTTCAGTTAAGCGGTTTAGAGTTGAGGCACCAAAGACGTTTTGAAACGTCATGAACATATGAGATGTTTCGAGGGCTGAAATTGGGATTTCAGGCTCGTGCCCACGTCAAGAGGTATAAGACCTCCGATGATTTTCTTAGCCTGCAAACTAAGGGAGAAAAGCTCAATCATTGAGCTTGTGCTCATATTGTCTGAGTGCAACAATCACTTGAATCGAGTGGGAGTTGATCTTCCTGATGAGATAGTGATGTTTCTCCAAAGTCATTGCCACCAAGCTGCCGGAGCTTCGTGATGAACTATAACAAATCAGGGATAGATATGATGATCCTTGAGATATTCGCGATGTTTAACACCGCGAAAGTAGGAATCAACAAGGAGCATCAATTGTTGATGGTTGGTGAAACCACTAGTTTCAAGAAGGGCAAGGGCAAGAAGGGATACTTCATGAAACGGCAAATCAGCTGCTGCTCTAATGAAGAAAACCCAAGGTTGAACCCAAACCCGAGACTAAGTGCTTCTGTAATAAGGGGAACATCCACTGGAGCAGAATTACCCTAGATACTTGGTAGATGAGAAGGCTGGCAAGGTCGATAGAGGTATATTGGATATACATTAAGTTATTGTGTACTTTACTAGTACTCATAGTAGCACCAGGGTATTAGATACCGGTTCGGTTGCTAAGTGTTAGTAACTCGAAATAAAAGGCTACGGAATAAATGGAGACTAGCTAAAGGTGAGCTGACGATATGTGTTGGAAGTGTTTCCAAGTTTGATGTGATCAAACATCGCACGCTCCCTCTACCATCAAGATTAGTATTAAACCAGAATAATTGTCATTTGGTGTTTGCATCAAGCATAGACATGATTGGATTATGTCTGTCGCAATACGGTTATTCATTTAAGGAGAATAATGGTTACTCTATTTATTTGAATAATACCTTCAATGGTCTTGCACCTAAAGGAATGGTTTATTGAATCTCGATCGTAGTGATACACATCTTCATGCCAAAAGATATAAGATAGTAATGATAGTACCACTTACTTGTGGCACTACCATGTAAGTCATATTGGTGTAAAACACATGAAGAAGCTCCATGTTGATGGATCTTTGGACTCACTCGTTTTTGAAAAGTTTGAGACATGCGAACCATGTCTATTGGTGTATACGCATGAAGAAACTCCATGCAGATGGATCGTTTGGACTCACTTGATTTTGAATCACTTGAGATATGCAAATCATACCACATTGGCAAAATGACTGAAAAGCCTCGGTTTCAGTAAGATGGAACAAGATAGCAACTTGTTGGAAGTAACACATTTTGATGTGTGCAGTCCAATGAGTCTTGAGGCATCTGATGAATATCGTTATGTTCTTACTTCACGGATGATTTGATTAGATCTTGAGTGTATTTACTTGATGAAACACAAGTCTGAATTATTGAATGGTTCAAGTAATTTTAGAGTGAAGTTGAAGATCATCGTGACAAGAGGATAAAATGTCTATGATATGATCATAGAGATGAGTATCTGAGTTCTGAGCTTTGTACGCAATTAAGACATTGTGAAAATTGTTTCACAATAAATACCGCCTGGAACACCATAGTGTGATGGTGTGTCCAAACATCATAGTTGCACCCTATTGGATATGATGCGTACCATGATGTCTCTTATCGAATTACCACTATCGTTCATGGGTTAGGCATTAGAGACAACCACACTCACTTTAATAGGGCACCACGTAATTCCGTTGAGACGACACCGTTTGAACTATGGTTTGCAGAAACCTAAATTGTCGTTTCTTAAAAGTTTGGGGCTGCGACGCTTATGTGAAAAAGTTTCAGGTTGATAAGCTCGAACCCAAAGCGGATAAAATGCATCTTCATAGGACACCCAAAACAGTTGGGTATACCTCCAGTCTCAGTTCCGGATGCAAAAAGGATTGTTTCTAGAATTAGGTCCTTTCCGAGGAAAAGTTTCTCTTGAAAGAATTGAGTGGGAGGATGGTGGAGACTTGATGAGGTTATTGAACCGTCACTTCAACAAGTGTGTAGCAGGGCACATGAAGTTGTTCCTGTGGCGCCTACACCAATTGAAGTAGAAGCTTATGATAGTGATTATGAAGTTTCGGATCAAGTCACTACCGTACCTCGTAGGGTGACAAGGATGCATACTACTTCAGAGTGGTACAGTAATCCTATCTTGAAGGTCATGTTGCTAGACAACAATGAACCTACGAGTTATGGAGAAGCGATGGTGGGCCCATATTCCGACAAATGGTTAGAAGCCATGAAATCCGAGATAGGATCCATGTATCAGAACAAAGCATGGACTTTGGTGAACTTGCCCGATGATCGGCAAGCCATTGAGATAAATGGATCTTTAAGAAGAAGACGGACGTGGGCGGTAATGTCACCGTCTATGAAGCTCGACTTGTGGCGAAGAGTTTTTCACAAGTTCAAGGAGTTGACTACGATGAGATTTTCTCATCCGTAGCGATGCTTAAGTCCGTCGAATCATGTTAGCATTAGCTGCATTTATGAAATCTGGCGGATGGATGTCAAAATGAGTTTCCTTACCAGTTTTCGTGAGGAAAGGTTGTATGTGATACAATCGAAAGTTTTTGTCGATCCTAAGGATGCTAAAAGGTATCTGGCTCCAACGATCCTTCTAAGGACTGGAGTAAGCATCTCGGAGTTGGAATGTGCGCTTTGATGAGATGATCAAAGATTTTGGGTTTATACAAAGTTCATGAGAAACTTGTATTTCCAAAGAAGTGAATGGGAGCACTATAGAATTTCTGATGAGTATATGTTGTTGACATATTGTTGATCAGAAACGATGTAGAATTTCTAGAAAGCATATAGGGTTGTTTGAAAAGTGTTTTTCAATGGAAAACCTGGATTAGGCTACTTGAACAATAAGCATCAAGATCTATAAGATAGATCAAAATGATTAATAATACTTTCAAATGAGCACATACCTTGACATAATCTTGAAGCTGTTCAAGATGGATCAGTCAAAGAAGGAGTTCTTGCCTGAGTTGTAAGGTATGAAGTTAAGACTTAAAGCTCGACAACGGCAGAAGAGAGAGAAAGGACGAAGGTCGTCCCTATGCCTTAGACGTAGGCTCTACAAGATGCTATGCTGTGTACCGCTTTTGATGTGTGCCTTGCTACATATCGGCAAGAGGGTACAAAGGTGATCAAGGAGTGGATCACCAGATAGCGGTCAAAATTATCCTTAGAGGAATCAGGATATGTTTCTCGATTATGGAGGTGATAAAGAGTTCGACGTAAAGGGTTACGTCGATGCAAGCTTTAACACCTATTCGAATGACTCTGAGTAGCAAACTGGATACGTATAGTCGAGCAACCATTTGGAATAGCTCCAAGTTGAGCGTGGAAGCAGCATTTATAATATGACCTAGAGATTTGCGAAGTACATACGGATCTGAGTGTTGCAGACCCGTTGACTAAAACCTCTCTTACAAGAAAAACATGATCAAACCCCAGAACTCATTGAGTCTTAATCACATGATGATGTGAACTAGTTTAATGACACTAGTAAACTCTTTGGATGTTGGTCACATGGTGATGTGACCTGTGAGTGTTAATCACATGGCGATGTGAACAAGATTATTGACTCTAGTGCAAATGGGAGACTGTTGGAAATATGCCCTAGAGGCAATAATAAATTAGTTATTATTATATTTCCTTCTTCATGATAATCGTTTATTTTCCATGCTATAATTGTATTGATAGGAAACTCAGATACATGTGTGGATACATAAACAACACCATGTCCCTAGTAAGCCTCTAGTTGACTAGCTCGTTGATCAACAGATGGATACGGTTTCCTGACCATGGACATTGGATGTCGTTGATAACGGGATCACATCACTTGGAGAATGATGTGATGGAGAAGACCCAATCCTAAGCCTAGCACAAAGATCGTGTAGTTCGTATGCTAAAGCTTTTCTAATGTCAAGTATCATTTTCTTAGACCATGAGATTGTGCAACTCCCGGATGCCGTAGGAATGCTTTGGGTGTACCAAGCGTCACAACGTAACTGGGTGGCTATAAAGGTGCACTACAGGTATCTCCGAAAGTATCTGTTGGGTTGGCACGAATCGAGACTGGGATTTGTCACTCCGTGTAAACGGAGAGGTATCTCTGGGCCCACTCGGTAGGACATCATCATAATGTGCACAATGTGACCAAGGGGTTGATCACGGGATGATGTGTTACGGAACGAGTAAAGAGACTTGCCGGTAACGAGATTGAACAAGGTATCGGGATACCGACGATCGAATCTCGGGCAAGTACAATACCGCTGGACAAAGGGAATTGTATACGGGATCGATTGAGTCCTTGACATCGTGGTTCATCCGATGAGATCATCGTGGAACATGTGGGAGCCAACATGGGTATCCAGATCCTGCTGTTGGTTATTGACCGGAGAATGTCTCGGTCATGTCTGCATGGTTCCCGAACCCGTAGGGTCTACACATAAGGTTCGATGGCTAGGGTTATATAGGAAGTTTGTATGTGGTTACGAATGTTGTTCGAGTCCGGATGCGATCCCGGACGTCACGGGAGTTCGGAATGGTCGGAGGTAAAGATTTATATATGGGAAGTCCTGTTTTGGTCACCGGAAAAGTTTGGGTTTTTATCGATAACGTCTGGGACCACCGGAGGGTCTGGGGTCCACCAAGTGGGGCCACCAGCCCGGAGGCTGCATGGGCCAAGTGTGGGAGGAGACCAGCCCGGGTGGGCTGGTGCACCCCCACAAGGGCCCAAGGCGCCTAGGGTTTGGGGAGGCGCCCACCTAGCTTGGGGGGGGCAAGTTTCCCTCTCCCCCCCTTGGCCGCACCCTAGATGGGTTTTGGGGGCAGCCGCACCCCTTGGGGTGGGAACCCTAGGGGAGGCGCAACCCCCTCCCTCTCCATTATATATAGTTGAGGTATTTGGGGCTGCATACACATGAGTTTCACCTCTCCCTGGCGCAGCCCTACCTCTCTCCCTTCTCCTCTCCCGCGGTGCTTGGCGAAGCCCTGCAGGATTGCCACGCTCCTCCACCACCACCACGCCGTTGTGCTGCTGTTGGACGGAGTCTTCCTCAACCTCTCCCTCTCTCCTTGCTGGATCAAGGCATGGGAGACGTCACCGGGCTGCACGTGTGTTGAACGCGGAGGTGCCGTCCGTTCGGCACTAGGATCTCCGGTGATTTGGATCACGACGAGTACGACTCCTTTAACCCCGTTCTCTTGAACGCTTCTGCTTAGCGATCTACAAGGGTACAGTGGCGGTGCCAGGATCAGAAGTCTGTGATGTCATTTTAAATCTGTGATGTCAAATACATATGTTTTCATCAAATTTATAAAAAAAAGGTACATGATTTGTACTTGTTTACAAAGGATTTGCCAAAAACCTGTGTGGTCAATTGACCACACTCCTCTCAACGTGGCTTCGCCACTGCAAGGGTATGTAGATGCACTCTCCTTCCCCTCGTTGCTGGTTTCTCCTTAGATAGTTGGTGACACGTAGGAAATTTTTGAATTTCTGCTACGTTCGCCAACAGCCCCCTGCTTAGTGGTGAAGACCTTGGTCCCTTGTTTGGGCGGCGACGGCGTTGCGACGTCGTATTCCTTCTTGGAGG
Source organism: Aegilops longissima (assembly GCA_021605205.1). Taxonomy (NCBI): domain Eukaryota; kingdom Viridiplantae; phylum Streptophyta; class Magnoliopsida; order Poales; family Poaceae; genus Aegilops; species Aegilops longissima. The sequence goes on along the minus strand of CM038679.1, from coordinate 700,547,488 downwards.
CGTCGTCCGGGGATAGCAGTGGTGGCGGGTGGGTAGTGGTGGTTCTGGTGGTGGTGGCTGGCAGCTTGTGCCGGCCTTGTTCACTTGCGGCGGCCCTTACGGTTTTCGTCCTGCGCTGTGGCTGAGCCGGTGGCAGTGATGGCATCTCGACGGAGTTCGGCCTGAGTTTGCTAGTCTGCGCTTGCTCCTCTCCTTGGCAGCCATGGTGTCCAAGTCCAAGTGGGATCTGGGTGATTCGCTTCGCTTGTCGACGGTGCGGCGTCATACGAGCCAGGACGAGAGGGTTGTGGCCCTATGTGGCGGCGAAGACACTTGTTTCTTGCCCATGGCGGTCTCTTGAGTTTGGACAAGGGCACGATGCATCCTCGGCGGTGCCTTAATTCAACACCATTGCTTCCCTTAGGTGTTGGTCCTAGTGTAGAGTGATGGCATTAGCGCTGCTTGTTCCTCGCAGATGCTGTTGCCTTTGAGCTGATCTGTCTAGCGCTCTGTATAAGCTGTTTTTCTTTCCTTTTTTTTCCTGTTTTTTAGTTATTTCCTCTATGTAATCCTCTGTGATTTGTTCTCCTGGTCGGTTGATGACTTTGTTAATTCAAAGCCGGGCTTTTGAGCCTTTTCTCAAAAAAAAGATGTAGTATTTTTGCTATAGTCACTCCATCCAAGACTTAGCAGTGGAGGCGCAACTTGCTGGCCTTCCAACGCCCGTGGAGACCAACCACAGGGTGATGAGAGTGCAGAATCTAGCTATATACCAACCGCAGAAATTTGTCCGACCTACCGTTCGTTCCACACAACTCTGAATAGGAGTTCAACTGGGAGTCGATGTACGAAAAAGGGGCCTTTTCTTTCCACTCTGAATAGGGGTAAAATCATCACGACTTTTCTATATGACGTCGTCAAACGATGAATAGGATCTCACGCTTCCAGAGCAAGCCGTCGAATTAGTCATTGCACGTGCGCACGTAGGATCCACGTTCCGTTGGTCCACGGCCTCCCGCCCCTTTCGGGATGCATGGAGTTATAATATTATCTGTTTAGAGGGGTGAAGAAATAATACTGAAGAAAATACATTGACCACACAGCCCCAACATCAATCGGCCACATCCATCGGTCTCTTTCTCATGCCCTATCGTGCCGGTAATGTTCCTTTGTCTGCGCGCTTATTCGATGCACGAGCATGGGTGCACGATAATGAAGAAACACCATGCCCGCTTAAAAAGAGAGAGACAAGCACGGTATATGTACAAAGTTTGCTTCGGTATATGCCCTTAATTTCTTCTTCGATGATATTTGTAACAGAGTGGTTTCTCAAAAAGAAAAGAAAAAATCATGGGCAAACATCCTTTTCGTCCGTCGGTACGTGTGAATTGAGATTGCAGCTAGCGATCGAGACATCTTCAATATTACGCCATTTATCACGAAAGCGACACACACCATGGACAAATGGAATGTATACAGATGTACTTCTTGAAGCTTGAGATCCTATTCATAGTGCCAAACAATCCATTGACTTTGACGGGAAAATTCCCTTGCATTGGCGGAACTAGCGCCGCAAACCCTGTTCACTTGTGCAATATACAAGAAGTTCACGTTTTCGTTTTTATTTTCTCCTCTATTTTTTTATCTTGGTTCGATGTAAATATTTTTTGTACTCCTTTTTCTATGTTCCTATGTTAATGGAATGGGCAGAGCGCCTGCCTTTCCCGTTTAATAAAAACTTCTCACGCTGTGAGACAAATTTGGCATGATTTTTGTAAATTTAAATACTCTGGCTTCATAATTCACGGAGTTTAGGTAGCCTTTCGGCGAAATTCATCAATTATTTTTTTATACAAGAAGGTATGTACATGTATTTTCGCTTTAATAAAAAGATAAGATTACAATCACAGCGTTGTACAAGGGCATCTGTCCACGCGAATGGTTTAATTTAATTTGGCATGAATAAATTGAACAATACGCAACTACTTTGAAAAACAAGCAAGTAATCATAAGTAAGTAATACAACTCCTATATATATACCCTGATTACACTATAATTTAACTGATAAAAAGTTATCTAAACTATATACCGTGATTTGATTACAATCTAATATATCTAACTGTTTAGAAACAAGTGACCTTAATTAACATCAAGTGAGCTTTTCGCGAGGGGTGGTGTCGGTGTAGCCGATGCCCTTCCTTTTTGTGGGAAAGATCATGAACACAAAACTCGACAGAAAGGCGATGCCGAGTGGCAGGTTCTTCAAAAGCTCCTCAGTGTTCGTGCTGGCTTTGCTGAAGAAACAGTTCTGTAGGCCCACGTCGCTGAACGCCACGGTGAGGAAGACGAGCGCCGTGAAGATGGCATGGATGAAGTCGAGCGGCCGCATGCGAAGCTTCCGGAACTCAGCTGCAGTCCATTGCAGCTTCTCCTCTTCATCGGAGAAGTTGAACACGTTGAAGCCACTTAGCGTGGCGACGCCATAGTAGAGCTTTTTGTCACGGCCGAGGACGATGTCGGTGAAGGAGAAGAGAACGCACAGGACGGCGAGGACGATGACGAGCGCGGCGGTGAGCCACTGGTTGGAGGTCTCGCACTTGTCGTGGTTGGTGAAGGACGGGGACAACGCTTGGTACGCTAGCACCGTGCTCGTCGGCAGAAGCTGCGCAAGGTTTGCGGCGCGTGAAATGACCTTGTCCGTCACTGTGGATGATGGTCCTGCATCTGCTGCGTGCGCCATGGTCGGGACATCGCCGGTGTCACTATAACACGGATGATGTTAGAAGGCATTATAAAATGCCTCTGATGAGTTAAAAACGCCTACAATTCTCTTTCCTGGCGTTTAGGAAAAACGCTAGAGTTGGTCCCGAAGAAAAAGACCAATGAAGGCGCTTTACAATAATGCCTTTAAAGATATGTCATCTAGGGCGTTTTTGAAAAACGCCTCGGAAGCTCTCTGGCACTTTCAGATAGTGCCTCTAACAGAAAAAATCTTCAGTCTCATTTTTCTATTTACATGAACGGCCCCACTCCCTCTATCTCTACCAGGCTAGCTTAGGCTGGTCACAATGGGAGGAACTTAGGAGTAACATCACACACTCCAATATAACTTTGCTTATGTGGCACATATTTAATGAAGAGAGAGGCGCTTGTGGTAACTAGCTAAGTTACCGGAACATTACACATTTCAAGAAACTCACACTACATAGAAGTTCCTATCTATAGTGGAGGTAGTAACATAGTCTAAGAAAGTGTGTAAGTTACTACCTTATGTTCTTACCCATTGTGACTAGCCTTATCCTATCTCCCCCTCTTCATTTTTTTCAAGAACGGGCCCACCTCTTACCTTGCACAGCAGCGGACGGACCATTAGCACACGCTGTATTCTTGTATAGCTGGTTATTGAAACACAGTGCACGCCCCATCCTTTTAAGGAGGTCAGAATCTTTGTCAAGAAGCAGTATGGGAGTAATGAAACGGCAGTTATTAGAGCTCGTCTTCGTCAACGTCGCTGGCCGATGCTGCGGCAAAATTCATCTACTCCAGGTGACAAAACTTCACAAGACTTGCTCCATTAGATTCGACTGTCCCACCTAAGATAACATCCACGTTTAATTTTGTTTCTGACAAGGAACGACAAGCTAGCAGATGGCCGACTCCGGCGAGCCGTCGTCGACAGCTAGCGTTTAAATCTTCGATTCCCAGGAGCCTTCTCTGTCGCTGGATCGTTGCACACAAAAACTACAAAGAACAGCAGCTGTTTTACCCACCCTCTCCGTGTAATGCAAGAGCGCGACAGCAGCTCGCCGACCTGCTCCGGACCAGCCGCAATACCGGCGAGCTCGCCGCATCTCCTAGTCTAGACGAGCATCCCGCGGCAGTGAGGTCCCCTGCATGCCGCCGGCGTCGGCAACAGCCCCACGTACGGGCAACCAACCTACCCTTCAAGCCAGAGTTCCGGTTCCAATTTTGAGAAACGCATCAATCAATTAGGAGGCGCTTTGGAAAATAGCCTCAAAATCTCTATCAATTTGAGGCACTCCTCAAAAATGCCTTCAAAGCTTCATACAGTCCGAGGCGTTTTCCAGAAGTGCCTCCAAAGCTCATACAATCCGAGGCGTTTTCCAAAAATGCCTTAAGTTAAAGATGATTTTAAGGCAGACTGTTCAAAACGCCTTCTTAAACATGAATTTGAGGCATTTAGAGAAAATACCCTTACCAAAATGCCTTCAATTAGCGACCGTGTTGTAGGGTGTCCCTGGACATGGTGGGGGGCTGTCGGCATGCCGCCGTTCGTATGTGGAGATGGAGGCATCTGGATTACGGTGGAAGATGGAAGAGACGCCATTGTGCGGTCGACTAGGAATATCCTAAGCTGTTCCATTCTTGTGGTAACGGAACGTTGGTGTGTTATATAGGCGAATCCTCTACGAACGATTCCACCTTGGCCGTGTTGATTTTTCTAACTTCTTTTTTGAAAGGCTGTAGGCTGAAGGCTGCACATGTTGACTTCATTGAATTGTCTACGTTCGCATCCCACGTACTGGGAACTCTGTCTAGATTTTCTTTCCACCGATGGCAAGTTGGCAACAGAAGGTCGTCATCCGAACTCCGAACGTGCTATGTTGTCTTCTTCCACAAAAGTGGGGTAATAGAATTAGTTAGTCTCAAGATCGTGACATGGTTGTTTCGACGTAGAAACCTACGAACTTACCCTTCACTCTAGCTTCAATGCGGAGAACCGTGCACTGAAACCATAAATTTAGGATAGTAAAACCGAGTCACTTTCCTGCTCTCTCACGGCCCCCAGCGTTGAATGTTCTTGGCTGTTTAGCTCAACGAGCACCCCCCCACACCCCTCAAGTGGGCCGGATGTCCTAGAGGGACGCTGCCCCGGTGGAAAAAATGACATGTGCCGGTTGATTGGGCGTGTGCACGACGGCCCAACAGTCAATCAAATAAGGACGCGTCTAGTGGGCGGCCGGCTGCCCACTAGCGCGATCGAGCGGCCGACCGAAAAAGGTAAGAGAAAGTATCTCCTGGAAACCTGAGTTTCAGTGGGAACATAGAAACCAAGACATGGGCCGTTGGGTTTATGATCTGAGGGCTGTTTCTTCCACCAACCCATTCCGTGCATTTTATAGAAACACCCTGGAAATTTGTGCAAAATAATAACCAGTCCTGCAGGCAGTTTTATGTAAAAATACAAGGTTTGATCAACAGCACAAGTTTCAAATCCAACGGCCCACGTTTTAGTTTCCATGTTTCCACTGAGTGAGTGGTTTCCAGGAGATACTTTCTCAAAAGGTAATCCCCTGTCCCCTGCGAAATAGAAAAGGAAGGGGCCACCATCCCGACCGGTCGAGCGGCCACCAAATCGAGCTATCGAACAGAATCTCCCCCCCCCCCCCCACGTGGCCAGCTGTCCCCAGCTCGCCCCCACGTCCGCTCGCCCCCATGCCCCAGCCCCTCCCACGCTGCCATCTTCTTCTTCTGCACGCCAGAACGAGATCCAACAGAATCGCCCCAGCCCTTCTTCCTCCTCCTACACAGCCGCCATTGGAGCCCCAAAGTAGAAGAAGGAGCTGCTTCAAAAAAAGAAGATCTAAGGCAGGGTGGTCAGAGCCATACCAGGCAGCAGCATCAAGTAGGTAAGCCCCCCTCTGCCCCTCTTCCCTTCCCCCTTTCTTCTACTGCATATATGTAGGCATATGTAAACCCCCTTCTTCATGGATCTAGGACAAATCCATGGAGAAGCTGCTTCAAAAAAGAGGTGAATCTGGCACATCACACCAGCCTACTTGATGTTATACTGCTGGATGTGTTAAACAAGCCAAAAACTACTTGATGCATGCCAACAAGTTTCTCGCACCTGGATGTGTTAAATAAGCTGCTTCAAAAGTGTTTCCCCTGCCCCTTTTATGTGTTCAACAAGTCAACTAAGACATATTTTCTGGCCAACTAATATGTGATTCTAGTCAAGTGAACATGCATGTTTGCCAACTGGATATATGCATCCTGGCCAACTGAAACGTCTATTCTAGCCAGCTGAAAACATTGACTGTGCAACGGAACATGCATGCTGGCCAACTGATATATGCATCCTGGCCAACTGAAACGTCTATTATAGCCAGCTAAACACATTGACTGTACAACAGAACATGCATCCAGGGCATGCTGATATATGCATCCTGGCCAACTGAAATGTCTATTCTAGCCAGCTAAATACATTGGCTGTGCAACAGAACATGCATCCTGGCCAAAATGATATATGGATCCATGAAAATTCAAACATCTATTTTAGCCAACTGAACACATTGGTTGTGCAACTGAACATGCATGCTGGCCAACTGATATATGCATCCTAGGAAAATTGAAACATCTATTCTATCCAACTGAAAACATGGACTGTGCAACTGAACATGCATGCTGGCAACTGATGTATGCATCCTGGGAAATTGAAACATCTATTCTAGCAAAAACTGAACACATTGACTGCCAACTCAAAGATCTATTCTAGCCAAAACCAAAAAACTGCAGTATGGCAACTTCTGCAGCAATATGTGCGACAGATAAATAAACAAGGTTATTAAAGCTATAAAACCACATTAAAGTAGTCACGCATATATTGCTTGTCCCACACATATATTCTGGTAGCACACCTATTGCAAGGCTATAGTGTAAAAATATGTTCAAATATACTGGAAGTAGAAACAGAAACGGCGACGAAAAACATATATCTATAGTCTGTCATCAATTTCTTCTTTCTTCTTTCACCTGGATTTTGCATCTGAAAAAGTAGCATCAAATTGTGTCCCAATTATGTGCAGAAAAATCTGAATAAGCTCCTTGCCAATGGAAACCCTGCGGAACATTGCAACAAAAGCAGAGGAAAAAGTCAGAAAACTCTGTGGTAAAAAGAAGTCAAGTTCTTGCCAACTATTTACTGCAACCGTGCAACTAACATAACAACTGTGTGCAAAAACAAAAAAGTGCATGCATGTTATAATAAAAGATTCTGCTACAGACATGTTGCTTTTGGAATTAAGATTGTCATAAAATGGTGTGCAACTGCCTATTTACTAAGTTTTTAGGTTGTTTGAAACACTCTTTTCTATGATTAACAGCTGATGACATTACTTTCTTCTTTTTTATATGTGCAGTGAGTGTGTGGCAGCATCCAAAAAAAGGAAAAAATGCTTGATCTCAATGAGTTGCCTCCTGATCTCAATGAGCTTCCTCATGATACGGATCGGCAGCAACCCAGCATACCACAAGGAAACTGGACAGAAAATGTTTGATCTGTTTACTACACGCATGCAAGTCATGGTGGAAACCCTATGGGCCATGACAATGTGGCAGGCCAGCCATCAACCCATGGTGCCCCTGTAGTGGTGTCTTTGCAGTCAGAGAGCCATACTCTAGATGACACGGGAACCGAGGCAAATGTTCCTGGTCCAACCAGGACTGAGCTAGGAGCTGGGGCTGTTGACGGAGCTGTGCAAGAAGAAGAAGGAGAGGATGAGGCTGGTTCTCAACCTATGGAACCCTATGTTGGCATGAGGTTTGACAACCTTCAAGTTGCTAAGGATCACTACAACAGCTACGCACTACTGATGGGTTTCTCTATCAAGATGAACAAATCTAGACGGGCACCCCGCACCAATGAATTGATAAAACAACAGTTTTGCTGCAACAAGTTCAAGAAGCCCAAAGGCGATGATGGAGGAGCTGAGGCTCCTCCTGTCTGAACCCTATTCCGATCCAAAATCTGTTGGCATGATGAGGAGATGGAAGAAGAACCTCAATATTTGCTGAAGAGGAGGCTGGTACTAGTAAGAAGAAGAAGAAGCGCAAACGTGAGACAATAAAGCAGACTCAGTGCAAAGCGAAAATGTTGGTGAAGCTGATAGATGGGCGAGGGTAGGTGACGCACATTGTTCGTGACCACAATCATCCGCTCGTGAACAAACCTTCATTGTCCAAATACTTGAGATCCCACCAAGGCATCTCACCTGATGAAAAGGAGTTTCTGCGCATCTTGTATAACTGCAACTTGACTACAGGTGTGGTGTTTTTCTATATCCCTTAAAGAATTAAGTTTTCCTATAGGCAGTCCAGTGTGCAACTGTTATGGTACTACTGTGCAATTGAAATGACTTAACTGTGCAACTAGTGTCCAACTGGTGTGCAACTGAAATGACTTCACTTTTGGTGCTTGTTGTGCAACTAGATTGTCTTTACTGTGCAACTAGACAATGTCCTGTATGCAAAAAGTGCAAAAGTGTTTTTAAAAAGATGCAGCTAGGTGTCCATTTCCTGCGATTATCTTCTGTGCCAACAAATGTCCTATTACCGAGCAGCTGGATGTGCGCATTCGTGCAACTAAGAAAAGGATACACTGTTTGTTTTTGTATTATGCAAGACGTATGATGCATGTAATGGCAGAGTTCTATGGATCTGAGATGATGGTGCCATCCGGACCAAAGGCAATAACTAATCTTTGTACAAGTTTCCGTAGAGATAACACAAAGGAGGGTGATCTGATTGAGACAATTGCGTACTTCAAGGATATACAAAAAACCGATCCAGACTTCTTCTATAAGGTGAAATATGATGAAGAGGACAGAGTTGTCAACATATTTTAGGTGGATGGCTTAGCTCGAAAAGCTTATGCGGAGGCGTACCATGATTGCATATCGTTTGACACCACCTACATGACCAACATGTACAATATGCCGTTCGCGCCCTTCATAGGAATAAACCGACATGGCCAATCTTTCATCTTTGGGTTGCGCGTTTGTAAGGCAGGAGTTGGCATCGAGCTTTGATTGGGTCTTTGGAGCATTCCTAGAGGCTATGGATGGCAAACCTCGACAACTTCATCACCGATCAGGATGGTGCAATGAGGCAGTCAATCTGAGCATCTTTCCAACCACCGTGCACCACTGCTGTAGATGGCACATCATGAAAAAGGCTCAGGAAAAAGTTGGTTGGCTCTTTGTGCGGAATCCAGGACTCTCGATGATTTCAACAAGTGTGTTGACTTCAGCTTCACTATAGACGAGTTTGAGCAGAATTGGGCTGGGTTAATGGTGAAATCGAGGCTATGACACACACGCACTTTGAGAAGTTATGCGAATACAGGTCAACTTGGGTGTCGTGCTACTTCAAGCACAGGTTCTTCCGTTCCTACAGTCTACACAGCGTAGTGAGGGTTCAACACCGTCTGAAAAGATATGTGAACCCACACAACTCAATGCTGAACTTCTCAAGCAATATGAAAAATCCAGAACCACATCCTTGCCAAGGAAGGCTGCAATGATTACAGAGACAGAACACCTTGAGATTGAGTTGTGGTCCAACTTCCCAATAGAAAGCAAGCTTACAAAACCTATACTAGGGACCTTTACATAAGTTCGGAGAAGAGTTTGAGCTGATTGGGCGTTATAATGCATTCCAAGTTGGTGCTGATATATTTGAGCTCAGACCAAACCAGGAATTTGTTGCCAAATATGGTTCTCGAAACTACTTGGTGCATGCAAGGGTGGAGGAGGTTCCTATTTGTGTGAGTGCTGTAAAATGGACAAGGGCGGCATTCTCTGTTGCCACATCCTCAAGGTGTTCACCCATATTGGAGTTGATGTCATACGGAAAGGTACACTGCTAAGGCGGTGGACACCTCTGCTGTACCTAGTCGCCCAGGGGACTGGTTATGAGCAACGGATGAAATGCCTCCTCAGTCAAAGAAGCAAATAAGGGAGAGGAACATGATATCGATTTTCGGAAACTAGCAAAGTTTGCGAGTGGTTCTGATCCAGCACAAGCTATTGTATACAAGCATATGCGCACAACACGTACCGAGATCGTCCACCTGAACAAGTCCAAGAAAAAGAAAAAACTGACTGCTGCCACGTGGCCATCAGATGATGGCAACCCTCGAGGACCTCCTCTACCTCCAGGTAGCAATCAGGGGGCTCATTACCCAGGTAATTACCTGCCCCAACTCTTGATCTAACTAGGTGTGTAACTTCAGTTGCACACATTATTGTCTTGATTGCACACATCATGGTGGCGATTGCACGAAACAGGCTGCCTAGTTGCGCATGCTGTGTTAGTTCAAGCATCGAGATAACACAACTAACTTGTTTTTCCTGTTCTGTATATAGATGATGTCAACCCTCTAGGACATCCTCCACCTCCTGGCCGTACAGACAGCACTCAGGGGCCTCATCGTCCAGGTAATTACCTGCCCCAACTCCCCATCAAACTAGGTCTGTAAATCCAGTTGCACACATCATGGGGCCCAGTTGCACAGAAAACATGCTACCTAGTTGCGCACGTTGTGTTAGCTCGAGCATCAAAGATAACACAACTAACTTGTTTGTCCTGTTCTGGCTATAGGTGATGCCAACCCTCAAAGACCTCCTCCCCCGCCTGGCCCAACTAGCAGTGCCCTGCATGCTACTCCCAATGGACCTACAGGCAGGACTCAGGGGGCTCATCACCCAGGTAAAAATACCTTCCCCAACTCCCAACAAAACTAGGGTGTGTGACTTCAGTTGCACATATCATCCTGCCCAGTTGCACAGAACATGCTGCCTAGTTGCGTGCGCTGTGTTAGTTTGAGGATTAAGATAAAAATCTAACTTGTTAGTCCTGTTCTGCCCATAAGCGATTACAATCCAAGTACCATGACGGGCCATGCTACTACATGTGTTTTTTTCAACTTAACTTGCGCACGGCAACCAGTTAGTTGCACAGCATGGGCTGTGTGGTTGCACAGAACATCAGTGCTGGTTGCACAACAAAAAAGTACTAAATTTTTTATATGATTATCACATAGGTGATCGTGATGGTCCTACTGCCCCATTGGAGGTTGCATCCCCTGCACAAGCTTCTGATGATTTTGTGCCCAGGGATCCTCCAAGGTCTACTACAAAGGGTAGGGCAAAAAGTCGACGGTACAAATCGGCGCTGGAGCTACACCCAAAGAAGAAAAACAAATGCAGCCAGTGCCAATCTACAGAGCACACTGCTGGTGTGTGTCCACTCAGGCTACTGTGATTCTGTTTCATCGTTTGTAACTTTGAGACAAAAAAGGAAAAGAATGATGTTTTTTTAGCAATATTGGGACCAAGTGGACACATTCAACAGCTATGTTTTCTCTTTATCTAATTTATGCTCCTTGAATTAGTTCATGCACTGTGTAAAAAAGGTTGCTATTTGTGCCTTTGTTGGCAACTGGTTAAGTATTTAGTTGTTGAACAATTGTACGTCCAGTGCTCCTAATGTATCAACAAAAGTGATGATATTGACTTGCAAACAGAATTGCTACTAGTGTGCAACTACAAAATCTGCTTAAAAATTGTGCAAACCAGCAACTACCTCAATGGAGCAGAGAAAGAAAAAGAGCACTGACCTAGTCCCTGTCGTATCTCAGCAACTTCCTCCATGGGGCAGTGTTGTGCACGCTGGTGATCCAGTCATATGCCAGCTTCTTCCTGATGTCGAGTACTTCCTTGGGTTCGTAGTTGAGCAGTTGGCTACCGTTTCACTCGGTGGCGTTAAGCAGCGCGAACAACCCACACTCATTACTGCGATGGTCAAGAAAAATAAAATTTGTCACATAAAATTAAAACCAATAAAGATAATGCACTCTGTGCAACTACTTATGTGCCACTGTGCAACTGCTTATGTGCCATTCTGCAACTGGCTAGATAATCCTTTAGAAACTCATAAAAATGATAAACAGATTGCAGACTAGTATTGTGTCTTAAAAAACTAAAGATTGCACATGTAGAAAAATTTAAAAACTACAAAATGATGGTAAGAAATTGAGAAGAGAGCCATGCTTATTGTCTTACTTGCCGAGCTGCTTCGGCACATCAATGTCAATAATCTGGAAGTGCTCGATGCTGAACTTTGGGTAATGCTTCCTCCATAGCTGGCGTACTGCCCCCGCAATGGTAGAGGCGGTGCTCATCAGCTCAATGTTGTCCAGCGTCCTGTTTGAGTCAAGAACTTCGAAGCGTCCGTCCCTCAAGTTAACATTGAAGACCCAATAATGCCTCCCTCCCTCTTTATCAGGTATATCAGCGCACTCGAGCACTGGCAGCATGACCTGCAAGCGTGAACGATTTCATAAATATATACAGGCTGTAGCTAAGAAAAAACAGTAAAAGACTTGGTCAAGTTAAAAACAGGTTTCCAACAAGTATGTGCCAACTAACATATGTGCCATGTGCAACTGAACATGCTGTGGGTGTCAACAAAAATAGATGGATCATGTGGGCACAACACTCACCAAGTCCTTCTTGTCGAGACGGTTCTTGTAATCAAACTTCTTGTTTATCTCATTCACGTTGTGGATACCTTGTTGTAAATTCATTTGCAGAGATTACAAAGCATGGCTCAATTGGTGAACAAAAAAGTGCTACAGATCAAAGATGAGCATGGAGAAGGTTTTGGAAAAACTTACCGAAAACCTCAGTGGCATAACAACCTTCTTTGACCCTTCTGGTAAGTTCTCCATGATGTGTAAGATTCCAGTCTCAATAAAATTTTTTGACAGCCATTGAACCGGCTTCATCGAATCAACTAACTCATTTAAAGAAATGAAGAAATTACCATACCTGATTATCTCAGGGCTGAATTTTGTTTGAAAGCAATAAAAAGACAAGTTAGCTCGAAGGGTCACATCAGCAAAAAAATGTGCATGAAATTGAAAAACAAAACAGTGTGCAACTAAAAGCCATGTTCTGTGCAACATGCTATGCTTTCTGTGCAACTAAGTGGCTGGTCCTGTGCAACTGAAAAAGATATGTATGTAGGCTGTGGGGAGTTAGTTTACCTGGTAGCTTCATCATTTGCTCCTTCGTGATGCCTGACCCAATACAAGAGGGCAGCGTAAAGCTTGTTCACTGCCTCATTAGATCTGAAAGACTTCTTCTTGTTGTAATCAATGAATGGAGACCTTTGAGATGCTGCATGCCTTATTACCCTCCTCTATCTTCGTGCAATAGGTGGTCCCGAAGAACTGCTCGTGCCAGCTTCTGGTTTTGCGCATATCGGGGTGTGGCAATTCTCTGGTGATCCGACAGCATCAGCAGCAGCGCATCCTTCATTAACAGCTGTTGGGTCCAACTCACACTCATCAATACTAATCACACCGTCTTTCGCTGTTTCTGCTGCTGGAGCAGGTGCTGGAGCATGACCATCTATGCTGAGGTCAAAAGATGGTGCATCGCAGAACCCGTCACCATGATAAGACTTTGATCTTCATATGGGTTCAAGGACCAGGGCATCTCCTTGCGGCACAAACACGGGTGCATCATTCACTGACTTGGTTCGTGATAGTGTTGTAGTTGGCGGCCTTGGAGGCTTGCACCTACTTATAATCTTGAACACCTCCTCTTGTGTTAATGCTTGCTGAGAGTCAGCTCTTGGTGATCTGAGCTTGCTTGGCTGCTTGTGTCTTGGCTCTTGGGGACGACAATTTGGTAGTAGGATCACCTCCTTTTGTGTTTGGCATTGAAGCATCTCTATGAGTATGCACCTTGGGGCTTGCAGGTGCAGTGGTGCCTTCCTGAGCAGCTGTGGTGGTTTCGACTGTGACCATGCTGCTAGCTGACACATCAGTTGGCACACTGGTACCTGTAGTTGGCATCTTTCCAGTCTGAGTTGGCAGCAACCTAGCAGAACTTGGCACCCCTGCATCAATGGCTAGGGCTCGCAGTTCTCTCTCATCTCTGAACCCAAACCTTTTGCGGCATGTTCCCCCTTTGTGCCCCTGGCAAACTTGACAATCTTTTCCTGCTTAGGTGGTTTGGGTGGGACTGTTGAAAGGGGAGTCTTCCCCTTGATCTGTTGAACTCTTGTGATGGTGATTGGCTCTCTGCTCACTACAGTTGGCATATGAGTTTGAGGCACAGCTTCCTTGACCATATTTACTTCAGCATCTGCACTCACCATCTTCTCCTTGGTTTCAGGCAACTGCGGATTCTTCTTCATTGAAACTGCTTTACGCTTCTGGACCACGTGAGGGTTTGCCATGGATGCTGCCTTGCTCTTGTCGGAGCTTAGATCTGGAAGCTGCTTCAAATATTTCTTGTATTTTTCCTTTGAATTAACCCAGTCAAGACCCTTTCCTGCTTCCTCAATGTCAATTTGATTCTTTTCAACAACACTTGATAAGAACACGCTCTTGTCAATGGCAAAGTTGATCTTCTCACACATATCTTGGTCGCTAAAATCTGGCACAAGAAAGGTGGTTGGCAAAGATGGCTTCAAGTTGCAGAGCTTGAACATATCAATGCTGCCCTGGGACTTTGCTTCGTCATTTTTCTTTGACTTCGGCAAATCCTTGTCTTTCCAGCAAGTTTTGTCGATTAACATCTGTAGTGTGCTCCTGCTACTCAATGAATTGCTGCTGCTGGCAGGAGTGGCAGAAGTGCTAGTCCTCCCGGATGTGTTGCCGCCTGTACCAGCAGAACCAGGGGCGTTGTCATCATCATCATCATCATCGCTGTTGTCGCTGCCTCCATTGGATCCCCCTTTATCATCACCATAACCATCCTCGTCTTCTTCATCGTCATCTTCTTCCCTCTCACTGCCATCAACTGCTGCGCCTTTGTCTTCTCCCCTCTCACTGCCATCAACTGCTGCACCTTTGTCCCCGTCCCCCTCTTTGGCCTCACCTTCTTCTTCCTCCATCTCTACCTCACTATCTTCTTCCTTGTCCTCCTCCTCTCCTTTGTCCTCTTCTTGTTTGTCCTCCTCCTCCTCCTCCTCTTCCTCCTCCTCCTCCTCTGCATCTTCTTCATTGTCATCCTCATCCTTGTCCTCCTCCTCTGATTCATCCGCATCAGTGTCCTCGTCATCATCAACATCTATCGCTGCTTCCATTTCCTCATCTTCTTCTGACTCATCGTCATCAAACTCTTCTTCTTCTTGTATAGTTGAGCCCCATCTCTTTCTTTTTGGAGCACGGCGTGACGCCCGGTTTGCATTGATGGCTGCTGTACGTAAGGATCAATATCTGGTTCCTCGTCATCGATCTTGGCAACTGCTTCAATGAAGGTGCCAACCTGTTCAGTTACAGCCTTGGACAGGTCATTGATCACTTTCGTAATCTTTGCCTTTTTCTGCATCAACAAAAAAAAAAGATTCAGTACTGATTCAGTTAGAAAAAAATTAAAAAGTAAAATGTCTGTAACTGACCATGATGTGATAAGCAAAAACCGACTAATACACACTTTCTGGCCAACTAAAAACATGATTCTAGGCAACTACACATGCACTATGGCACAAACTAAAAACATGCATTCTGCCAAGTTGATGTCAATGGTTGTAAACGAACACTTTGACTGTCCAAAAGAACATGTGCAACTACAGAAGCTTATATGTGCAACTGAACATACATCCAGCCAACTGAATCCTCTATTCTCGCAACTACAAAAAGTTATACATGTCCAACTGAACATACATCCCAGCCAAAAGAAAATGTTGGTAAGTGGTACAAATTTCTGTATGCAAAACACTAACCTGCGGATTGTAAGTTATTGGTAACTTGGATGCCACGAATGCTTCAGCTTACAAAATTCCACCAAACAGTGGTGTCTGCTCCGTGCCTCTATACTCCTCTTTAAGCTGATGTAAAAAAAAAGAACAAGGTTACCATAAAAGATTTGTGTGTTGAACGAAACCAAACATTATAACCTGCGCAACTACAACAAGATACTGGGGTAGACAATTCAACTATATATATATGCAACTGAACAGAGACACAAAAACTGTGCAACCCACATGGCACCTAAAAAAAGTTTCTACCAACTGATGCCACACATCTGTGCAACAAGATTAGTAAAACTGTGCAACTTAAAAAAGATGGTGTGCCAATTTAAAATGAACATGTGTGCAGATGCCAAACTTAAAGCTACAAGTTGTGCAACTACATGCATTGTTGTGCCAACTGATGGCAGTTTTTGTGCAATTTCCAAAAAAAGTGACCAGACATCAAAAGAACATAAAAAGAAGAAACTGTTGGAAAAAAACAAAGAGAACTCACTTGTAATTTGCCGAACACACCAGGAGAGATGGTATCCTTCTTGATCACCTTGGCAATTAGAGTACTATCCCATGCATTCGATCGTATCGCGCAGTTGGTTACTGGGATGTCATGGACAAGCGCATCAAGGTATAGTATCTTCACCAGACCCAATAAAAAGAAAAGCCAAATTCAGTTATTATTATGAGTATTTCAGCAAACTATAACTGCACAAAAAGAACAAGAACAGATGGAAGTGGTCGTTTTTACTAACCATCAAGTGATACAAGTAGCAGCAGACAGTTTGCTTATCCTGGTCCATGTTCCGGAAAGCTTCGTTAATGTGTTCTGCTACAAAAAGGCAGATGTTTGTGTTCTTGAGGTTTTCATGATCTAGCACGAGTCCGTAGCACTTTGGGCTGAGCTTCAAGGCCGTGGTTGGTGCTAAGAAAGTGCTGAAGGCAACCGCAAGCCAGGCCATAAAGAATGTGTCATCTGTTCTTCCCCCCATATCCTTAATCATCGTGGTCCATGTACTGATCTGGGGATGAGAAGTTCCAGTTATGTTGAAGGTCTCTCTGAATCTCCTAGTTGTATCCTTGTCAACTTTGTAACAGACTTTTAGACCCCTGTTAGGAAGATCAAATACCCTTTGTACACTGTCAGCATCGACACGGATCCTTCCCCTTCCTGGGAAAACCATTTCAGACGTCTGTGGCTGGTAGGAATGCACCAGGAACTTAGCGAGGTCCGCTGGAAGTGTGTCTGACAAGTTCAATAGCCCCCCGAACAACCTCGAAACTAGCTCTGACTTCTGTGGTGGGCTTAGAGAGGCGTTGAAATTTGCAAACCGCGCTGGTGATGCCCTTATCATGCCCGCTTGTGATGGTCGCTCCACATCTTCCCCTGCAGCCACCTCAACTCCTTCACCGCTAGCCTGTTGATGAGAATATAAAAACATTAAGGAAACATTAAAAACAAGAGAAAAAATAAGAATGAAAAAAAATCTTACAATCATCATTTTGATCAGTATTGGAAAAGGCTATATATTACTAAAATGGATCATGCCAGCTAATATGATATATTTGTGCAACTAATAAAGATCATGAGGACAACTGAAAACTGCCAGTGTGCAACCTTCAAAAAAAACTAAGAAAATATACGATACCTGGCAACTACAAAAAGTTCTAACGGATGTGCAACAATAAGAAATGATATTGCAACAAGATAACAACAACTAAAAAAAGGTTTGCAAGGAACTATTCAATAGCTCATAAACACAAAAAAACCACATACCTCAGCATCTGTTGCGGAAGATGCGACAACTCCTCCAGCAACTGCTGCATGCACACAAAAATGGCCAGTGATGTCAACTATAAAGAAGCCAACTTGTCAACTACAAGATGCCAACTAATGTCAACTGTATTTAGATCAAGATGACTAGAGATTTCAACTACAAGGTTGTTATTGACAAACTCAAAACAAAAATACTGGTGAGAACTGCTGCATAATTTCATCAGCGTCTAAAAAAGCGAGAAACACTTATATTCGAGAAATTTACTTACCCTTGAAGATGACTCAACTCCCTTTCCAACTGCTGCACGTCTAGGCCGCTTTACAACACGGAACTGCTCAGCATCCTAAGAAAAAATAAAAAAACATGAGCATGGGAAAAAATAAAAAAATGTTATATGACCCAAACAAAACCGAAAATAGGCTTGTGTCATCAGCATGCCACTTACCTCAACATTCTCTCCCTGCTCAACACTCCGCGCGGGTCGTGGCTGGCGATTAGCAGGACGCTTCGACCTCCGGCGAAGCGACTGACTTCCAGAACGCTGATTAAGCAACCCAAAAAGAAAACATGAAAAAAGTACCATACGTGCATAAGTTGAAAACAACTAAAAAACACAGAAAAAGTGAAAAAAATACATCTTCTTCATTGCCATCCGCATCTCCTCCTATTATAACCATTTTTTCCCTGCGGGACAAAATACAACAAAACAAAACATAGCTAGAAGATGCGGAAACAAACTAGGGAAATCATAGAAGGTTGCTTTGATCTACACATAAGCAGGACACAAAAATGCAAAAAACCAAAAAAACATGTGGACAACCAACTACTACAATGATGCAGCCAACTGGGCAGTAAACCTTGTGCAAACTGGACATCATATAAGCCAACTAACTATTTTCTGCCTAGGTATTACTTGCCAACTGTGACAAGTAATAACTAGGCATAAAATAGTTAACTAAAGGCAACAAGTTTAGTAAGATAACTTGTGAAAACTGGAACAAGCAAAAAATGCAAAGCAAAAAATCCAGCAAAACAATTGGTCATACTATATTGAAAAATTAGCAACCATTCAGTGCTAATTTGCAAAAATAAGCGTCCCTAGTTGCACATGAGGGGAAACACATGAAAACAACCACATCCACAACAAAGACTTGCACATTGAGAAAAATTAAATTGGAAAATTGGCAAGCATTGGTACTAATTTGCACAATCAAGGGGCCCCTAGTTGCACAAAGCAGGAGAAAACACATGAACCACCACAGCCACAACAAGGTTGTTGGATTGGGTAGACTATATTGGAAAACTAGCAAGCATTGGTGCTAAATTGCACAAACAAGAGTCCCTAGTTGCACACAGCGAAGGGGGAATAATCAAAAGCCAACTAAGCAGAGCAACTAGCACAAAGTGTATAACATATGAACACCCAACTAATAAAAGTGATGCAGCCAACTGAGCAGGCAACTTGTGCAACTGAACACCGTATAGACAACCAACTAGTACAAACAGTGAGCCAACTGACCAAAACAACTGCTGCAACTGCAGAGCATATGGACAACCAAGTACTATATGGACGCAGCCAACTGGGAAGAATTTTGTGCAACTAACCTCCTAAATCTCTGAACACCAACTACAAATCAGCCAATGCATTGCATACATCATTGCACACATCTAAAATACAACTTCCAGAATGACTAAGAGTGATGAACAAATCTCAAACCCCTGCAAAATTGAACGGAACATGAACTAAACAACCAAATCGCCCTAAAATCGCGCCACGGGCCATGCATCCCCTGCTACCTAATGACTACCGCGTACCCTGGCCAACTATACGTTGACCCTGGCCAGCCACCCCGTGCCGTGAACTACGCGTCCTTGTAGATCCCGGCCACCGTTGGGTGCGTGCTACCAGAGAGGAGAAGGGAACTCAACATGACCAAAATCGAGGATAAGATGGGATAGTTCGCGCCACTTCCCAACCCTAGAGAGCATTCCCCTCAGATTTCGGCACCATCCGCGCTCGCGAGACAGAGAGAAGGAGGAGAAGCATGTAGAAGTCGGAGGCGAGCATACCTCCGACGGCGAGGAGCATCACCAATTCCCCCGCGCGGAGAACCACCCGCAAGCCGCCGCCGACCTGAGCACTCCGCCGTGACTCCCCCGTATCGCGCCCGTTCGGTGGAGAGGATGGCGAGGAGGAAGACGAAGATGGAATGGGGAGAGAGCACGCTGCGGGCGAGGGATTTCAGGCACAGATTTCGAAACCGCCGCCCACGACCCCCACTACTCGCTCTCTCTACCACTACAGGTGGGCCTGGCCACGTCCGGATATGGACAAAACCGCCCCCGACCGCGGCGCGCGGCTGATCCAGACCAGGTGGCACCTGGCGGATCCGGGCGCGATCGCTGGCGCGATCGTGCGGCCAGGAAGCGTCCGCTCGGTTCTGTTAGTTGGTGGCCGGCCGCTTTTTAGATTTTAGGATCAAATAAAGTCGATCAATTTGGCTCCTCCCTTTCCCACTCGCATCGCTTCCTCCTCCCCTCCCCGACCTCTCATCTTTCCATCTAGCGACATGCCACTCTTCCTACATCGCCGCAGTTCGATGCGACTTGTAATGGCCTTTTTGTCCCCTACCCCCGCCCCCATGTCGATTGCCTGAATGGCGCCAACACAACTGCCGTCCGCAGGTGCACTAGCATCATGGACATTGGCCCGTGCCTCGGCACTTCCCAAACACCGGGTGACGGTGTCCTGGACTAGGGGGTACTCACCACGTCGTCTCCCGATCAGTTGTATTGGGCCGAGGACCCCCATGGCCGTATACTCATGGGCCAGTCCGGACAGTTGCCGCATACAAGGAAGATTCCACAAGACTTGGCGATCAAGACAAGGACTCCTCCCCCACCGGTGTATTCGGCTAGGACTCTTGTTATCCTAGGCCTCTGGTGCATTATATAAACCGAGGCCAGGCTAGTCGATAGATATATACAACAACAATCATACCATAGGCTAGCCTCTACGATCTCGTGGTAGATTAACTCTTGTAATACTCATATGATCAAGATCAATCAAGCAGGAAGTAGGGTATTACCTCCATAGAGAGGGCCTGAACCTGGGTAAACATCGTGTCCCCTGTCTCCTGTTACCATCCGCCTTAGATGCACAGTTCAGGACCCCCTACCCGAGATCCGCCGGTTTTGACACCGACATTGGTGCTTTCATTGAGAGCTCCGCTGTGTGTTCGGCAAAAGGTCGATGGCTCGCCTGCAAATCAACTGCGACTTCGGCATCTTCGTCACCAGCTCGACTGGTCACCTTGGTTCGACCAAGGACTGCGCCCTATCTTCGATCGTCATGTTTGGATGAGGGCCTTCATCAACATCAACTCCGATCTCTATCAAGATCATGGAGGAATCATCCAGGGAGCCTGGGGGCTCAACGTCAACATTGCCCTAGGGCGACCGTACTGTTTTTCTGGACAGCGGACTTGTGTCCGCCGCCACCGCCTCCTCAAGCGTCATTTTAACGATTGCTTGGGTGGAATTGTGCGGAATTGAGTCTACAACAACCCTGTAAAATTTCGTCGAGTTCCGATGGAAGAATCTCTGGCAATCTCCGATATACCGGAGCCGCATTGAATCTGGACGAGAATCCGGACGAGTTTAGGGCGTGGTGTCCAGCTTCTAGCTCGGACTTCCTTTGGAAGATCCAACCGTTGATCGGCTGCGGAATTCCTATATGTACCACCCCTCAAAATTTCAGCTCGATCCGACCGTCCAAACTCCGGGAAACTTCCGATTAGTGCATCACTTTTCGGATCTGTTTTCTGCGCGAAAATGAATCCGACCCGAGTTCGTCTTTTTTATGAACGGGATTTTGGACATCCTTTTTAAAGGAAGTTTTGTACGGGGTGTTGTGTTTCGTTCCTGAACACATCCCACTAACTTTAAAATCTTTTGAACATGATCTTCAACATCATGTTGGTGTCAAACCAGTCCGGCAATATTGCTCCACGGCTGCCGACCTGCGCTAGACACGTCGTCACTTTGTTGAGCCAAGATCAACTTCTTCGGATCATCATCTCGGCAAGCCGAACAAGAGTCCGGCATCGCGAAGGATAAATCATCACCAACATCGCCGCCCCACGGATTACACGGAGCGGGCATACCGGCATCGCCGCACGGTCGCTTCATCAAGCCGGCGTCGACCACGTCACGACCTGCATCGGCAGGGCCGCACTATTGCTTCTTCAAGCTGGTGTCCATCACGCCGACCTACTTCGACATCTCGGCGGGACCGGGGGCTTCGCCATCTCTTCATCAACCTACTCCGGACGCTTCGGCGTCGCTAGCCAACCAGCTCCGTCACGTTAGCTGGACCGAGGGCTTTTGCCTCGGCGAGCCAACCTTTGCCAGCATTGCCATGCTGTCATTTTATCGCCCATCAGGCAATGGGTGCGCGGATCGAGTCCCAATTTTGGGAATCACCTCCCTTCGGATTGCTACAACATATAAACCAGGTGCTATTAATCCCAGTATTTTTTGCTTGTTTGGGTTCATTTTTCCCAAGGAATTATTACTATGGTTTGTCCATCATATGTACACAGGTCTATCAAGTGGTGGCCGCATAATCGACGGTCGCATGATGGTTCGGTCAGTTTCCGTACATAGTCCGGCGAACGCTGCATCCGGAACTTGAACCGACCTGTGAATTCAGGCCTTGCCATGCCTTTACCGCATCACACCGCCGCCCTGCATCGACACTGACTTCGGCGCCAGGCCATATTTCTTTTATTACTCACTTTGCATAAATTATTTGTTACGCAACGAATTTTTTTAATTCTTATTATTACTATTATACCCGATCTGCACTATTTTTTGTGCACAGGAAAATGATCCAGCCGGACTATGTCCTTTGGTGTCACCTCGGTTGGATGGGGGGCTTCGTCAACACTTTATTATCCCATGCAGGGGACTTCCGCATCACTCTGTCGTCCTGCATTGAGCGTGCTATGTCACCACTTCAGCGTGTCGAGCTCCCCGCTCCGCCACCTCGGGACCGGCTTGGGGGATGGAACCTTGTCCCGTATCAAGCTCGGACCGCGTCATCAATACCGAACATATTAACCAGCTAAGTCGCTTTCATGCTCAAAGCTTTAATTCCTAACTTGTGTTCGGTTCGACCAAGCATTATACTTTTTTGGAAAAAATTTGCTTGTAAAAAATTTCCTTGTCCAAACTTTGTTTGTGACGCATAAATTCAAATACCCAATTCATTTGGGGCTTCCTTCATGAAGCTTTTCCTCTTGCATATGATTATACTTGTACGGCTTCGTTCCTTGTTCGTGTATTATGCCACAATATGCACCATATTGACTTAAGCGATTTGCAAGCTGGGTTGCCTCGCTCCTGTGTTTACCCCTACGTTCCCGATTGTTCGGCTAGGGAGTAAAGGGAGCACCTCTGCGATTGTCACGATCGGGTCGCCCGAGCCGGACCTCAGACTGGGTGAAGCCGAAAGCTAGCGCTCTTATTGTTTTCAATAATGGTCGGCACACAACGGAAATCATGAGTACAAAAAATCTATTGCACAAGTCTCATATTAACCATGAGCACCGAAGAAAGGTATCGGTGGGGGTACTATTTTCTTCGAAGATGCTTCTTACACTTTATCAGTAATATAGCATAAGTTCCCTGAGCGCGCTTTGTCTGTTACAGCCTTATGACCTGATTGCCTGGTTATTGAAAACACCGTCGATCTTCTCGACAGATCGAGTACATAACACTTTTCGGTCCTTGACCGAAGAGGGAGAAGCCGACGGTCGGTTAAGACGCGTTTAAAGTTCGGTTGAACATAGATATGATATAAGTACTTCGGTACATACAATCATTTTTTTATCCAAGTCACTTGGGGGCTCTTATGTTTATTTGAGCCGTTTTATAATAAGTGTTTTTCTTCTTAGTCGTTGCAAAGTTTTACTATTATTTATCACTCCTTTTCTCGACACAAGTGTGCGGTCACTAGCCGGGGAGCCTAATTTCTCTCTCAAAACTGGTAGAGTTTAGTTTTCTAAACTGGCCTAATGAGAAGTACTCCGCCTTCGGGATGGGAAACTGAAGCCGTAAGCTGACCCGCTTGAAGTCTTGACATAGTATGTGTCATGTTAAAGCACGGCAGAAGCACTTTTTTTTTTCTAAAGTCCAATTTTCGGATTGGCATCGAACACTTGATCTTGTTCAGACGTCATGTTTTTACAAACGTTTTTTGGTTTTCCAAGCTTTTGGCACTTTTAAACTATTTGTGTGTTTTCAGCACAAGTCTCGCAGTGCAACGCCGGACACCTTTAGAGATTCGGCAAAAACATTCTCGGATATTTCCATATATGCATCCGTTTCGAATTGTGTCTTCGGTCAATAGTTGAGTTGCCCGGCTCCCGCGCTTGCCTCCTACGTTCCGCTTTGTTCGGCTAGGTGTGCAAAGGGAGAACCACTGCGATTGTGCTTCCAGCTCGCATGGTCAAGCATCTCAGTGGAGAAAGCCGAAAACTGACTGTCACAATAGGTGTAAACTGGTCAGCGATCCGATGACTATATTAAATGACGGGCCATTCATAACATTGGCCGAAGTGTTTCCGGCTTGACCTCGACTGTCGTGGAACACTACCGGGGGCTAGTAACTGGCCTCCCAAACTAAATCCTCAATATTTTGCTCTTACATTGGAGCTGAGGTTTCATGATCATGCTTAGCATGACAACCCAAAGAAAGGAACCGATAGCGGGACTATTATCTTTGGAAGACATTTCTTCTGTTAAACAGTAATATAACATATCTCTCTGCGTACCTTTGTTTATAAAACCGTATGGCCAGATTGCCTTGTTTGCCGTAAATCTTGGCCCTCATAAAGGCTTTATAAAGTAGGACAAACACTCCCCGGCTACTGGCCGAGGAGGTTGAAGCCGATGGTCGGTCAACAAAGTTTTGTACAATGCGGATCCGAGCATTAATGACATAAAGTACTTAGATACATTGAGTCATTACACATAATTTGTGATTTTACTATGGATATTGATCCTTAATTCGGCCACCCGTGCCCGCATTAAGGCTCGGGGGCTACTGGGCTTCGGGCTTATTATTTATAAATATTAAAGGGGAACATCAATCCCCTGATCTGGTGTTGCCACCCGACCAATGTCTCGGGGGCTACTGCATTGCCTGTTCTATGCAGAAAATTTTAAGTGCAATACAGTTTCCGAGGAGATTTTGATCCTCAGGTTGGTCGGCCGCACCCAACCCGAGTCTCGAGGACTGAGCACGCCGCTTTTTGTGTCCCGAAGTATTCTGCCGAGCTAGGACTTGATCCTCAGACCGATTTTGCAAATCAACCTGAGTCTCAGCGGCTATGGAGATCAGCGGTCTTATGTCATCCTTCATGTGCATCTCAGGTTTTAGACCGATACCCACCTTGAGGGCTACTGGCTATGTATCTCGGCAGAGAATAAATTGCACCAATCAAAAATATTGACAAAAATCGGCCCACATTCGGGTGGTGCACCACCTCGGAAGCAGTCCGGCATAAAGCTCAGGCGCTAGTGGCTGGCTCCATAGAGGGCATTTCCGGCATTAAGTTCGGATAAACTCCTTCAAACTTCTTTGAACCAAGGTGATTTACGGCACCTCGGATACAGTCCGGCATTGGAGCTCGGATACAGTCCGGCGTTGGAGCTCGGATACATAGTCCGGCGTTGGAGCTCGGATACATTCCGGCATTAGAGCTGGGAAGCGGTCCGGCGTTGGTGCTCGGCTGCAAAAGATACCTCGAATGCAGTCCGGCGTTTGAGCTCGGACGCAAGAGGACGCTGCCGCCCGGGAACAACTTCAGACCCGAGGTGTGGCATAAAAATAACAAGACATTGATAAAGGCCGGAAACTTAAAGGGGCTCCTTGGATACCCGACGTGTAAACTCGTCGAATGCATTTGGGCGATCCTCAAGATCGAAGATGAGAAGATTTGTTGAACCAATTTTCAAGACCGACAACCGAAGATGAAGAACAGTTCGGAAGAATCGAGGAGCGTCCCTAACTTGAAGACCGGTTCAGGGGGCTACTGACGGTGTCCTGGACTAGGGGGTACTCACCACGTCGTCTCCCGATCAGTTGGATTGGGCCGAGGACCCCCATGGCCGTACACTCATGGGCCAGTCCGGACAGTTGCCGCATACAAGGAAGATTCCACAAGACTTGGCGATCAAGACAAGGACTCCTCCCCCACCGGCGTATCCGGCTAGGACTCTTGTTATCCTAAGCCTCTGGTGCATTATATAAACCGAGGCCAGGCTAGTCGATAGATATATACAACAACAATCACACCATAGGCTAGCCTTTAGGGTTTAGCCTCTACGATCTCGTGGTAGATTAACTCTTATAGTACTCATATGATCAAGATTAATCAAGAAGGAAGTAGGGTATTACCTCCATAGAGAGGGCCTGAACCTGGGTAAACATCGTGTCCCCTGTCTCCTGTTACCATCCGCCTTAGACGCACAGTTCGGGACCCCCTACCCGAAATCCGCTGGTTTTGACACTGACACCGGGTATCCCTTCCTCGTTGTGTTGGCAGTGGGCTTGCATGGCGCAGCCGATATCGCCGGGGCGGTGGTGACGGCCACGTGACTTACTCTTTCCAGCCCTCTCCCGTTCTGCGCGTTTTCGGCCATCAGATCTCACAATCTAGACGATTCTTGTCCGTCTAATCTCAACAAGTGTGTCGTCTTCCATAGTAGGCTGGATGTTCTAGAGGGACTCTGCTCTAGTGGAAAGATGGCATGTGCTAGTTGATCAGGCATGTGCACCACGGCACAACTAACTGATCTATTTCTATCAACCAAACAAAGTTGGTCTGATCCGGATACACCCTCTCTCCCACACGTGGCGCCTCTTCCCGAAAATTCATCGGCGTGGACGAGCTCACCTGCTCACTTTATCACGAGGCGTCGACTCGTTCTGGATATGGGATGGATGCCGTATTCCCAGGCGTACGCGGATTATTTAATGCATATGGTCGATGGGAGACACGACAGCACTGTACCAACGTGTGCAGTGTAGGAGCGAACGGCAACGTAACGGTGGGAGGCGGTCGAAGACAGGCTGGAGCACGGCGATTGTGATGCGCATGCGCGTGCTGGATTAGGTGTGAGCAGTTAACTGGACTATCATGCAGCTCGTAGTAAATGGCGTATGTACTGTAACTGTATATTAAGTTTTATGGTGTGTGTGTGTTTAGCAGTCAAGTGGCAAATTGTGTCAAAGCAGTCATCTAGTCGCAAACGATGTGCATACAGACATACAGTAGGCCTTCTGAATTTTTTGGATAGGCAGACCCTGACATAATTTTTTGTTTCAGTTACACACCAATAATTTCGATTTTTCACTGTGATTTTGTGGTTTCAGGGATAGATATCAATGTCTGACAAATCTAGCATAAATGTATTTTTAGCCAATATTGTTTCCAAAAGAGAAAAGAAAAATATTTTTTGGGTTTTGTCAGATTTTTTTCTTTGCCAGGTGCATATCGATGAGCCCAAGTTTAGAATTGGACATTTTAATTTTCCGGACGATAGACTGATGTGATTTTTTAATCGAATTTGAAGATTGTCGATTTTTATTCCATTTTTGTGTTTATTTTAGCTGCTAATGTTTTTTTTTGTAAAACATATCCGAACAAACAGATTTTGGGTTTGTCAAAGATTTTTATTTTATTTTTCCTAGGGGTTAGATCATTGAGGCTAACATGTGAAATACTTATTTGAAAGCACGCCAAACTTACGCGATTTCCATATGTCGGGTCAGATAAATAGAATGTTTTTTGGATGCCAATGCCTGACACAAAATGGATTTGTAACTTTACAGTTTATGTACATTTTTTGTTACGTTTGCTTTGTTTTTCTTCTGATCTTTCTAGTGTTCTCAATATGTAGGCATGTATTTTTGCAGTGATTTTTGTATTGCTATCCGTCATGGAGGGATTTTTGCTTTGTAGAAACAGATCCTCTTTTTTCATGGATTGTGGCCATAATATTGGACAAGTTCGGCCAGGGCGAGTGGTGTATCTGATTTTCGGGGCGTATAACAGGGGAAAAGTATATGCAACATCAGCATGGTGGGAGTTATTTGGTTCGAGGAATGAAGATCAAACACAAAAATAAATTGTCCAACTCAGCCACAATACCTGCCACAGAGTGGTCGGGGCACGAGTTGCTCTCTTTTTTCATTTTTTGGGTATGGACCGATAGTACTCCCATGCACCGTCGGAGCATAAACTGCTGCCGTGACGGGATAGTCATATCAAACGTCTGGTTCACCGTATACTACTATTCCCCGCTACGTACCCTCCTTTTCCCTTTCCGATCGCATTCAATGCACAGCTCCACTTGTCCTTTGTCGATTGGCACATGTAGCGGGAGCAGGCGAGCTCGTCCGCTACAGCGCCGCTCTCCGCCTCTTCCTCCCTTCCTTAATACGTAACTTATTTTTCCATCCAGCGACATGCCCCTCTCTCTCTCTACATCACCGCAGTCCGATGCGACCTCTAGTGGCAAATCTATCCCCTACCCATGTAGACCACCTGGCTACAGCGCCACTAGACCTAGCATCCGCAGGTGCGCTGGCATCATGGATGGTGTGGCCCACGCCTCCGCACTGCCTCAACACCGTCCATGCTTCCCCTGGTGCGTTGGTAGTGGGGTTGCACGGTGTAGCCGACATCAGCAGGGCGGTGTTGACGGCCAAAGTGACTTCATTGCCACTAGGACCCATCCATGGCGGAGGTTGGTTTCTGGACATTGCCAAGATTACCAGCATGATTCCTTCACACTCATAAATGGCTTGAAGGGATCAATAGGTGTGTGTGTGGGGGGGTCTTTAAGTTTTAAGGCAACATTGGGTACAGAAGGTGACCGGAGGAAAATGTAGGTTGTTGTTTTGAATACAGAACGTGGCCGAAGAAAAAAAATCTTAAGATGGCAACACTGGAGCAACAGAAGGCCGACGAAAATGTGCCGAAGCTTGTGGCCGAACATGATGACCATTTTCAAACGGACCACCTTGCATGCACCGGGATCATATGCTTCATGAGTTGCTTAGAACATGCGGTGATTCAAACCATATCCACTCTATTCAATTTATCAAAGTTCCAATCTATTATATTTTACTATATTTCCCTCACTAAGCAAAATCATGAACTATTCTATTATCCATACATCAGCTGCTTTATACGGCATGCACATTATTTGTCTCGGTAAAACATCTTCTTCTATATGAACTTTTGTGAGAACTCATTAATAAAATGAGACAATTTAATTATTTTGATGAGTCTTTAGTTAGTTTAACTATAGACTGGTTATTTTGTTATTATATTCATCATCACAATATTTTCGACCTTATCCTTTGGACGTGTCTACCGAGCGGCCATTGCCTCGGTAGCACTCCATGGCAGCTTTCCTTTTTGAAGTATATTTTATCCTAGTCAAACAGATTAGGATATATTCTTTCTCCTAGCAAGAAAAAGCCAAAGACCATGCACCGTGTCCATGTGTGAACACATTTAATTCGAATTTCATTTTTTTAGAAGTCATAACTTTTAAACCAAACATCGGAATTAAGATCCACTTTCACCGATGGGATCCTCGCGATGTGCTCTTCAAAAATAGATCCCGCATGAGTATGTTTCAACAAACTTTTTTTCACGCAATTTTATCCCCATTTTGTGCAGCTGTCTAGTTGTTGATGTGCAACTTTCTCTCTATCCATGGTCGTGCAGTTTTCACTATGGCACCTCGTCCCAAACTACCCACTATCAATTGAGATGTGCAACTTCGTTTGCCATCCGACCAACTAATAATAGTCGATGTGCAATTTCCCCCATCCAGTTGGAAGTGCAATATTCACTGTTTGTTGCCTTGGCCGACTGCCTAACAGTAGATGTGCAATTTCGGCTGTTGCGCCGGCCAACTACCTAATAGTCGATGTGCAACTTTCCCCCGTACCCCATGGATGTGTAGTTTTCACTGCTAGCACCCCGTCCCACCCCACCCCAACTAGTGAGATGTGCAACTTTAGGGTCTCGCCTATAGAAAAATAAAATTCTACCCTCATGGTCTCATGGGTGTGTAGTTTTTCACCATCCAACAAATCCCTGCCAGTGTGATGTGCAATTTCACCTGTTACACTGGCCAAGTGCCTAGAAGATATGTGCAACTTCGCCTCTTACCCCCACCAACTGAAACTATATATCCACGACCACAAGTAGCAAGTGAAATGAGTTTCACGTCGACTACTAGGAAGTTAGTGAAACAACATACTAAGTTGCACATTTAGTTGGTAGGGTAGGTCGGGCATGGTGCACTGGTGGAAAAACAGGCTTCCGTCCAGCCCCATAAGTCGCGAAGCTGTAGGAACCGCGACTAATGGCACCTTTAGTCATGATTCGGAGGTGAACGCGACCAAAACTGGGCCCAGGCGCTCGGTGGCCAGCTGGTGCACGTGAGGGCTTTAGTCGCGGTTGGCGGGACAACCGCGACTAAAGGCCTTCGGCACCTTTAGTCCTGTTTGCCGTGCCAACCGCAACTGAAGCCCCTCCCTATATATACCCATCCAGCAGCCAACACTTAGCCATTTGGAGCCATTCTCTTCACAAGTGGGTGTAGGTTTGCTTTTGGTTCCTCTTATGCACATAAGGTGTTTGATGAAATGCCCCAAGAGCATGAAACAAACATGACATGAAGTGTTGGAGCCACACTCTTGATCGCGGTTAGCAACTTGATGAACCTTTGATGTGTCAATATGCATGTGTGTAGTTCATTGTTTAATTTATATTGTTTGTAGCTAGTTAGTTTAACAAATGCATGATGGTTAATTATATATTTTATATTATAATAATGCAGATGAATCGGCAATGGATGTACGGTAACCGACTCTCCGCGAGTTCACTACGGGTTTGAAAGATTTCCTCGTAGTGGCTAATGCGAACAAGCGGGGGTTTTGTTATCTGTCCATGTGTTATCTGTAAGAATGAGAAGGTTACTCTTCCTCAAGAGTTGTTCACATGCATCTGCTTGAAGGGTTTCATGCCAAGCTATAATTGTTGGACCAAGCATGGAGAAAGAGGGGTTATAATGGAAGAAGATGAAGAAGGGATGATTTCATCGATGAAAGCTATCTTGCTCATTTCGGTGATACTTTCATGGAGGATGCTGAAGGTGAAGGGAAGGTGAAGAAGAGGCACGTGATGATCCGTTGATGATCTTGGTCGGACCATTGCTGATGCACGGAGACTGCTGAAACTGAAAAGGAGAGGAGAATTTGGATCGCATGTTAGAGGATCACGAAAGGCGCTGTACCCGGATGCGATGATGGTCTGAAAAAGCTGGGCTGCACAATCGGATTTGCTGAAATGGAAGGCGAGGCAGGTGTAGCTGACTCGGCATTTGAAAACTTGCTGAAAATGTTGAAGAATATGTTTCCAAAGGATAACGAGTTGCCCGCCAAGATGCGTCTGAAGCAAAGAAGGTTGTCTGCCCTCTAGGTTTAGAGGTTACGAAGATACATGCATGCATCAACGATTGCATCCTCTACCGCGTGAATACGAGAATTTGAATGAATGCCGGTATGCACCGCATTGCGTTATAAGATCGAGGCGATGACCACGGTGGCGATGTTGAGGGCCGAAACCCAGGAAGAGGGTTCCGCCAAGGTGATGTGGTATGCTCCTATAATACCACGGTTGAAACGTCTGTTCAGGAACAAAGAGCATGCCAAGTTGTTGCGATGGCACAAAGAGGACCGTAAGTCGGACGGGGAGTTGAGACACACCGCAGATGGAGCGCAATGGAGAAAGATCGACAGATGGTTCAAAGATTTTGCAGCTGATGCAAGGAACATAAGATTTGCTCTAAATGCGGATGGCATGAATCCTTTTGGCGAGCAGAGCTCCAGCCATAGCACTGCCCGTGACTCTATGCATCTACAACCTTCCTCCTTGGTTGTGCATGAAGCGGAAGTTCATTATGATGCCAGTGCTCATCCAAGGTCCGAAGCAACCCGCAGCGACATCGATGTGTACCTAAGGCCATTAGTTGATGAACTTTTACAGCTGTGGGGTGGTGTCCGTGTGTGGGATGAGCACAAACAAGAGGAATTTGACCTCTGACGTTGCTTTTCGTAACCATCAACGATTGGCCTGCTCTTAGTAACCTTCGGGACTGTCAAATAAGGGATACAATGCATGCACGCACTTTGCTTACATGAGACTGAAAGTGTACATTTGCCAAATTGTAAGAAGAACGTGTACCTTGGGCATCGTCGATTTCTTCCGAAAATTCATCCAGTAAGAAAGAAAGGCAAGCATTACAACGGCAAGGCAGATCACCGGCCGAAGCCTGCGGAACACACTGGTGCTGAGGTATTTGATATGGTCAAGGATTTGAAAGTCATCTTTGGAAAGGGTCCTGGCGGACAATCAGTTCCGAAGGGAGCTGACGGGCACGCAGCCATGTGGAAGAAGAAATCTATATTCGGGAGCTAGAATATTGGAAAGTCCTAGATGTCCGCTCTGCAATCGGCGTGATGCACGTTACGAAGAATATTTGCGTGAACCTCCTAAGCTTCTTGGGCGTGTATGGGAAGACAAATGATACAAAGGAAGCACGGCAGGACCAGCAACGTTTGAAAGACCACGATGACCGGCATCCGGAATGGTTTCAAGGTCGTGCCAGCTCGCTCGACCAAAGAAGAGAAGGTCATCTTTTTGAATGCTGAGCAGTATGAAGGTCCCGTCTGGATTCTCGTCCAATATAAAGGGAATAATAAACATGGCGGAGAAAAAGTTCCAAAACCTGAAGTCTCACGACTGCCACGTGATTATGGCGCAATTGCTTCCGATTGCTTTGAGGGGCTCCTGCGGAAAATGTTCGAGTAGCCATTGTGAAGCTATGTGCATTCCTCAATGCAATCTCTCGAAGGTAATCAATCCAGAAGTTCTACCACGGTTCTGAGCGATGTGATCCAATGTCTTGTCGATTTCGAGTTGGTGTTCCGCCATCCTTCTTCAATATTATGACGCACCTCCTGGTTCACCTAGTCGAAGAGATTTTCGTTCTCGGTCCTGTATTTCTACACAATATGTTCCCCTTGAGAGGTTCATGGGAGTATTAAAGAAATATGTTAAGTAACCGTGCTAGGCCAGAAGGAAGCATCGCCAAGGGCTATGGAAATGAGGAGGTAATTGAGTTTTGTGTTGACTTTGTTCCTGACCTTAAGCGATTGGTCTTCCTCGATCGCGCACGAGGGGAGACTAAGTGGAAAAACACGATCGGAAGAAATCAACGATATGTATGGACGGCCATTCTCTGATGAAGCACACCACACCTGTCTTGACCAATTCCAGCTTGGTGGCTCCGTGCTTTGAGAAACACAAGAATATTTTACGTTCGACAACCGGGGAAGCTTGAATCTTGGATTAGGAAGGCCCACATGGAGACTTTCGGCAGTTGGTTGAAAAACATTTAATGAATGACAATGATGTTGTAGATCAGCTATACATGTTGGCCAAGACACCATCTTCGACTATAACGACTTTCCAAGTGCGAGATAAATGGGAATACATTTTACACGATCGCCCAAGATAAAAAGAGCACCAACCAAAACAGTGGTGTCCGCTTTGATGCAGCAACCGAGAATGGGCATCGGGTCACATATTATGGTTACATAGAGGAGATATGGGAACTTGACTATGGACCCTCCTTTAAGGTCCCTTTGTTCCGTGCAAATGGTTCAAGCTAACAGGAGGTGGGGTAAAGGTGGACCAGCAATACGGAAT
The DNA here is from genome assembly GCA_021605205.1 of Aegilops longissima. Taxonomy (NCBI): domain Eukaryota; kingdom Viridiplantae; phylum Streptophyta; class Magnoliopsida; order Poales; family Poaceae; genus Aegilops; species Aegilops longissima. The sequence goes on along the minus strand of CM038679.1, from coordinate 700,514,295 downwards.
GACAATGGTGGATTTCAACAATCTTGGTTACCTTGACGAACCATTCGTCCTAGCGAAAGATGTCGCTCAGGTTTTCTATGTGAAGGACATGAGTAGCAAACCGAGGAAGCGGAAAGATAAGAAAGCGATCAGTACATCATGCGATGATCCAAAGCGCCACATTGTTCTTTCAGGAAAAGAAACATCGTGGGAGTGGAGGACAAGACAGACATGTCGAAGATTATAATATGTTTGCTGAAATTCTGCCCTTCAAAGTGAACACCGACCCAAGCATTAAGTTAAATGATGAGGATGCTCCATGGATACGGCACAATCGTAAGCAAGCAGGGACACAAGGGAAGAAATGATGTGTAATAATTTATTGTACCAAACTTTGTTGAATGGATCATGTGAATTATATTACCCGTGATGTGTTTGGTGTCCATTTTCGAATGATTCGAGATACCACTGATGATACATGAAATTTGGAGTGATTTAGTCATACTCCTGCCTAGGCGTATAATATGCATACTCGTAGTCTTCATAGCCGCCGTCGTCGTTGTCTTGGTAGTAAATCGCCTTCTAAGTTGCCGCCGCCGTAAATCGCCGCTGCTGTCGTCGCTGTCGTCGGGCGGCGCTAAATAGCTCGAATCGAGGGTAGCGCAGCGGGGATATCGCCGGCCGTGATGTAGTCCATGGCGCTCTGCGAGTCCGCCATACCACCATAGCCGACGGCCGGCCTCGTGGAAGTTCCCAGGAGGCGAGACCGTCCTCCTCATACTGGCGGCGCCCTCTCACGCCGATTGATGAAGAAGGCGTCCCAAGTATGCTGGTTATCGGGATGCCAGCGAGGATTCATCCGCTGCTCGGCGTGAGTCGAGGTAGTAGTGGTTCGTGATGGCCGCCCGGCAGCGCAGTACCACGAGGGACGGGAGGGACTGCACGCCGCGCGGCGCTTAGGCTCCAGCCGGTGGGGACGCTTGATAGCCCGGTGGACAAGGGTAGTTCGGCGCAAAGCTCCTCCACCTGCTGGTAGGTTAGAGTGGGTGCGGTGGAAGCCATGAGAGAGTGATGAGAGATTGTAGAGATGTGATAATGCTGGCCAAGCCGGGCTACATATATGTAGTGAGAAATGGCGGGAAAAATGGGAGCGGGAAGACAGGAGGCGGGAAGAAAGTGGCGGGAAGACAGGGAAGAAATGGCGGGAAGAAGAGGAATCCAGAGCTGGTCATCTAACCTTTAGTCCCGGCTGGTTGGTGCAACCGGGACTAAAGGTTAGACAGACGCGTGGGTAGCGCCTGACATACTGTCGGAGGAACAAGACAAAGCGAAGCGGCGCCGTGCCTATAAAAGGAGCATCGTCTGCCAAGATAGAGGCGTGAAGAAATGGCGGGAAGACATAGGCGGAAAGAATGGCGGGAAGACGGCGGGAAGAACTTGTGGGAAGACAGAGGCGGCCGGAAGAACTTCTCTGAATTTTTGATATATTATTTGTATTTTTAGAATTTTGAAATGAATTAGTTCTATTTTTCTGAATTTTTGATATATTATTTGTATTTTAACATATTGAATTGAATTAGTTTTATTTTGACATATTATTTGTGTTTGAAATTGTACATTCATATGCATGTATGTAGTACCGTAGAATATGTGAAACTCCTTCAAAATTAAAATAAAGCACAAAAGAAATAAAACTATACAAATTAAACAGAAAACAATACAAATTAAAAAGAAAACAATACAAATTAAACAGAAAACAGGTTTGGGGGGGCTAAAACCCTAAACCTCATGGCGGCCTTTAGTCGCGGTTGGCAGACCAACCGCGACTAAAATGAACCTTTATCATGTTGGCCAGACCAACGCGACTAAAATGAAAGCGGAGCATAAAAACCCGCTAAAACCCCTTTAGTCGCGGTTGGGCAGGCGACCATGACTAAAGGCACCTTTAATCATGGGTCTCGTCGCCAACCGCGACTAAAGGGGGGCTATAAATACAAGCCCTCGGCGCCGCCGCCGTTTCTCGCTTGTTAAATCTCTGCCCGCGCCCTCGGCGCCGCCCGCCGTCGCCCTCGCCCTCGGCGCGCCGCCACGTCGCCCTCGCCCACACAGCGCCGCCCGGCCGGCCTCGATCTGCCGCCTCGCTCGCCCTGTAACCCCCTCGCCCGGCGCCCTAGGGTTTCCGCCTCGCCCCAGCCCTAGCCGCCCGCCTCCGACCTCCCTCCTCCCCTCCCTCTCCACCCCGCCGTCGGCCCTCGTCCATGTGACCCACCTTCCCGATCCCTTGGCATGCCGTCGACCTCCGCCTCGTTCCTGACCCTCCACGCCGAGAAATCGCCTCCTGTCGTCCCTTTCTGTTAACATTTTTCAAATTGCTAATCTTGTATTTGAAAATTGTTAATCAAGCATCTGAAAATGTTAAATGTTTTATAGAAAAATGTTGACCATGTGTTAGAAAATGGTTAATCTTATATTTAAAAAATGTTAATCCAGCATTTGAAGAGCGTTGAAAATGTGCAAAGAAAAAAAAGGTGTGCATGTATTAAAAAATGCTAAATGTATATTGAAGAAATGTTAACCATGTATTCAAATAATAATAATAATGCATTTCAAAAATGTTAAATATGTATAGAACAAATGTTGACCATGTGTTAAAAATCTTAATCTTGTATTTGAAAAAATTATTCAAGCATTTGAAAAATGTTTAAAAGTCTGTATAGCTAAAATGTTGACCATGTATTAGAAATGTTAATTTTGTATTTTAAAAATGCTGAAAATATGTATAATTTTTTGATCATGTATTAAAAATGTTAAACTCATATATGAAAATGGTTAAGCGTGTATTTAAAAATATTCTTGATACAAAAAATGTAGAATGAAAACCAAAATAAAGAAAGAGGAAAATGAAAAACAATGAAATCCAAAAAGGAAACTAAAGGAAAATGAAAATGAAAAATAAAAGCAAAGAAACAAACGCAAAAAAAATAGAAAACTATGAATACCGACAAAGAAACAAAGAAAAACAAAAACTCGCTGAAAACTAAGAAGTAGACAAAAAACCAAAGGAAAAAAGAAGGAAAATTTGAAAAAAGGGAAAATGGATAAAAACCATGAAAGAAACAAAGAGAAACCAAAAGAAAAACGAAAAAAACAAGATATAGCAACAAAAAAAAGAATACCAAAAAACCGAAGAAGAAAGAAAAAACCAAACAAATCACAAAAAAGAAACAAAAAAACGAAGAAATAAAAACAACTCCGGGCTTTCATCCTAAATTAGGAAGCGCCTCATTTAGTTCCACGACCCCAACAGTTGCGCAATGGCTAACAACACCCTCAACTACGGAGGCGACCTAGGATCATATCCTCGCATGCCCTATTTTTTTTCTTCCTTTTTCTCCCGTTTTAGTACTGCTACTGGGTCGACCCATTACTGTATTGTCTTCATGTGAGTGATCCTTCCATCTCGCGTGAAGACGTGGTTGACAAATGTTTAATTGCTTGCAAAGTTTCTTCACAAAATGACATTCGTGAAGACGTGGTTGTCTGTTGTCCTCGCCTCCCTCTCCGTGTGTGTTGTCCTCGCCTCCCTCTCCGTGGCCGCCGTGCTCTGCCGCCCGTCTCGCGCTCTACCGCGACACCCTCTCCCACCCTTCCTCGCCCCTCCTTTTGCCACCGCCCTTTCGCCACCGCCACCGCCACCGCCCCTTCTTCACTTAATTAATTTGTTTTTACTACATGTTTTCAGGACTGACATAATGGCGGACGATAGAGCTGACCCGATTATGGACAACTATGATCCGGACGGTGAAGCACATATGTTCGGCATCATAAACGGCGATATTCAATAGGTGCCGACCGGAGAAGAAGAAGATGATATCTCTTCTTATCTGAACCTTGACGGTGAAGATGAAGGGCGCCACGAGAAGATGATGTCAAGAAACGTCGATAAACGATTTATCTTCAAATGGAAGTAGCAACCACCTCCGCGCCGAGGTATATATATACATTGAGCCTCTCGTGATACAAACTAACTGAATTGAATAAATATGTGTACTAACGCGCTACTCTCTTTCTTATTTTAGCCCTCGGCGGATCGTCAAACAATCGAGTGCGTCGTCAAAGCGTGGCGCAACCAAGACGATGAAACAAGGAGAAACATGCACCATCGAGGTCGTCGACAAGGCAACCGGCAGGCAGCTGGAGCCCCGCAAGAACGCCACCAAGTTTGTCAGCCAATGCGGAGCCATTGTTAGAGACAACGTCTCGATCACCGTCCAGAGTGGAATGAGCCAAAGAAGGCACGAATTGATGGTTTCACTTTTGTCGATAAGAGAACAAAAAAAGATTGCTTCAAGAAGCTTATGGAACATTTCGTTCTACCTCCGGAATACAACAAATTCGATGAGGAGGGTAACAAGATTGAGGAAAACAAGGAGAGGAGGAGGCTAGTCAAACAATTCGCTCTTCATAAGATGGCCGACGCATTCCGGAAATTCAAGCAAAATCTAGCCCGTGACTTTGTCAAGCAGAACAAGACTCCGGATTTCAAAGGACAATATGAGAAACTGAAACATGATTGGCCAGAATTTGTGAAGCAAAACAAATCGGAGCAGTTCATTCAAATATCGAAAAAATAAGGAAAATGCGGCTAAGAAGGAGTACAATCATGTTATGGGGCCAGGAGGGTATCACATTTTGGTGCCTAGGTTGGAGAAGATGGAGAACGAGATGAGGCGCGAGGAATCCGTCCAGTGCGGAGGATGGGACCCAAGGGCCAAAAGCTGGTGGTGCGGGCATGGGGAACGCTGAACCCGGAGACAGGGGAGTGTGTTTACGGGGCAAATTAATTAAACCCACCCAAGCCCTTATTGGCGCAATGAAGGATGCTCAACAGGGAAGATCAAGTTCAACAGAGAGAACGACGCACTGACAAAAGCCCTCGGGAATCCTGAACACGGAGGGCGTGTACGAGGCATGGGGCACATTCCGTGGAAAATAGGGTTCCCCGAGCGATGACCCGTCTGATTCTGAAGCCGTAAGAGAAAGATGGATCGGGAAGCAGATGTTGTGGCGCGGTTGGCATCGGAAATGGATGTGATGAAGAAAACCATGAGTGTACTAGTAGCGAAAGAGATGCAGCTCGGGTGCAGCATGAAGATCATCCAGCGGATCTCGGAAGCCAGCAGCGGAGAAGCAGCGTGGCTTCCACGGAGGCCCCACCGGCTGGTGCAGATGCACCGACGATCGAAATTACTGCACCGGAGCCTCGGTGGTCGAAATTACTGCACCGGAGCCTCGGTGGTCGAAATTACTGCACGGAGCCTCCTCGCTACCCGTGGGCGATATAAAGGAGATGAAAGAATGTCATCTGTATTATCCTATCGGGAACATGTCCATGAAGGTAGCCATCGGCAGTGCTTTACCATGTTTACAGAGCACTCCACCACAACAACCCCATTCAAGATGGCTATGCTCGTGTCACGGTGGAGGACATAGTCCAAGGGTTTGAGGACACGAGATTGACATTGCTACACCAAGGGAGAAAAGACTTGGAGATGTCAAGCGCCATTTCATTCTATGGCAAAAGAAGTTTATCAAGTTTCCAGGCGAGGCGCCAAGGACAACAAGTCCACCCCCCTACGGTGGTGGTGGTGGCGGTGGCGGTGGTGGTGCTGGTGGTGGTGGCGGTTCACCTACACCTCCGTCACGTCAGCCGACGCCGCCCCCCAGTCCACAACGTCCGACGGGTGATCAGCCGCCGCACCCCAGTCCTCGTCCGGCGGGTGATCAGACGCCGCCCCCCAATCCACCTCCGGCAAAGAGGCAGAAGCAGTCCTGGATTATTAATCCGGACCCTTATGTACCTAAGACCACAAAGGTACGGAGCCATCATCAAGCCTCTCCCCACAAGGCCTTGGGAGCGTAGTGCCGAGGAAGTCGGCGCGCTGCGGCTGCTGATTTGGAGAAATGGAAGGCGGACTGCAAGAAGAAAAGAGAGCCCGAGCCCAAGCCAGTATTTTCTCGATGAGCAAAAGAAGTGGGCTAAGTCATTTTGAGCACACCGTCCCAAGCCGCCAAGAATCTGCTGACGACTATGCACGTGAACTTCAGCAGCAGGCACTCATGTTCAAGGAGAACAAAGAGCGGAGAAGGCGAAAGTAAAAAGCGGAAACAAGTTGCCCAGCTCGGGAACAAAGTAAACAATCGATTGCCCGCTTATAGTGGAAGCCTTCGTCCGGATGACCCGAGATCATACAAGCTGCGGCAACACAGGGATTGACTGTAACGAGTGCGAGAACAAGCGCCAACTTAGGTACTACTCTTCGTGAACTGTTAGGCCTTGATGAGGCGCCAGATGAAGGAGGTAGTAATTACATATGTCAAGAATGGGCCTCTCGTCGAGCCTGCGCGGGAAAATGATCTACCTCCACAAATGAAAGGTCTGCTGAAATGGTACAAGGGTTACATAAAAATAAAACGCCAAAGAATATATTTATGCGGAAGTTAGACATGAACATCACTTCAAACATTACTATGTACAAATTGCAATGAGTGAATTGTTCCAGCTTTTCAATCTGCGAGCTCGACAAATCTATCATCGGTTGCTACGTTCGTAAGTGATTTATTAATTTCTACCCCATCTCGTTCATATTGCCTGCACTATATATATGTCCTAACTATATAGTTGTGTCCGCTATTATACATGCAGAATGAAGATTAAGGAATGCAGAGTAAGGAACATCCATGATGTTGGGTTCATTGACCCACACATCGTTAACGGACATGTGTTGGGCGTCACCCACCGACGTGGAGGCAGACCTGTGGCAGTTTCTTACAAAGCAGGAACTCAAAAGTGATATTCTATTTCCTTACCATTTTGGGTGAGTGTTTCTGTCTTGAGCACATTCTCTTTTGTTTACTCCATGCATGGTATGTGGCGGCTAATCGATGAGTTATGCATGACGTCTGTGCATGTATCGTGTCCGCAGGTTCCACCGGATTCTGCTAGTAATTAAAGTTAACACCTCGAATGTCTCGTCCACGACTCTCGAATATGGATCCAAAGCTTTGGGGCGACATGAGAAGAATGCTGCAGAAGTAATTATTTTCATTCATTTGCGCTCTATATCGATCGGCCTATTTCGTTCATTTCCTAATATCAAGTAACTAATAACTCTCTTGTTCATTTAATTTTCTTTGCCTCGTAGGGTTTGGAGACGGTTCGTAGATACAAAGGTCGGTGAATTCAAAAAAGAGCTAGAATTCAAAAGGTTAAAGCCTAAGAATGCTGGGGATATTCAGCCACCGGAGACCAATCTATGTGGATACTATGTTCAGTGAGATGATCCGAGATACACCTCTGGCGGGTTCCGAGTGATACCAATGCTCGGAGGAATAACCTCCGGTGGATGCTTAGTCCGAAGCTCGCTTCCGACCACTTCAAGAGGAACTAGCTGGATGGTTCAGCAGGAAGTCCTCCATCCTAAAGGAGAACACTATTACGAGGACGTAGAACTTTATATGGATTAAATCATGTATAGAAACTTGTTCAAAATTGTATATGGTCATCCGATGATATTGAATATATATTGTATATTCCTCTTGAATTCTTTTGGTTCTAATTTCAAATTTATTTGAAATTGTACATTCATATGCATGTATGTAGTACCGTAGAATATATGAAACTCCTTCAAAATTAAAATAAAGCACAAAAGAAATAAAACAATACAAATTAAACAGAAAACAGGTTTAGGGGGGCTAAAACCCTAAACCTGCGGCGGCCTTTAGTCGCGGTTGGCGAAAGAACATGACTAAAGGTCCTCCGCCTGACGGTCCCTGGCGCCCACGTGGACGGGCCGTTAGTCGCGGTTCTTAAGCAGCCGCGACTAAAGGTGGGGGGCTTTAGTCGCGCTTATTTGGTCGCGGTTGCGCAACCGCGACTAATGGCAGTTGCGAACCGCGACCAAAGGCCTTTTTTCCACCAGTGGTGTGCCAACAGTGAAAAACTACATCATCCACGAGTAGAGGAGGGAGGATTGCACATCGACTACTAGGTAATTGGTCAGGTTAATAGACTATTTATACATCACAAAAAGTTGGTGGTCATGGTTTCTAGGTTGCAATCTCGTAAGAAGTTGGCTCATGCGACTTCAAACTTGGTTTTGAAAAAAATGTCACCAATCAGTACTCAAGTTGCACCATTTAGTAATAGAGTTGCACAATAACACCAGATTTTAAATAAAAAAATTATCGAAACATAGTCATGCGTGATCTAGCTTCAAAGGTCTCGTTGCGATGATTCCAACTGTAAAAACGAATCTGAATTCTGACGCACGGTTTTAAAGATATGACTTTTTAAAAATTTGAAAATCCGAATAAATATACATGTGCATCCATTGGAGACTGGAATAAATGCGGTGTCTTGCCCACATGACCATCCTATTAGTACGTGTCATGTCATGAATAAAGACAAAATTTAGTCCACAAGCTTGCATGCATGCGTGTGTAAGAGTCGGCCGCTCATTTCTCTAATTAGTGCATACGCCACTTTTTAGAATTTAGGTAATCCTTTTGGGTCAGAAATCTCTCTCTCTCTCTCTCTCTCTCTCTCTCTCTGAATGAATTTTCTTGAAATTTAGACTTGATCAAAATTTGTTGAATTTTTCCAAACAGATTCCACGGTGTAGTTCGACCAGTGGTCATTTTTCATGTGGAGTGACTGGAACACTTGATATTTGTTGACTTTATTGATTAAACGAGATAGTCCACCTGACTGAACAAAGGAAACTTGATCTATGTAGCTGATCAAAATAGACAGTTACGTCAAGTTCTTCAAAGTTTATTTCGAAAAGGAAGGTAGTCTTGGTCTTGTCAAGTTCTTCAAATTTTCTTTACATTTTCATAGCAGATTCCACAGTTATTAGTACAAATTTTCTGAAGTAATTTTCTCTCTACGCTCTTTCCATCTCCAGGTTCTCTCCAACCTCAGATGAAGCAGACGTTGAAGACAAGGTAGGTCACACAAGCTTTCATTCAACGCCATGTCAAAATCATTATTTAGTTAACCAAGAATCACTTACGAAAGAGACAAAATAGAATTCAGTCGGCGTAGCCACTGGCGAAATCTTGGACGAGACAAATCATTTGGCATGGCCATCAAGGAGATCTTAGGCGAGACAAAATGTTCCAATTGCAAGTCACAAGGGAAAGCATGGCCCAAATGGTTGCTCGCAAACTTGAGGTGGCTTGTGCATTTCCCGGTGAGTTGATCGTAGACTTGTAGTGTCGAAGCTGCCGATGTGAGGAAACTGACAATATTATAGTTGTACACATAGAAGAGCAACTTTCGACCATCATCCATCATCATCAACGGCATCACCGATGAACAGGTGAAGTCATTGGTATGGTGTACGTGTTCACCCAGGTACCTTTTGCGGGATCATTAAGGAGCCATATGAACCATACATTGACTGAGCTCAGTTGAACGATGCATAAGGCGTTATTATACTTGAGCATACATTTTGTTTGTGTCTTCCCCTCTAGTTTGTCATCGGAACTCAGTGGGACCTCGATTGACGGACTCGATCCATTCCTCACTTCCAAGATCAAACTGGAGTACATGATGATATTCCTTGTCTACGTGCGACTTGTAAAGGAAGTGCATGACTCCATTGACGGTGACAGCAGGGTAGGGTTTAGAGATGGCAGGGACTAGTTCTAAAGGAGACTGCACCTGCCTCCACACGGGCTCACCTTCTAATGTGAGAACCATGCAAGGCTCTTCAGCACCTGTGTTGTTGAGGCAGACTAACTTGTACGTGCCAGATGGGACGGCACAACCGACGTTGACATTGCTAATCCAATCAGGGTTCAACTCTTCAGAGGTCCTCCACATCACATTCCTAGTGGCGAGATCGATCACGTTGACTATGAACTTGCGGTCGCCAGGAGTGATCTTCCGTGAGGCAAATGGGACCGTCGAGGCGGTAGGCCCAATTCATATGACCTGCCATCTTGATGGTTCTTATGAGGTTGCCATCTATGTCCACGAGCTGGCTGCAGGTTTTCCAGGAGGAGTTGTCGAGAAACAGGAGTAGCGGCTTGGCGCGGGCTCCGTGAGCAGCGGTGAACGGCTGGCCAGAGATGAGAGCGTGCCAGCTCCTGGACACGCATCAGAATCTACAGACCGACTTCACCGGTACCCTTGAGAGTATCTCGAAGATCACGTCGGCAGGTAACGACGACGGCAGCATCGTTGCGTTAGCGATGTGCGATGGTAACAACCATGTATCCTACGTGTTGATGACGTTCTTCTCAGATTGTTTTTATGCTGACTATATATCGCACAGAATTATGGAAAAGTCTTAGGGGGTGTTTGTTTCTAGGGACTTATTGGTTTAGGGACTTAAAAAAGTCCCTATAAGTCCCACCTAAACCAAACACAAGGGACTTATTGGGACTTATTGTGATGATTTGGGACTTATCAAATAAGACTCTCAGGGAGGAGCTTATTGGGACTTATTTGCTCCAGGCTCGTTCCCCGCACGCCCCGTCGCCCGCCCCCCCATCGCTGCCCGCCTCTCGCCCGTCGCCGCCCGCCTCGGTTCGCCGCCCGTCGCCGCCCGCCTCTCGCCCGCCGTCGCCCGTCGCCGCCCGTCTCTCGCCCGTCGCCGCCCGCCTCGGTTCGTTCTGCCTCGGTTCGTTGCAACAGTGCCTCCAATCGCCGGACAGGCCCTCTCCTGAGCCTCGTTGCAGCGATGCAACATGGACTTATAAGTCCCTATAAACAAACAAGTAGGGACTCGAGACTTATAAGTCCCTGTAAACAAACAGGTAGGGACTTATGACTTATAAGTTGGGACTTAAAAAAGTCCTAGAACTTATAAAACAAACAGGGCCTTGTGTCAACCGACTGATCTCTCCTTTCGCGTAAGCCGTGTCGTTGGCCTGACACGTGTCCCGTGGACTCGTCCTTATCCCTTCCCTTGGGATCGCATGTGATCCTCTCAACGGCTTCTCCCTTCTTCGAGTCTTCTTCCCCAGCGCAGCCGACTCTCTCTCTCTCTCTCTCTCTCTCTCTCTCTCTCTCTCTCTCTCTCTCTCTCCTCCTCGCACTGCAACTTCCCTGGGAGCATGTACCTCTTTTTCCCTTGCCCCCGCCGTCCCTCATGCGGGACGCTTCGTGCTCTCGGTCTTCAATGTCCGCCACAAGCTGCTGCGAGCTCCCCTCGTAGTTGCTGTGAGCTCTCCCGGACGGAACCGCTGCAAGGTATAGGCCGGTGCGGCCGTGCGGGGCAGCCTGGCCATGCTCGGTGATGCATTGGTAAATTGCTGGTGGGTGCCTACTACGAGCGGGGTGCAAAGTCAGGTGCTCGCGGCGTCTGCTGTTATAGTGCGGCGTTGCAGCTTCCAGCAAGTGATACAACGAGGTCGCCGTTGTTCACTCCGAGCCGTGGGTAGTGCCTCCGCTACGAAACCACAAGCAACAAAGAAGCACTCGCGTTGTGGTGGAGCATTCCCGGGCCACCGGAGCATCACCAGTGCGGCGATGGAGATTCGTCGGGCCGCCAAAACCTCATGGGGTGATTTAATGGAGCATCTCCGGGTTGCCGAAGAATCGTCGGTGCTGCAACGAAGCATCATGAATGTTGTGTTGGAGCATTCGCGGGCCACCGGAGCATCACCGATGCTGCAACGAACCATCATAGGTGTTGTGCTGGAGCATTGCCGGGCCGCAGAAGTATCGCCGGTGCTGCAACGAAGCAACACCGTCGTTGTGTTGGAGCATTGACGGGCCACCGGAGCATCGCCGGTCTTGTGTTGGAGCATTGCCGGGTCGCCGTGCTGCAACGAAGCATCACTGGTCTTGTGTTTGAGCATTACCGGGTCCGCTGGAGCATCGCCGGTGTTGGGTTGGAGCATTGACTGGCCGCCGGACCATCGCAGGTGCTGCAACGAAGCATCACCGGTGTTGTGTTGGAGCATTGACGGGCCGCCGGAGCATCACCGGTGCTGCAACGAAGCATCATTGATCTTGTGTTGGAGCATTGTCGGCCGCCGGAGCATCATCGGTGCAGCGGTGGAGCTTCACATGTCGATGACAGTGGTGCGATGGAGCATCGCATGCGGACTTTGGTGCTACGATGGAGCATCGACAAGCCACCGGAACATCGCCGGGCCACCGGAGCACGCCGTCGCTGCAATGGAGCATGAACTGGCACTGCGATGGAGCATCGCCGAGCCACCAGAGAATCACCGAGCCGCCGAAGCATGACGACGCTGCAATGGAGCATGAACTGGTGTCGCGATGGAGCATCGATGAGCCATCGGAGCATCACCGGTGCAGCAATGGAGCATCACATGTGGACGCCGATGGAGCATCTCGTGCGGACGTCGGTGCTACGATGGAGCATCGCCGGCTCTTCAACCACCGTGGTGTTGCAAGCTACAAGGTCAGCACCCGCCATTGCATGTCGCCAAGGGTCGTTGTCCGGCGTTGCTATGAGCTGGTCGGGCGCGACTGCTCCGCGGAGTAACCTGGATATTTGCGTTGTAGCATGCTTGGTCATGGTGAGCTCGCCGGCGTTTTTGCTAGGAGCTAGTCCGGCGTGGCTGCTCGCCGGAGTCACGTGGTTGCTGCGCTTGCGCATGCTCGGATGGAGTTGGAGTGCTTGAGCAACGAAGTAGGCAGCGGCTAGACACAGACCGGCATCTGCACCACCACCATCACGCTTGCGCTCGTGAGCTGACCAAATCAGCCGGTGGCTACGCTGCGTCCATATCACAACTATCCGACGACCTCGACAAGGAGTCGGATGGGTAGCCATAGCCGGACTACTGTAGTCCAAGAGTCCGGCGTACGCCCAGCAGATCGAAGCCCAGAAATCACGAATCGTTCGTTGTCCAACCAAACTTCCGATTCCGAGTACAATACAATCGAGTGTGGTGTAGTAGCCACAGTCCTTTTTGAGGTCTAGTTCCAACCTTACGTAGTGTCGTAGTCGGGACAAAACCAATCTATATATGAATAAGTCATCATCAAATCTCTAGAATATATACGGGGAGGCATATGATAACGACATGAGAGTTCGACCAACACCGAAGAAATTCTTCTCTAGGTCCTTTCTTCAACAACTTACGGGTGTCTTTACCATGGCCTCGCCGACGATGCCGTCGTTGCCAGACGATGTGATCTTCGAGATACTGTTGCGGGTGCCGGTGAAGTCTGCCTGCAGATTCCGTTGCGTGTCTAGCGGATGGCATGCCCTCATCTCCGGCCCGGCCTTCGTCGCCGCGCATAGAGGCAATGCGGAGCGGCTGCTCCTGTTTGCCGCCAATTCCACCGACCAAGTCCACAGCGACCTGCGGCTGATGGACATGGACGGCAACGTCGTAAAAGTTATTAAGAGGCCGGGTGTCTGCACCTTCGCCTACCGCCTTGACGGCCCCGTCTGCATTGCCCATGATTATTTTGGCGTCGCCTCCTTTGTCGACGCGATCGATCTGGCCACTGGGACTGTGATGAAGATCTCTACCGAGTTGAGCAGGGAATATTTCTGGAATCTCAATATCGGCTGGGCCGCTCTGTCTCACACGTACAAGGTCGTCTGTATCAAGAGCAAATATTGTAAGGTTCTCACGTTAGAAGATGGCGCCAAATGGAGGCCGGCGCCGTCCCCTCCAGAAATAGTCATTACCCACGGCAGCTCTGCCGTCACGGTCAATGGTGTCATGCACTTCCTTTCCGGCTCCGGGTTACAACGGGTGGAAGAGGTCTATGTACTCTGCTTTGATCTTGAAAGTGAGGAATGGAAGGCGTCAATCAGGGGCCCAATGACATCTGGTGACAATCTACAAGGTAAGACATGGACAAGATCTATGACCAAGCTTAATGATGCCCTATGCATGGTTCAACAGACCTCAACCAACATGTGGCTAATATGGCTTCTAACTGATCCCACCAAAGGCACCTGGATTAAGGCGTACACAATACCAATGGCTTCACCCATTGACCAGGTGATGCCTTTGATGGTGATGCATGATGGTCAAAAGTTTCTCTTCTATCTGCGCGTTACATCCTCGGCAACTCCAACGCTGCAAGTCTACGATCCACTCACACAAAACTTCACGCAACGTCTAAAATTTGCGAGAAACCTTTTGGGTGCTCGTCTTTGTGACTTCCATTTGGAATATTTTGTCTCGACTAAGGTCTTGCCAGTGACTGCGCCGAGTGTTTTGTCTCACCTAACATCTCGCCAGCGGCTTTGTTCCTAAATATAAGTCTTTCTACAGATTCTAATATAAACTACATATGGATGTATATAGATGTAGCTCAGAGTGTAGATTCATTCATTTTGCTCCCTATGTAGTTCATATTGAAATCACTAGAAAGACATATATTTAGAAACGAAGGGGGTACTATCTTGTTTAATCATAAAGCTTCTACTATCTTGTTTAATCATAAAGCGGTGAAGTTCGGGGAAGCATCCTACCCTTGATAGACGGGTGGCGTACGTGTTAAATAGGCAGGGGCTTATCCTCGATGGTGATGCCTAAAGGCAGGTTCTTTAGCAGCTCCTCAGTGTTCCTGCTGGCATTGGGGAAGAAGCAGTTGTGAAGCCCGACATCGCTGAATGCCATGGCGAGGAAGACCAGAGCCGTGAAGATGACATGGCAGCAAGCATCAGGAGCCGGATGCGGAGACTCCGCAGCACGGCGGGAGCCCACTGTTGCTTCGTCTCCTCCTCGTCATCTCGGTATAGAAACGCCGTAGTAGAGCTTCTGCTCGCGGCTGAGCACGCTGTCCGTGAAGGAGAAGAACACGCACAGGGTGGCGAGGATGATGACGAGCACCACAGCGAGCCACTGGTCACAGGATTTGCACTTGCCGTGGTGTGTGAAGGACGGGGACAGAGCCTGGTACACTAGCACAATAACACCATGCCCGCCGGCGGGAGCTGCATGAGGTTCATGGAAGTCACCAGGGTCTTTGATGTCCTTAGGCGTGACCAGGCCGTGCCGGCTATCCCGGCCGTCGGCTGGCCGTATGTGTGTGCACTTGGAGGCATTTGGATCACGATGGACGAGGGGGGACACCATTGTGCGGTCGATGACTAGGAATATTCAATGCTGTTCCATTCGTGTGGTACGCAACGTTGATGTGTTATCTCTAGTGAATCCACTTAGAATGGTTCCACCGTGGCCGTGTTGAATTGTCTACGTGGTGTCGCATGCTTGGTGAAGGCTCCACATGTTGACTTCAACTTTTGGCATAGTGTGATAGCTATATGGACTGGCTTGAGATTGTAATCAATACATATCCAAATAGTACTTTTATAATGGAAATGATTTTATCCTCCTATAGACACTATGACCATCGTCGGCGATGGTAGGACAGAGGATAAGTGGTAGCACTTGTGGGTTGTCGTGTTGACATAGAGGACGAGGACTGAGGAGGTAGGGCCCTTGAATCATGCTTATTAGGGTTAGGGTGTGTGATTTTTTTTCCGTTGCAACGCATGGGCATTGTGCTAGTATATTTAATGAATAAGTGAGTTTCAAATAAATGTTAGTAACCTCTAATATTTAAGCTTGTTGATTATGTATGCCCACTTTGGTAACTCAAATTGACATGAGATTTTCATTAAAAAACATCTTTTTAAATATAGAACATTTCCCATGAATCGTTGGACAAAAGGTTTAATGGTGGCTGCAACTTCTCCTCGGGTACAATGTACATTAGCTTCATCATCAGTTTCACAAGGACCCAAACGCAGCAAACATATGGTGCTTCCCACATCCTCAACAAACTCAATATTTTCACATATTAGCTTACTGGAGATAGGCTAAACACCAAGGAGAATCTTTGACAAAAAACTCTTGAGCATGACAATTGCTGGCCTTAGTGATATGCTTAAGGCTAGTAGAATGTTTTATTTCGAATCACAATCCTCATATATTTGAAGGATGAAAGAAACTACATCATTTATAAGATGTACAAACACAAAACGATTTCTATTAATTAGGAGATATTGTGAATTGAGTTTTATAATATAATGAAATTTCACTATATTTATTGAGTTTTAGATATTTATAATTGTTGTGTCATTTAGATGAAATTCAAACTTAAGAGTCGCACAAAATTTGTATGCACCCATTCATTATTAAATATTAAAAGTTAGTTCATCTTCAAAGCTATTATGTTGGCCCAAACTATACTTAATATATACAAATATAAATGTACGAGTTTGTTTTGATACTTTTGATCTAAGCCATATGAATATTTAGCTTGTTCACATAATCTATTATATACTAAAAGTACTTAACAAGCTCACAAGAAAAATGTAAATATGCTAGAAAATATCACAAAAATCAGAAAGGAAATATGCGGCCCACTAAGAAGCGAGTTAATGTGCATCTATGGATGTGGCAGTGTCAACCGTGGCGGCTGGCTTGGGAAGCATCAGTCATGGTGGCGGCTGGTCCGGAGAGAGCGTTGGGTGTGGCCACGGCTGGGCAAGGTACATGCCGGGGAGCATAGCGGCGCCAGCTGGCCGTTAGACTTGCAGGAGACCGTTCGACTGGATGGGATGCCGTTGGACTAGACGGGACTGTCGTGGCACCCGAATTGGTGATAGCGGCGACAGTTGGCTCGTGGAGCATGGGCAGGCGATAGGGCAACGGCATGCCATGACGCAAAATGGGAAGATAGTTATGTCCTTTCATGGGCTTAGAATGTCCAGATGCAACTAACGATGTGCATCCCATGTAAGTAAAACAGGTCGGTTAGCCCAATGGAAAAACTGTGAAGTGCGTACCAAACCCAAGCAGTTAAGTCGGGCGGCGTAGCCAGCGATTGTTTGAAAGCGTACATGCGAACGAAGCGGAAAATGCGTGCGGGAGATTTTAGTGATGACGTGGCTTCACCCAGTGGCGGAGCCACCGCCCGGTCACCCTGGGCACTTGCCCGGGCTCACTAGGCACGCGCCTGCTACGATGGTCCTGATACATCGGGAAAAATCGTCAACGCATTCTGGTTTAACCGGGCAGCTGGGTTAGTTGTTAAAAGGATCGATATAATTGACTAGGGGGGTGAATAGGCAACTAACAATTTTTAGCTTCTCTTTACCAAATTAAACTTTGCATCAAAGTAGGTTGTCTAGATATGCAACTAAGCGAACAACCTATATGATGCAACAACAACAAGCACACAAGCAAGCAAGAGATATAACACAAGTAAGCTTGCAAAAGTAAAGGCGCGAGATAACCAAGAGTGGAGCCGGTGGAGACGAGGATGTGTTACCGAAGTTCCTTCCTTTTGAGGGGAAGTACGTCTCCATTAGAGCGGTGTGGAGGCACAATGCTCCCCAAGAAGCCACTAGGGCCACCGTATTCTCCTCACGCCCTCACACAATGCGAGATTCCGTGATTCCACTATCGGTGCTCTTGAAGGCGGCGACCGAACCTTTACAAACAAGGTTGGGGCAATCTCCACAACTTAATTGGAGGCTCCTAACGACACCACGAAGCTTCACCACAATGGACTATGGCTCCTAGGTGACCTCAACCGTCTAGGGTGCTCAAACACCCAAGAGTAACAAGATTCGCTAGGGATTAGTGGGAGAATCAAATTTCTCTTGGTGGGAAGTGTAGATCGGGGCCTTCTCAACCAATCGCGAGCAAATCAACAAGTTTGATTGGCTAGGGAGAGAGATCGGGTGAAAATGAAGCTTGGAGCAACAATGGAGCTTAGGGATGGAAGAGGTAGTCAACTAGAGGAAGAAGACATCCCTTATATAGTGGAGAGGAAAATCCAACCGTTATCCACTTACTCAGCCCACGACCTGCGGTACTACCGCTCCAGACAAGCGGTACTACTGCAGGGGCTCACAGTACTACCGTGAAGTGCCGCGGTACTACCGCTGCAGCGGCAGGGGCTAGTCCAGGCCAGAGCCGCCAAGGCTGAGAGCGGTGCTGCCGCAGACACGGTACCATCGCTCCCCCTTGCAGTACAACCGCAAGGACAGGATGGACTAGGCTGGGAAGGGCACGGATGAATAAAATTACATCCGTGTCTACTTCCGCTGAAAATCGAACGGTGCAAAAATCCGACACGATACTACCGCGCCTGGCTTGCGGCACTACCGCGCAGGGAGCGTATGTAAAAAATTACATCCGCCCCTACTTCCGCTCGTGCTACTGAGCCGGATCAGGACTCACGGTACTACCGGCGCACTGGGCGGTACTACGCGTAGAGGCGCGGATGTAAAAATTACATCCGCCCTACAACCGCAAGAGAGCTGAGCGGCACGAGGCCGCGGTACTACCGCTCCGTGGGAAGCGGTACTACCGTGGCGCCTCTGAGATGGCTTGCGGTACTACCGCGAGGCCTGCGGTACTACCGCTCTAGCAGCGATACTACCGCATGCCTCAACTAGCAACGCAGGAATCCTTCTTTTGCACGATAAAGGAGATAACGGAGGATGCTCCAAAGCGCCAAAGGAAAGGCGGGGTAAAGGAAGAAAGCGTGTGCGTGATGATTCCACCCAAACATTTCCACCGCGGACCCCCTCTTAATAGAATGGCTATCCTACGACTCAAATCCACCAAAAGAGACGTAGAACACCACCGTCTTCAATAGTCTTCGAGGGGTACCAAACCGTCTTGTGCCTAACGGTGAAGCAACTGAAATACTCAAGGCACACGATTAGTCCGCAACAGCATTGTCATCAATCACCAAAACACCTTAGGGATAAACATGCCCTTACAATCTCCCCTTTTTGGTGGATTGATGACAATATGGGATTTGCACGAAGGGAAAGAATGTAGCACAAGCAAACCCCACACCTCTAAAATATAGGGGGAGTGGTGATCCTAGTATTCGTGCCGTGCAGTCCAAAGCACTTTATTCTCTAGCACGAATCTAGGGGGAGCTCGTCTATATTCTAGAGGTGTGGGGTTTGCTTGTGCTACATTCTTTCCCTTTGTGCAAATCCCTATTGTCATCAATCCACCAAAAGGGGGAGATTGTAAGGGCATGTTTATCCCTAAGGTGTTTTAGTGATTGATGACAATGCTGTTGCAAACTAATCGTGTGCCTTGAGTATTTTAGTTGCTTCGTCGTTAGGCACAAGACGGTTTGGTACCCCTCGAAGACTATTGAAGACGATGGTGTTCTACGTCTCTTTTGGTGGATTTGAGTCGTAGGATAGCCGTTCTATTAAGAGGGGGTCCGCGGTGGAAAGGTTTGGGTGGAATCATCACGTACACGTTTTCTTCCTTTACCCCGCCTTTCCCTTTGCGCTTTGGAGCATCCTCCGTTATCTCCTTTACTGTGCAAAAAGAAGGATTCCTAAGTGCTGCTAGTTGAGGCATGCGGTAGTACCGCGCGTTTTCAGATCTGAAACAACAATTGAATCTGAGAACTACCGTGACGACAAAGCGGTACTATGGCCAATCAAATCTACCTCGGGACAACATATTATGTATAAACTCTACGCATTACTACTCTCCTCCATCCTACTCTTCCAAAGATTTAGCCTAAAATCTCAAGAACAACAAGCATCTCCCCAAAAACCTAGAAGCAAAAGAACAAACCAAAAGAGAGGGATTTGGGGAAAGACCTTGGTCCATGGCAAGAGGAAGTGGTGGGAAACGATCCCACCGGTCGGAATCCGAGGAGAGCAGCAGGAGAGGGAGATCCGGCGAGGGACTTCGGCGCCGTTCGTGGGCAAGAGAGAGAGAGGCAGCGTGGGGAGATGGAGTGAATGGGTATGGGGGAGTTGGAACTCCCCCTGCCCGCTCATAACCCCCACGTGCTCGCTACGTCACGGTAGTACCGCGACTCATTGCGGTAGTACCGCCCGGGCGGAAGTACCGCGCCGTGGGCGGTAGTACTGCTCCACCAGCGGCTGTAAAAAATTACTGCCATGCTAGTTGCGGTAGTACCGTGCACTGCGGTAGTACCGTGGTGGACCATGGTAGTACCGTGAACCCAAGAAAATGCAGTTTCAAGCACGGGAGAAAAACGACTTTGCACGGAACCTTCAAGAGAACACACACACCAACGAGCTAAAAAGCGAAACACCGCAACCAAACAAGAGGCAACAAAGACCAAAACGAGACACAACCTCTCCAAGGAGGGGGCGGTGGCCGGAGCCACCTATGTTTGAGTTGATTGGTATGGCACCGCGAATAATTATCCTTGGGCCCATGACCAAAAACTCGTCTTTGAAGCACATGTTGTTGGGGAACGTAGTAATTTCAAAAAATTTCCTACGCACAAGCAAGATCATGGTGATGGCATAGCAACGAGAGGGGAGAGTGTATGTCCACGCACTGTGAGACCGTAAGCGAAGCGCTATGACAACGTGGTTGATGTAGTCGTGCGCCTTCACGATCCGACCGATCCAAGTACCGAACGCACGGCACCTCCGAAGTTCAGCACACGCTCAGCTCGATGACTATCCCGGACTCGATCCAGCAAAGTGTCGGGATGAGTTCCACAAGACGACGGCGTGGTGACGATGATGATGCTCCACCGGCGCAGGCTTCGCCAACTCCGCGACGATATGACCGAGGTGGAATATAGTGGAGGGGGCACCGACACGGCTAAGGAACGATCCGTAGATCAACTTGTGTGTCTGGGGTGCCCCTGCCCCGTATATAAAGGAGGGAGGGGAGGTGCGGCCGGCCCCAAGGGGTGCGCTGGAGGAGTCCTACTCCCACCGGAGTAGGACTCCCCTCTTGCCTTGTTGGAGAAGGAAAGGGGAAGGGGACGGAGGAAGGGGGCGCCGCCTCTCATTGTCCTATTCGGACTAGGGGAGGGGCGCGGCCTGCCCCCGGCCGCCCTCCTCTTCTCCCTCATGGCCCACTAAGGCCCATTATCCCCGGAGGGTTCCGTAACCCCGGTGTTCCTAGTAAAATCCCGATTTCACCCGAACCATTCCGATATCCAAATATAGGCTTCCAATATATCAATATTTATGTCTCGACCTTTTCGAGACTCCTCGTCATGTCCGTGATCACATCCGGACTCGAACAAACTTCGGTACATCAAAACTTATAAACTCATAATAAACTGTCATCGAACGTTGTTGCGTGGGACCCTACGGGTTCGAGAACTATGTAGACATGACCTAGAACTATTCTCGGTCAATAACCAATAGCGAACCTGGATGCCCATATTGGTTCCTACATATTCTACGAAGATCTTTATCGGTCAAACCGCATAACGACATAATGTTGTTCCCTTTGTCATCGGTATGTTACTTGCCCGAGATTCGATCGTCGGTATCCAATACCTAGTTCAATCTCGTTACCGCAAGTCTCTTTACTCGTTCCGTAATACATCATCTCGTAACTAACTTTATTAGTTGCAATGCTTGCAAGGCTTATGTGATGTGTATTACCGAGAGGGCCCAGAGATACCTCTCCAACAATCGGAGTGACAAAACCTAATCTCGAAATACGCCAACCCAACATGTACCTTTGGAGACACCTGTAGTACTCCTTTATAATCACCCAGATTCGCGTTGTGACGCTTGGTAGCACCAAAGTGTTCCTCCGTAAACGGGAGTTGCATAATCTCATAGTTACAGGAATATGTATAGGTCATGAAGAAAGCAATAGCAATATACTAAACGATCAAGTGCTAGGCTAACGGAATGGGTCATGTCAATCACATCATTCTCCTAATGATGTGATCCCATTAATCAAATAACAACACATGTCTATGGTTAGGAAACATAACCATCTTTGATCAATGAGCTAGTCAAGTAGAGGCATACTAGTGACTATATGTTTGTCTATGTATTCACACATGTATCATGTTTCCGGTTAATACAATTCTAGCATGAATAATAAACATTTATCATGATATGAGGAAATAAATAATAACTTTATTATTGCCTCTAGGGCATATTTCCTTCAGTCTCCCACTTGCACTAGAGTCAATAATCTAGATTACACAAGAATGATTCTAACACCCATGGAGTCTTGGTGCTGATCATGTTTTGCTCGTGGAAGAGGCTTAGTCAACGGTCTGCAACATTCAGATCCGTATGTATCTTGCAAATCTCTATGTCTCCCACCGGACTTGGTCCCGGTTGGAATTGAAGCGCCTCTTGATATGCTTGGTCCTCTTGTGAAATCTAGATTCCTTTGCCAAGGCAATTGCACCAGATTGTCACAGAAGATCTTCATTGGTCCCGATGCACTAGGTATGACACCTAGATCGAAATGAACTCTTTCATCCAGACTCCTTCATTTGCTGCTTCCAAGCAGCTATGTACTCCGCTTCACATGTAGATCCCGCCACGACGCTTTGTTTAGAACTGCACCAACTGACAGCTCCACCGTTTAATAAAAACACGTATCTGGTTTTCGATTTAGAATCGTCCGGATCAGTGTCAAAGCTTGCATCGATGTAACCATTTACGACTAGCTCTTTGTCACCTCCATATACGAGAAACATATCCTTAGTCCTTTTCGGTATTTCAGATGTTCTTGACCGCTGTCCATGATCCACTCTGGATTACTTTGGTACCTTCCCGGCAAGCTTATTTCTAAGCATACGCCGTGTCTGGTACACAGCATTGCATACATGATAGAGCCTATGGCTGAAGCATAGGAACATCTTTCATTTTCTCTCTATCTTCTGCTGTGGTCGGGCATTGAGTCGACTCAATTTCACACCTTGTAACACGGTAAAAATCCTTTCTTTGCCTGATCCATTTTGAACTTTTTCAAAACTTTATCAAGGTATGTGCTTTGTGAAAGTCCAATTAAGCGCCTTGATCTATCTCTATAGATCTTGATGCCCAATATGTAAGCAGCTTCACCGAGGTCTTTCATTGAAAACTTTTATTCAAGTATCCTTTTATGCTATCGAAATTCTATATCATTTCCAATCAATAATATGTCGTCCACATATAATATCAGAAATGCTACAGAGCTCCCACTCACTTTCTTGTAAATACAGGCTTCTCCAAAAGTCTTTATAAAACCATATGCTTTGATCACACTATCAAAGCGTTTATTCCAACTCCGAGAGGCTTGCACCAGACCATAAATTGATCGCTGGAGCTTGCACACTTTGTTAGCTCCTTTTGGATCAACAAAACCT
Source organism: Aegilops longissima (assembly GCA_021605205.1). Taxonomy (NCBI): domain Eukaryota; kingdom Viridiplantae; phylum Streptophyta; class Magnoliopsida; order Poales; family Poaceae; genus Aegilops; species Aegilops longissima. The sequence continues at coordinate 700,491,194 of CM038679.1, read as the reverse complement.
TCTGGTTGCATCATATACAACTCTTCTTCTAGAAATCCATTCAAGAATGCAGTTTTGACATCCATTTGCCAAATTTCATAACTATAAAATGCAGCAATTGCTAACATGATTCGGACAGACTTAAGCATCGCTACGGGTGAGAAAGTCTCATCGTAGTCAACCCCTTGAACTTGTTGAAAACCTTTCGCAACAAGTCGAGCTTTATAGACAGTTACATTTCCATCAGCGTCAGTCTTCTTCTAAAAGATCCATTTATTCTCAATGGCTTGCCGATCATCGGGCAAGTCAACCAAAGTCCATACTTTGTTCTCATACATGGATCCCATCTCAGATTTCATGGCTTCCAGCCATTTTGCGGAATCTGGACTCACCATCGCTTCTTCATAGTTTGTAGGTTCGCCATGGTCAAGTAACATGACTTCTAGAATAGGATTACCGTACCACTCTGGTGTGGATCTTACTCTAGTTGACCTCACGAGTTCAAGAGAAACTTGATCTGAAGTTTCATGATCAATATCATTAGCTTCCTCACTAATTGGTGTAGTTGTCACAGGAACCGGTTCTTGTGATGAACTATTTTCCAATAAGGGAGCAGATACAGTTATCTCATCAAGTTCTACTTTCCTCCCACTCACTTCTTTCGAGAGAAACTCTTTTTCTAGAAAGGATCCGAATTTAGCAACGAAAATCTTGCCCTCGGATCTGTGATAGAAGGTGTACCCAATAGTCTCTTTTGGGTATCCTATGAAGACACATTCGATTTAGGTTAGAGCTTATCTGGTTGAAGTTTCTTCACATAAGCATCGCAGCCCCAAACTTTAAGATACGACAACTTTGGTTTCTTGCTAAACCATAGTTCATAAGGTGTCGTTTCAACGGATTTTGATGGTGCCCTATTTAACGTGAATGCGGCCGTCTCTAAAGCATAACCCCAAAACGATAGCGGTAAATCAGTAAGAGACATCATAGATCGCACCATATCTAGTAAAGTACGACACGACGTTCGGACACACCATTTCGCTGTGGTGTTCCGGTGGCGTGAGCTGCTAAACTATTCCGCATTGTTTCAAATGCAAACCAAACTCAGAACTCAAATATTCTCCTCCACGATCAGATCGTAGAAATTTTATTTTCTTGTTACGATGATTTTCCACTTCACTCTGAAATTCTTTGAACTTTTCAAATGTTTCAGACTTATGTTTCATCAAGTAGATATACCCATATCTGCTCAAATCATCTATGAAGGTGAGAAAATAACGATGCCCGCCAAGGCCTCAACATTCATTGGACCACAAACATCAGTATGTATGATTTCCAACAAATCAGTTGCTCGCCCATAGTTCCGAGAACGGCGTTTTAGTCATCTTGCCCATGAGGCACGGTTCGCAAGTACCAAGTGATTCATAATCAAGTGATTCCAAAAGCCCATCAAGATGGAGTTTCTTCATGCGTTTGCAATCGATATGACCCAAACGGCAAGTGCCACAAATAAGTTGCACTATCATTATCAAATCTGTATCTTTTGGTTTCAACACTATGAATATGTGTATTACTACTATCGAGATTCAATAAAATAGACCACTCTTCAAGGGTGCATGACCATAAAAGATATTATTCATATAAATAGAACAACCATTATTCTCTTACTTAAATGAATAACCGCCTCGCATCAAACAAGATCCAGATATAATGTTCATGCTTAACGCCGGCACCAAATAACAATTATTTAGGTCTAAAACTAATCCCGATGGTAGATGTAGAGGTAGCGTGCCGACCGCGATCACATCGACTTTGGAACCATTTCCACGCCGCATCGTCACCTCGCCCTTAGCCAATCTTCGCTAATCCGTAGTTCCTGCTTCGAGTTGCAAATGTTAGCAATGTAACCAGTATCAAATACCAGTACTATCTGCGAGTATTAGTAAGGTACACATCAATAACATGTATATCACATATACCTTTGTTCACCTTGCCATCCTTCTTATCCGCCAAATACTTGGGGCAGTTCCGCTTCCAGTATCCAGTCTGCTTGCAGTAGAAGCACTCAGATTCAGGCTTAGGTCCAGACTTGGGTTTCTTTTCTTGAGCAGCAACTTGTTTGTTGTTCTTCTTGAAGTTACCCTTCTTCTTCCCTTTGCCCTTTTTCTTGAAACTGGTGGTCTTGTTGACCATCAACACTTGATGCTCCTTTTTGATTTCTACCTCCGCGGCTTTTAGCATTGCGAAGAGCTCGGGAATAGACTTGTCCATCCCTTGCATATTATAGTTCATCACGAAGCTGTTGTAGCTTGGTGGCAGTGATTGAAGAATTCTGTCAATGACACTATCATCGTGAAGATTAACTCCCAGTTGAATCAAGTGATTATTATACCCGCACATTTTGAGTATGTGTTCACCGACGTAACTATTCTCCTCCATCTTGCAGCTATAGAACTTATTGGAGACTTCATATCTCTCAATCCGGGCATTTGCTTGAAATATTAACTTCAACTCCTGGAACATCTCATATGCTCCATGATGTTCAAAACGTCGTTGAAGGCCCGGTTCTAAGCCGTAAAGCATGGCACACTGAACTATCGAGTAGTGATCAGCTTTGCCCTGCCAGACGTTCTTAACGTCGTCATTTGCATCAGCAGCAGGCCTGGCACCCAGCAGTGCTTCCAGGACGTAATTCTTCTGTGCAGCAATGAGGATAATCCTCAGGATACGGACCCAGTCCGTGTAATTGCTACCATCATCTTTCAACTTTGCTTTCTCAAGGAACGCATTAAAATTCAACGGAACAACAGCACGAGCCATCTATCTACAGTAAACATAGACAAGCAAAATACTATCAGGTACTAAGTTCATGATAAATTTAAGTTCAATTTAATCATATTACTGAAGAACTCCCACTTAGATAGACTTCTCTCTAGTTATCTAAGTGATTACGTGATCCAAATCAACTAAACCATGTCCAATCATCACGTGAGATGGAGTAGTTTCAATGGTGAACATCACTATGTTGATCATATCTACTATATGATTCACGTTCGACCTTTCGGTCTCCGTGCTCCGAGGCCATATCTGTATATGCTAGGCTCGTCAAGTTTGACCTGAATATTCGCGTGTGCAACTATTTTGCACCCGTTGTATTTGAACGTAGAGCCTATCACACCCGATCATCACGTGGTGTCTCAAAGACGAAGAACTTTCGCAACGGTGCATACTCGGGAGAACACTTCTTGATATTTAGTGAGAGATCATCTTATAATGCTACCGTCAATCAAAGCAAGATAAGATGCATAAAGGATAAACATCACATGCAATCAATATAAGTGATATGATATGGCCATCATCATCTTGTGCTTGTGATCTCCATCTCGAAGCACCGTCGTGATCACCATCGCCACCGGCGCGACACCTTGATCTCCATCGTAGCATCGTTGTCGCCTCGCCAACTATTGCTTCTACGACTATCGCTACCGCTTAGTGATAAAGTAAAGCAATTACATGGCGTTGCATTTCATACAATAAAGCGACAACCATATGGCTCCGCCATTGCCGATAACTCGTTACAAAACATGATCATCTCATACAATAAAATATAGCATCACGCCTTGACCATATCACATCACAACATGCCCTGCAAAAACAAGTTAGACGTCCTCTACTTTGTTGTTGCAAATTTTACGTGGCTGCTATGGGCTGAGCAAGAACCGTTCTTACCTACGCATCAAAACCACAACGATAGTTTGTCAAGTTGGTGCTGTTTTAACCTTCGCAAGGACCGGGCGAGCCACACTCAGTTCAACTAAAGTGAGAGAGACAGACACCCGCCAGTCACCTTTAAGCAACGAGTGCTCGCGCGGTGAAACCAGTCTCGCGTAAGCGTCTGGCGTAATGTCGGTCCAGGCCGCTTCATCTCACAATACCGCCGAACCAAAGTATGACATGCTGGTAAGCAGTATGACTTGTATCTCCCACAACTCACTTGTGTTCTACTCGTGCATATAACATCAACGCATAAAACCAGGCTCGGATGCCACTGTTGGGGAACGTAGTAATTTCAAAAAATTTGCTACGCACACGCAAGATCATGGTGATGGCATAGCAACGAGAGGGGAGAGTGTATGTCCACGTACCCTCGTAGACCGTAAGCGGAAGCGTTATGACAACGCGGTTGATGTAGTCGCACGCCTTCACGATCCGACCGATCCAAGTACCGAACGTCACGGCACCTCCGAGTTCAGCACACGCTCAGCTCGATGACGATCCCGGACTCCGATCTAGCAAAGTGTCGGGATGAGTTCCACAACCTGACGGCGTGGTGACGATGATGATGCTCCACCGCGCAGGGCTTCGCCTAAACTCCGCGACGATATGACCGAGGTGGAATATAGTGGAGGGGGCCACCGCACACGGCTAAGGAACGATCCGTAGATCAACTTGTGTGTCTGGGTGCCCCCTGCCCTCGTATATAAAGGAGGGAGGGAGATGCGGCCGCCCCAAAGGGTGCGCTGGAGGAGTCCTACTCCCACCGAGTAGGACTCCCCCTTGCCTTGTTGGAGAAGGAAGGGGGAAGGGGAAAGAGGAAGGCGGGCGCCGCCTCTCCTTGTCCTATTCGGACTAGGGGAGGGGCGCGCCCTGCCCTGGCCGCCCTCCTCTTCTCCCTCATGGCCCACTAAGGCCCATTATCCCCGGAGGGTTCCGTAACCCCGGTGTTCCTAGAAAATCCCGATTTCACCCGAACCATTCCGATATCCAAATATAGGCTTCCAATATATTAATATTTATGTCTCGACCATTTCGAGACTCCTCGTCATGTCCGTGATCACATCCGGACTCAACAAACTTCGTACATCAAAACTTATAAACTCATAATAAACTGTCATCGTAACGTTAAGCGTGCGGACCCTACGGGTTCGAGAACTATGTAGACATGACCTAGAACTATTCTCGGTCAATAACAAATAGCGGAACCTGGATGCCCATATTGGTTCCGACATATTCTACGAAGATCTTTATCGGTCAAACCGCATAACGACATACGTTGTTCCCTTTGTCATCGGTATGTTACTTGCCCGAGATTCGATCGTCGGTATCCAATACCTAGTTCAATCTCGTTACCGGCAAGTCTCTTTTCTCGTTCCGTAATACATCATCTCGTAACTAACTTTATTAGTTGCAATTCTTGCAAGGCTTATGTGATGTGTATTACCGAGAGGGCCCAGAGATACCTCTCCAACAATCGGAGTGACAAAACCTAATCTCGAAATACGCCAACCCAACATGTACCTTTGGAGACACCTGTAGTACTCCTTTATAATCACCCAGTTACGCCAGACGCTTGGTAGCACCAAAGTGTTCCTCCGTAAACGGAGTTGCATAATCTCATAGTTACAGGAATATGTATAGGTCATGAAGAAAGCAATAGCAATATACTAAACGATCAAGTGCTAGGCTAACGGAATGGGTCATGTCAATCACATCATTCTCCTAATGATGTGATCCCATTAATCAAATAACAACACATGTCTATGGTTAGGAAACATAACCATCTTTGATCAATGAGCTAGTCAAGTAGAGGCATACTAGTGACAATATGTTTGTCTATGTATTCACACATGTATCATGTTTCCGGTTATTACAATTCTAGCATGAATAATAAACATTTATCATGATATGAGGAAATAAATAATAACTTTATTATTGCCTCTAGGGAATATTTCCTTCACATGTACCATCAAAAAAATGGCTAATGTGAAAGAGTTGATCAATTTATGCATAATGGGGGGAGGAAGAGTTCATTGAGAGAACAACACTCCCCCTATGTTCATGCCTACACCTAAACTAGACAACAAGTTGAGTGTGGTGGGATGTGCAAGGGTTCAAGTCACATTGCTCGAATCAATGATATTTAGCTCATGCCTTAACTCGCGAAATATTGCTTCATCCAAGGGCTTCGTGAAAATATCTACAAGGTTATCATGAGTGTTGACATACTTGAGCTCGATCTCCCCTCGCCTAATATGATCCCGGATGAAGTGATACCGAATATCAATATGCTTCGTCTTCAAGTGTTGCACCGGGTTGAAAGAAATCTTGATGGCACTTTCATTGTCACACCAAAGAGGCACTTTGTCACAAATGACACAGTAATCCTTTAAAGTTTGCCTCATCCATAGGAGTTGTGCACAAAAACTACCGGCCGCCACATATTCTGCTTCGGTGGACGAGAGAGACACACAACTTTGCTTCTTGGAAGACCAACTTACCAAAGAGCAACCCAGAAACTGGCACCCTCTGGAAGTGGACTTCCTATCCACTTTGTCTCCCGCCCAATCGGAATCCGAAAAACCTTCAAGCTTGAAGTTTGCTCCTCTTGGGTACCATAAGCCAAAGTTTGGGGTATGAGCCAAATATCAAAAGATACGCTTGACCGCCACATAGTGACTTTCTTTCGGTGCGGGTTGAAACCGTGCACAAATTCCCACACTCAACATGATATCCAGTCTAGATGCACAAAGGTAAATCAAGGAGCCAATCATGGAGCGATATACCTTTTGATCCACCGCTTTACTATTGGGATCAATGTCAAGTTGGCACTTGGTAGGCATTGGAGTAGAAGCCGGCTTGACATCACTTAGCTTGAATCTTTTGAGCATGTCTTGAGTGTATTTGGCTTGGTTGATGAAGGTACCTTCTCTTCTTTGCTTGATATCGAAACCAAGGAAGAACTTCAACTCTCCCATTGAAGACATCTTGAACTTAGAGGTCATGAGAGCGGCAAATTCCTCATTGAAAACTTTGTTAGGGGAACCAAAGATAATATCATCAACATATAGTTGGCATACAAACAACTCCCCTTGACCTTCTTAGTAAAAAGAGTGGGATCGATTTGCCCAACTTCATATCCACGATCTTGTAACAACTCGGTAAGGTGGTCGTACCACGCACGTGGGGCTTGCTTAAGGCCATAGAGAGCCTTATCGAGTTGATACACATGATCTGGGAAGTAGGGATCCCCGAACCCGGGGGGTTGCTTGACATAAACCAACTCATTAATAGGACCATTAAGAAAAGCACTCTTCACATCCATTTTTTGTAACTTAAAGTTGTGATGGGAAGCATAAGAAATCAACAAACGAATGGATTCAAGGCGAGCAACGGGAGCATAGGTTTCACCGTAGTCGACACCCTCGACTTGGGAGTAGCCTTGTGCTACCAATCTTACCTTGTTGCGAATGATGTTACCATGAGCATCTTGCTTGTTCTTGAATATCCACTTGGTTCCAATGACGTTGTGGTTTCCCGACGGCCTTGGCACCAATCTCCACACCTTGTTGTATTCGAAGTTGTTGAGTTCTTCATGCATGGCATTGAGCTAGTCCGGATATTTGAGCGCCTCATAGACCTTTGGGGTTCAACACAAGAGACAAACGCATGATGTTCACAATAGTTTGCTAATTGTCTACGAGTGCTTACCCCCTTTCTTAGGATTCCCACCACATTCTCCATGAGATGACCTTTGGTGGTGAGCTTCGAAGCAATCTTCACGGCACAACGCTCTAATTCCTCCTTGGATGTGGAAGGAGGAGGGTTAACTTGATTATCTTGAGCACCGTCTTGAGCTTGTTCTAGATCTTGAGCTTGCTCTTGATCTTGAACTTGCTCGAGGGGGAGAACTTGGCCTTGGGCATCATTTGGTGGTTCACCACCATTTTGAGGTTGATCTTGCCCTTGGTCTTGTTCATGAGGTTGAGGGCCTTCACTTTGTTCTTCGGAAGCGTGTGGGTCTTGGGTTGGTGATGGCTCCACTTGAGTGGAGCATTGTTCTTCTCTTTCGGCTACAAGGGGTTCCTCAATGGGTAGGATATGACCCACACCCATTCTTCTTATGGCTTGGGAGGAATTTCATCACCTACATAACAAGTACCACTTTGCTCCACTTGGGAGCCGTTATTTTCGTCAAACTCCACGTTACACGTCTCCTCAATGAGTCCGGTGAACTTGTTGAGGACACGGTAAGCATGAGAGTTTGTAGCATAACCAACAAATATGCCCTCATAAGCTCTAGCCTAAAATTTAGACAAACGAACACCTTTCTTGAGAATGAAACACATACACCTGAACACCCGGAAGTACTTGAGGTTGGGCTTGTTACCGGTAAGTATTTCATAAGGAGTCTTGTTCAAGCCTTTGCGGAGATAGAGCCAATTGGATGCATGACATGCTGTGTTGATGGCTTCGGCCCAAAAGTTGTATGGAGACTTGAACTCCGCTATCATGGTCCTTGCCGCATCCATCAACATCCGGTTCTTCCTCTCCGCGACACCATTTTGTTGAGGGGTATAAGGTGCAGCATATTGATGCTTGATCCCCTCATCACTAAGAAACTCATCCAAGGTGTAGTTCTTGAACTCGGTGTCGTTGTCACTTCTTATTGTCAAGATCTTTGCATCATGTTGACGTTGATCTTCATTTGCAAAATCGATGACGGTTTATTGAGTCTCACTCTTCCTCTTGAAGAAAAATACCCAAGTGTACCTTGAATAATCGTCCACAATCACCAAGCAATACTTTCTACCTCCAAGACTATCAAAGGATGGAGGCCCACAAAGATCCATGTGAAGGAGCTCCAAGGATCTCTTCGAGTAGATGATAGTCGTGGGAGGGTGAGCCTTTTCATGAAGCTTCCCTTCGATACAAGCACTGCAAGCACCATCTTTGGCAAAACTAACATTTTTTATTCCACGGACATGGTCCCCCTTGAGGAGACTTTGCAAAGATCTCATATTGACGTGGGCTAAACGGCGATGCCAAAGCCATCCCACATCAACTTTAGCCATTAGGCATGTCGCGGTCTTAGTGGGTTGCTCTGAAAAGTTAATCACATAAAGACCATTCTCGACATGCCCAACAAAGGCTACTTTAAGAGTCTTGCTCCACAAGAGGGCCACTGTATCAATATCAAAGAAAGTGGCAAATCCCATGAGTGCAAGTTGACGAACGGAAAGACGATTGAATGCAAGGGACTCAACAAGCATGACTTTCTCGATCGTAAGATCATGAGAAATGACAACCTTGCCAAGACCCAATACCTTAGAAGACGAGGCATCACCCCACTCGACATTGGTGGGCATAGAAGGAATCTTGTGCACGTCCACCACCAAGTCCTTGCTTCCGGTCATATGATTCGTTGCTCCACTATCGAGCAACCATGATCCCCCACCGGAAGCAAACACCTACACGAGATCAATGCTTTGTTTTAGGTACCCATTTTGTAATGGGTCGTTTGATGTTAGTAACAAGGGTCTTAGGAACCCAAATAGACCATTCAATGTACTCATAAGGAAAACCAACAAATTTAGCATAAACATGCCCATCACTAGCACGGCACAACACATAAGAAGGGTTAAAGTCGCCGGCTTTGTTGGAGGAGGTGGTTTTGCCCTTTTTGACATCAACACCCTTCACAGTTTTCTTCTTCTCCTTAGGAGCACCCTCTCCCTCTTTCAAGAAAGTTTGCTTGAGAGGAGGAGGTCGTTTGGTCTTGTCGTTCTTCTTCTTGTTCTTGGACTTGGGTGCGAACCCAATTCCCTCCTTGGTCACAACTTCCTTTTGATTGCTCAAAAGGTCATTGAGGTTCTTCTCACCTTCAATACATGTCACAAGGCCTTTCTCAAGTTGATCCTTTAACTTGGCATTCTCCTCCACAAGATGCACATGCTCACAACACGGGTTAGTGGCATATGCATTATCAATTAATACCATATGAGGAAAGGTGGCCGTTTCCTTGGTTAGCTTAACTTGGAGTTGAGCATGAGACTCCTTGAGGTTAGCATGAGCACCCTTCAAGACCTTGTGGGCCTTGTCAAGTACATCAAACTCCTCCTTGAGTCTAGCATGATCAACCCCAAGTTTAGCCTTCTCGGAAGTTAGCACACGAGACACAACAAGATCATGATCAAGATCTTTCTTTAACTTAGCATGGTCATCGTTGTGTGACTCCTCAAGAGCCAAACGATGCCCACACTCTTCCTCAAGAGCATTAGAGAGATCCGGTATCTCATCGACATAGTCACGACTATGACCGTCGATCTTAGAGATGGTTTCTTCGTGAGCCTCGATCATGTCATTGGCTTCACCAAGTTGTTCCAAGAGAGCAACAAAGTGCTTCTTGGATTTGCCCTTGAGCTTACTCATAAATGACTCAAATTCATTCACATCCTCATTAGACCCCTCATGTTCATCAATGCAACCCGTCAAAGAGGGATTAGTAATGATGGTGGTTTTGATGTTGGGGGTTACCTTGTTAGAGGCTTTGGCCATGAGGCACTTGGTGGTGATGTTCTCGTTGGGTGAATCAAAGAGAGACATCCGGGGAGTTGTGGCAATGGCAATGGATGCCATGGCCACACTATCTTCATCATCATCATCATCCTCACGGTATTCTTCTTGAACCACTAACCCTCGAGTAGGAGTCTTTTTGGTGAAGTTGTTCTTTTTGGGGAAGGACTTGGCTTTGTCTTTTCGGATAGGCTTGCCACCATTGTCTTCCCGCTTCTCGTAAGGACAATCCGCAACGAAATGGCTCACATTGCCACAGTTGTAACAAGTTCTTACTCGTTGCTTACCCTTGAAGCAACTTTATTTGGTCTTGTTGAAATTGGGCCTTGAGTTCTTCTTGCTCCAAAATTGTCTTGAAGCAAGAGCCATGTGCTCATGATAATCATATTTCGTATCTTCGGGGTTGCTCTCCTCATCCTCCTCTTCTTCCTCTTCTTCCACAATAACCTTGGCCTTCAAGGCAAGGTTGGGCTTGTTTGCCCTTTGAGAGTGGAGCACCGCGTTGTCGGCGGTCTTGTCCAAGATGCTCATTGCAAAGAACTCATCCAACACTTCACTTGAGGTCATGGAGTCACTACAAGAAATATGTCAACTTGTGACCTTGACTATTGGTCACTGAAAGGTCATTGTTTTTCATTTGCGACCTTTTATGACCAAAACAGAAGGTCAAAAGCTGGCAGTCAGAATTGAAATTAACGACCTTCTCTGTGAGAAGGTCGAGACGCCATTTACCAAAATATGCCTATTGTTTTGTTTTGGTCACTAGCAGCCTCCCCAGGCCACGTAGGCATCCGACGTGGCAATATGATGTGGCACAAGAATCAGCCTGGTCCAATTCGATTTTCTACATGGGCCTAGCCCAATTTTTCGGCCTTTTTAATGTATTTTTTCCTGTGCTTTTATTAGCTACATGGGTCTGACCCAGTAATTCGGCCCATGTATTATTTTTTAGGCAAGCCCTTTTAATATATGTATTTCATGTTAATTTTGGTTAGCTACATGGCCCTGGCCTACAATTTGGCCTTTTTATTTTCTAGCGCACAACATTTTGCAGTCAATTTATTTTTTATTTCCAGCTTTTTTTCCCAGCTCCAGTTTACAGATGGGTCCCAAATGTCAGATTTTTCGCAGCTTATTAATAAGCAATATATATGTATATATCAAACAGACAGAAGAGAGAAAGCATATGAAAATCTTCAAATAACAACTAAAATAAGTTTATTACAATATGCTATACAGAACAAAACACGTGAAACTACATACATTCATTCACATCACAACAACCAGTTTCCATACACTCATTCACATCACATCAATCAGTTTAACCATCGAATCTTGCATACCCAGGAACTTCCGCTTATGTGCAGACCTACAGGAAGGCCAAACAGAAAAAAAAATCATTGAAAATATGATCACTAGCTTAGATATTTAGAGATATTGTTGCAGCCCTTCCAGTTTGGTAAGGGCATCTCTCCAGCATCATCTCTCGTAACCTAAAAGAAGGAACATAAACCATAATTAGAATTTGCAACTTTTTGTCCTGCCAAAATATTAAGACTTGCTTAAAACAAAGGATTGATGGCAAAAATTATTTCCATAGCCGTTTGTTGGATACTGATGGTAGTTTGAGTAGGTAGGCTGAATAGTTCAATGTGTTAAAGAACCAGGTGCATTTTTCTCTACAGCCGAACTAGGTATATAGTTCAAAGTATGTTAAGCATGTGACACAAAACATTTTTTGTATTTCAGCATGATAGACCATAAACATAACTTGCTAATTGCAGGTTTACTAATTATAGGTCCTGTTATCGGCAACCAAAAGCATTAGGCGATGAAGAATAGTATATTTGCAATGCAATTCGTTAGCCAGCCACCAATATGATAGTCCATGTGGGTATTACATCAGGGACAAGCCAGCAGATAAGTACATATGACAAGAAACAAAAACAGAGAGGCCGTACAACACATGGCACGTGCATATCTCCATGACACCAACCAAGCAAGGAATGTACAAACAAGAAGCGCACCTTCAGCGTCTCATCATCGGTCATGATAGGTGTGCTGGTAGGTGGTTGACGAGCCTCCCTTCTTGTCATGTTTGGTCATGATCTGGATAGCGAAAAGAGGGAGGTTAGGAACATCACAATGACAGTACTGAGATCACTCAAGCAATCCTAATGATGCACGAACCTCACAATGTTGCCAACAAGGCAAGAACTTCCTTGATCTTATCCTTGATGTTCTCTAGCTCCAGGTTGTTTCGCTGCAGCTCGATATTTGCTGAACCGTGTGTGTACATGCATCAGGGCATACATACAATGGTCAAGTTAATATTCTTAGAAAACTATGATGTAACCAAAATAATTACTTCAGGACTTAGGATAAAAATTGAGCTTAGACATGAAACTTTACAGTGCTCATTTCAACCATGTTAGATAAACTTGAGGTAAATTAGCAATAAGGATATTGGTTACAAGCTAGGTGAAATGCAAACAAAGTCCTATTATATTGATGGATCCCAACTTGTTTAAACTAGAGCAGATAGTTCAACTTGTGCAATCTAGCAGTCTAAAAAGAGAGAAGTATGTTCATTCTCAGTTACACAATAACTAGAACAAAAATGAGAGACATTAATTAGAAAATAAATAAGAGACACTAATATAAGCAAGAACTTTCAACAAGTACACATTAATTATTACATAGCATCTCTGGCACTGTTGTTGTTTGCATATTAAAACCAGTAGTTGTCTTCTATGAAGCATCACTCGTTGACCAACATTAGTATGTCAGCTAGCAGAATCCTCATGTACTAACTTAGACAAATTTGACATACTAATGCTAGAGAAAATAATTGTTTGCAAACAAGTGGCAGTAGCTAAAAAAGTGGCAGTAGCTCAAAAACAAGCAGAACATCTGTCACCAGGTGACCCGTCCGGAGTAGCGCGTAGTAGAGCACCTGCACCCTGCATCCACGCACATAAGAATCAGTCAACGAGTCCATCAACAAGAAAGGGGTCGAGATTTCAATGTGGGGAGGAAGCAGCTGACCGTCCAAAGAAGACAGGCCAGTTATAGATGCAGAGTTAGGCACACTCGATATTCGACGCCATCGCTGCTGCCGCCGCCCGGATCGGGGTGTCATGGAGGAAGTGATCTAAAGCATAAAAACTGAGCAAAATTAAAAGCATCAGTCGCTAGAAGCATGTAGGCAATAGTACTGGATAATATTTAGACCAAAAGACGTTTTAAATTGACTAAATCAAACTAAAACCAATTCATCAATCGGCACTAGCAGTAGTACACTGAAGAAATTGACACTGAACGGAGGCAATTAATATGTACAGCTAACACCCATTTGCCTATATTCTGCACTTGAATTCAAACCAATCACTCTATTACAGAAGATGCATGTACATGCATGCAGCTAGCACGCACCGTCAGCCAGCAACGAGGCGAGGCTAGTTTGAAATGGAGGGGAAGCACAACAGAAATCCAGCTGCGCCTGAGAGTAGCAGTTGGTAAACTGTGCATGCGTATGTGTGGACACATGGACATTGAGCAAGCATTAAGAAAAAAGCTCATGCAATGCATGAAAACACCTGAATGCAGATCGAGCTAGCTAGGTAGGCAACTACAGAGAAGAGATCAACATCTCCTGAAGATCTTATAAAGATGAGCATTAGGTTTCCACACACACATAGGATCGCGCCAAATGACCGGGTCCACAATCACGAAGAAGATTAGTGGGAGATCACGGAACAGAGCGGTAGTAAAATGGAGTACCAAGCATCCAAATTCATAGGACAGATAAACATAACAGTAAGGCCACTTCTTCTTGATTCAACAGTACTGGATTAATTTGTCATACCACTTCTTCTTGGTGAATGGATCCACGCTGCAAAACCATGAGAAACAAGGCCAGAAACCGGATCAGCTCATGATGAAGGAAGAGGAGATGAAACAGATCCTAAATCATATGCCTAACGCCTACGCAACAAGCAAAAGCATCAAATCAAAGCAACCTGAACGGGCGGACATCGCGTGGTGGGAGATGAGTCAGCGGCGCGCGTCGCTAGAAGCAGTGCCCTCACCGGCACCATCCTTGGCCAGCTCAACAGAGCCCGCGTTGACCGCCCTTTGGACGCCTGCGCCACCGCCCTCCGTGCCGGAGCCGGTGGCCCTGGCGACAGCGGCATCCTCCTCCTCCTAGACTGTTGGAAATATGCCCTAGAGGCAATAATAAAAGGATTATTATTATATTTCCTTGTTCATGATAATTGTCTTTTATTCGTGCTATAATTGTATTATCCGGAAATCATAATACACGTGTGAATACATAGACTACAACATATCCCTAGTAAGCCTCTAGTTGACTAGCTCATTGATCAATAGATAGTCATGGTTTTCTGACTATGGACATTGGATGTCATTGATAATGGGATCACATCATTAGGAGAATGATGTGATGGACAAGACCCAATCCTAAGCATAGCACAAGATCGTGTAGTTCGTTTGCTCGAGCTTTTCCAATGTCAAGTATCCTTTCCTTAGACCATGAGATCGTGTAACTCCCGGATACCGTAGGAGTGCTTTGGGTGTACCAAACGTCACAACGTAACTGGGTGACTATAAAGGTGCACTACAGGTATCTCCGAAAGTGTCTGTTGGGTTGTCACGGATTGAGACTGGGATTTGTCACTCTGAATTACGGAGAGGTATCACTGGGCCCACTCGGTAATGCATCATCATAATGAGCTCAGAGTGACCAAGTGTTTGGTCACGGGATCATGCATTACGGTACGAGTAAAGTGACTTGCCGGTAACGAGATTGAACGAGGTATAGGGATACTGACGACCGAATATCGGGCAAGTAACATACCGATTGACAAAGGGAATTGTATACGGGGTTGCTTGAATCCTCGACATCGTGGTTCATCCGATGAGATCATCGTGGAACATGTGGGAGCCAACATGGGTATCCAGATCCCGCTGTTGGTTATTGACCGGAGAGCCGTCTCGGTCATGTCTGCATGTCTCCCGAACCCGTAGGGTCTACACACTTAAGGTTCGGTGACGCTGGGGTTGTAGAGCTATGAGTATGCAGCAAACCGAAAGTTGTTCGGATTCCCGGATGAGATCCCGGACGTCACGAGGAGTTCCGGAATGGTCCGGAGGTAAAGAATTACATATCAGAAGTCGAGTTTCGGCCATCGGGAAAGTTTCGGGGTCCACCGGTATTGTACCGGGACCACCGGAAGGGTCCCGGGGGTCCACCGGGTGGGGCCACCTATCCCGGAGGGCCCCATGGGCTGAAGTGGAGGGGAACCAGCCTCGGTGGGCTGTTGCGCCTGTGCCCCCCTCTGCGCCTAGGGTTGGGAACCCTAGGGAGGCGCCCACTTGCCTTTGGGGCACTCCACCCCTTGGCCGCCGCCCCCCCTAGGAGATCCCATCTCCTAGGGCCGGCGCCCGGGGTCCCTATATAAAGAGGGGGTGGGAGGGCAGCCGCACCCAACACCGGCGCCTCCTCCCTCCTGCTACACCTCTCCTCTCGCAGGCTCGGCGAAGCTTTGCCGAACCTCGCTGCATCCACCACCACGCCTGTCAGGCTGCTGGATCTTCTTCAACCTCTCCTCCTCCTTGCTGGATCAAGGTGCGGGAGACATCATCCGCTCCGTACGTGTGTTGAATGCGGAGGTGCTGTCCGTTCGGCACTTGGTCATCGGTGATTTGGATAACGACGAGTACGACTCCTTCAACCCCGTTCTCTTGAACGCTTCCGCTCGCGATCTACAAAGGTATGTAGATGCACTCCTATCACTCGTTGCTAGATTAACTCATAGATGGATCTTGGTGAAACCGTAGGAAAAATTTTATTTTCTGCAACGTTCCCCAACAGTGGTATCATGAGCTAGGTCTATGCGTAGTTCTCTATTGCACGAGTAGAACACAAATCTGTTGTGGGCGTAGATGTTGTCAACTTTCTTGCCGTTACTAGTCTTATTTTGCTTTAGCGGTATTGTGGGATGAAGCGGCCCGGACCGACCTTACACGTACGCTTACGTGAGACAGGTTCCACCGACTGGCATGCACTAGTTGCATAAGGTGGCTAGCGGGTGTCTGTCTCTCCCACTTTAGTTGGAGCGGATTCGATGAAAAGGGTCCTTATGAAGGGTAAATAGAAGTTTATAAATCACGTTGTGGCTTTTTCGTAGGTAAGAAAATGTTCTTGCTAGAACCCTATTGCAGCCACGTAAAAGATGCAACAACAATTAGAGGACGTCTAACTTGTTTTTGCAGCAATTGCCTTGTGATGTGATATGGCCAAAAGTTGTGATGAATGATGAATGATATATTGTGATGTATGAGATCATGTTCTTGTAATAGGAATCACGACTTGCATGTCGATGAGTATGACAACCGCAGGAGCCATAGGAGTTGTCTTAATTATTGTATGACCTGCGTGTCATTGATTCAACGCCATGTAATTACTTTGCTTTATTGCTAAACCGTTAGCTATAGTAGTAGAAGTAATAGTTGGCGAGCAACTTCATGGAGACACGATGATGGAGATCATGGTGTCATGCCGGTGACAAGATGATCATGGAGCCCCGAAGATGGAGATCAAAGGAGCTATATGATATTGGCCATATCATGTCACTACTATATAATTGCATGTGATGTTTATTATGTTTATAATAATTTCAAGAAAGTGTTCTCCCTAACTGTGCGCTGTTGCTAAAGTTCGTCGTTTCGAAGCACAACGTGATGATCGGGTGTGATAGATTCCTACGTTCACATACAACGGGTGTAAGACAGTTTTACACATGCAAAACACTTAGGTTAACTTGACGAGCCTAGCATGTACAGACATGGCCTCGGAACACAAGAGACCGAAAGGTCGAACATGAGTCGTATGGAAGATACGATCAACATGGAGATGTTCACCGATGATGACTAGTCCGCCTCACATGATGATCGGACACGGCCTAGTCGACTCGGATCATGTAACACTTAGATGACTAGAGGGATGTCAAATCTGAGTGGGAGTTCATTAAATAATTTGTTTAGATGAACTTAATTATCATGAACATTAGTCTAAAATCTTTGCAAAAATGTCTTGTATATAAAATGGCCAACGCTCATGTCAACATGAACTTCAATGCGTTCCTAGAGAAAACCAAGCTGAAAGATGATGGCATCAACTATTCGGACTGGGTCCGGAACCTGAGGATCATCCTCATAGCAGCCAAGAAACAATATGTCCTAGAAGCACCGTTAGGTGAAGCAACCATCCGAGGGAACCAAGACGTTATGAACGCTTGCCAATCTCGTGCTGATGATTACTCCCTCGTTCAGTGCGGCATGCTTTACAGCTTAGAACCGGGGCTCCAAAAGCGTTTTGAGAAACACGGAGCATATGAGATGTTCGAGGAGCTGAAAATGGTTTCCAAGCTCATGCCCGGGTCGAGAGATATGAAGTCTCCGACAAGTTCTATAGTTGTAAGATGGAGGAAAATAGTTCTGTCAGTGAGCACATACTCAAAATGTCTGGGTTGCACAACCGCCTGTCCCAGCTGGACATTAACCTCCCGGACGAGGCGGTCATTGATAGAATCCTTCAGCCGCTCCCACCGAGCTACAAGAGCTTTGTGATGAACTACAATATGCAGGGGATGGTGAAAACTATTCCTGAAGTATTTTCAATGTTGAAGTCAGCAGAGGTAGAAATCAAGAAAGAACATCAAGTGTTGATGGTCAATAAAACCACTAAGTTCAAAAAGGGCAAGGGGAAGAAGGACGGCAAGGATGTTGCCGCGCCCGGTAAGCCAGTTGCCAGGAAGAAGTCAAAGAACGGACCCAAGCCTGAGACTGAGTGCTTTTATTGCAAAGGGAAGGGTCACTGGAAGCGGAACTGCCCCAAATACTTAGCAGACAAGAAGGCCGTCAACACTAAAGGTATATTTGATATACATGTAATTGATGTGTACCTTACCAGTACTCGTAGTAACTCTTGGGTATTTGATACCGGTGCCGTTGCTCATATTTGTATCTCACAGCAGGAGCTGCGGAATAAACGGAGATTGGCGAAGGACGAGGTGACGATGCGCGTCGGGAATGGTTCCAAGGTCGATGTGATCGCCGTCGGCACGCTACCTCTACATTTACCTACGGGATTAGTTTTAAACCTCAATAATTGTTATTTAGTGCCAAGTTTGAGCATGAACATTGTATCAGGATCTCGTTTAATCCGAGATGGCTACTCATTTAAATCCGAGAACAATGGTTGTTCTATTTATATGAGAGATATGTTTTATGGTCATGCTCCGATGGCTAATGGTTTATTCTTAATGAATCTCGAACGTGATGTTACGCATATTCATAGTGTGAATACCAAAACATCTAAAGTTGATAACGATAGTCCCACATACTTGTGGCACTGCCGCCTTGGTCACATTGGTGTCAAGCGCATGAAGAAGCTCCATGCTGATGGACTTTTAGAGTCTCTCGATTATGAATCATTTGACACATGCGAACCATGCCTTGTGGGCAAAATGACCAAGACTCCGTTCTCCGGAACAATGGAGCGAGCAACCAACTTATTGGAAATCATACATACCGATGTGTGCGGTCCAATGAGCGTTGAGGCTCGCGGAGAATATCGTTATGTTCTCACTCTCACTGATGACTTGAGTAGATATGGGTATGTCTACTTAATGAAACACAAGTCCGAGACCTTTGAAAAGTTCAAGGAATTTCAGAATGAGGTAGAGAATCAACGTGACCGAAAAATAAAGTTCTTACGATCAGATCGTGGAGGAGAATATTTAAGTCACGAATTTGGTACACACTTAAGGAAATGTGGAATAGTTTCACAACTCACGCCGCCTGGAACACCTCAGCGTAACAGTGTGTCCGAACATCGTAATCGCACTCTATTGGATATGGTGCGATCTATGATGTCTCACTACTAGGGAAAAGCCTATACACAGAATCTTACCAGCAGCGCGCTCTAAAATAAGGCGCTGCTGCTAATTAGTAGCAACGCTTGATATAAAAATGCGCTGCTGAAAGGAAAGTAGCAGTAGCACTCCCACGCGAAACCGTGCTACTGCTCTAATTTCCATGACCTCGCAACCCAGCTAGTTATAGCAGTAGCGCCCTATAGTGAACCGCGCTACTGCTATAGAAGTTAGCAGCAGCGCTTCTAAGAAAATCGCTATCTGCTACGATCAGCCCACAAGTTTAGTCCCACCTCGCTCATGAACAGGTGTTTACCACCTTAAATATGTTACTTCTGAAACTATCACAACCAGTTGGTCTTCACTGAACTCTATGTGTAGAATTTGTGGCGCAATATGAGTCCTCTCCAGTTACTACCGGAGTGGACTCATATTGACAATTCAGATTGTACACAAAAAAATCATTGATGGCCAATGTATTTTTTTATGCGTGCTTAGACTTAGCAGTAGCGTTTTTCCGTAAAATGCACTATAGCTACATTAGCTATAGCTCGGTTCCTAAAGTGAGCTACTGCTAGTTCGACTTAACCCCGCTCAAAATTTCACTAAGTCCTCCTCCCCCCGTTCCCCTACTCCTCTATCGCCGCCGCCCGAGCCCGAGCCTGCCCTCACCGCCGCCGCCCGAGGCCGCCATCAACCTCACCGCTGCCGCCCACCGCCGCTCTCGACCTCACCGTCGCTGCCGCCTCCCCCACCCCCTCCGCTCTCGACCTCACCGCGCTGCTCTCGACCTCACCATCGTCCGACGCCATCGAGGTACTCCCTCCTTCCGTGCCTCCTCCTCCCACCGCGCCCTCCTCCCTCCTCCTCCCACCGTGCCCTCCTCCCTCCGCCTCGCCGCCCCTCCTCCTCCTCCGCCGCCCCCCCTCCTCTCCTCCCTCCTCCCTTGTCTCTGTTCTTGCAAATCGAGGTATTTTGGATAAAATAGAAGTAAGAAAATTTAGGGCAGTATGATTAATAGTAGTTGTAGTTGAACTAGTTTAGTAAGTAAATTAATAAACTAGTTGAACTAGTTGAATTAATAGAACTAATGTATTTTTAGTAAGATAATTAATATAACTAGTTGAACTACTTTATTTTTAGAAAGAACTAGTTTTTTAGTAACATAATTAATATAACTAGTTGAACCACATATTCTATTTATAGTAAGTTTATATTTAGTAAGAACTAGTTGAATTAATAAAACTAGTTGAACATGTCATATTTGTTGTTATTTTTTAGTTTAAGCAATTATTCGGGATGTCTTAGTGATAACTTATAGGGTTTTTGCTTTTGCAGAAATCAAGGAGCCCCTCCATCATCCCCGCCGTCGTCCCCTTCACCGACCCCCTCCGACATCGAGGTGAGACCAGCCAAATATCCATGTATATCTTTTGTTGCTCAAATAGGATAGTGGTTGCCAAGTGGCCGTTCATGTTCAGTTTACACCTCCGAGTGGCCTATGTTTTGCCTGAGTGTTGATTAATTTCCATTCCGCAAATTTCAGCGCCGATATGTCCTTTTTAGCAAAGGTCATGCCGGATTTTTCAGGCCTATGTTTTTAGTACATATATTTAATTGTACAAGTTTAATCTTTGAATTATGAACGAGGAAATGTCGTACTCGGACGACGACAGCCTCCCGGGAGTGCAGCTGGTGCCACGACGATCGAGGTATGTGCGACAGGTTCGTTGAGCTGACTTAAGATCGGCGCTTCAGCATTAAGCTCGAGGAGACCTTCGATGTTGAAACGGTACGCAACAACGACAAGAGTTTTTTTCATAATTAAGCATGACTTCAACTATTTCAACATCTAATTTTCATCTTTTACAATTCGACTAGCTTATCCCATGCCACGCAAGACGCTATGTCTTGGAGAGGATGGGTTTTGAAGACCATGAAAATTTTGAAACAAAGAAAATACACCTAGGGACCCATCATGATATGGATTTTGAAGTAAATCTGTACAATGCTCAGAGCGTAACCCATTTTAGTTGCCAAAATTGGGATGCACTTTGCAAAATGTATGGTTTTTATGAGGGTATGATTGTCACCATGTATCTTAGTGATCCTGACATCGAGCAAGACAATATGGACATTTGGGTCCTTGTTGATACGCTTCCGATTCTACCGCAATGTGAGTTTCTCAAACATAGTTATTAACTAATTTATAGTGTTTATTTCAAAATAGTTGACAGCTTATTTCCATTGACAGCTTATTTTGAATCTTCAAAGAATGTGCAGAAGATGGTAAACAAAACCCACTACAGTGGTGGCTCTGAATTAACTTATAAGGAGAAAAATCATCTGATCACATTTTGTACTTTCTTTGAGAATTACAATACCTATTATCGAACTCCTCCAAATTATGGTGAATACGTGCCACTAGTGCACGTGTTGAACCACGATAACTTCTATGGAGATACCTTGGTAAGGTTTTTTACTATTACGACATCCGTGCATCTTTTGCATACTTCCAAAACTAGTACATTATTGCTAACTACGAAGTTATTACTATGGTTATCAACAGAAAATCCTGATGGATTGTGTGCCTCATTTGATGTATTACAATGGTCGCCTTGAAGTTCTGAACATACAGCCAGGTCATCCTACGGATCTCACCTGTGCATATCGGATTTCTAAAACCGGTGAACACATGCTAATCAAAGAATGGAAAAAAAATTTGGACATTCGCAAGGAGGTTCTTGGAAGTAACATTAAGCGAAAGGCAATAATTGGAGACAGGATAACTCCATTCTCCAAAATGGAGAGTCAGGGGCTACTCTTGTTTTTTGCTATTTTACCTTAGAGAATATAGTAGGTCCTAAGAGAATGTAGTAGGTCCTATGAGGTACAATATATTTATTATGTGATACAATGTGTTAGAGTTGATGATGAGGAGTACTTGTGATTACGACTAGTGACCAATTTGCTATGTGATGTCTCATTGATGAAAACGATGATCTTGAGGAGGTGTTATATGACAATGATGTATTATGATGATAAGTTGTTAATGATACGATAATGATGATATAATGTGTTTGGGTGAAAGAATCATGATTAGTTTCAAGTGGATGTCCATCCACTTGAAACTAGTCCACGGTTGTTTCACCTACTCATTATGATGTAAAATAGTCTCTAAATTCCTGTTGTATGAAAACTTGTGTAAAGGTGTATGAAATACAACATGAAATAAAAAAGAAATAAAATACAAAATAATAGTAGTAGCGCGGGCAAGGAGGAGCGCTACTACTAATTACCAGCAGCGCCGCTCAGAGAAGCGCTACTACTAGATCATTTTAGCAAGAGCATCGGGTCCAGCGCTCCATCGCTAAGCTTTAGTCAGAGCGCCTTATCGAGAGCGCTCTGGCCGTGCATCGATAGGCCTAAAACCCGCGCTGCTGCTAGGCTTTTCCCTAGTAGTGTCTCTTACTGATTTACCGCTATCATTTTGGGGATACGCTTTAGAGACAGCTACATTCACTTTAAAAAGGGCTCCGTCTAAATCCGTTGAGACGACACCGTATGAATTATGGTCTGGGAAGAAACCTAAGCTGTCGTTTCTAAAAGTTTGGGGATGCGATGCTTATGTCAAGAAACTTCAACCTGAAAAGCTCGAACCCAAGTCTGAAAAATGCGTCTTCATAGGATACCCCCAAGGAAACCATTGGGTATACCTTCTACCTTAGATCCGAAGGCAAGATCTTTGTTGCCAAAAACGGATCCTTTCTGGAAAAAGAGTTTCTCTCGAAAGGAGTAAGTGGGAGGAAAGTAGAACTCGATGAAGTACTACCTCTTGAACCGGAAAGTGGTGCAGCTCAGGAAAATGTTCCTGTGGTGCCTACACCGACTAGAGAGGAAATTAATGATGATGATCAAGGTACTTCGGATCAAGTTGCTACTGAACTTCGTAGGTCCACAAGGACACGTTCCACACCAGAGTGGTATGGCAACCCTGTCCTGGAAATCATGTTGTTCGACAACGGTGAACCTTCGAACTATGAAGAGGTGATGGCGGGCCCAGATTCCAACAAATGGCTTGAAGCCATGCAATCCGAGATAGGATCCATGTATGAAAACAAAGTATGGACTTTGACAGACTTGCCCGATGATCGGCGAGCGATAGAAAACAAATTGATCTTTAAGAAGAAGACGGGCGCGGATGGTAATGTTACCATCTATAAAGCTCGACTTGTCGCTAAGGGTTATCGGCAAGTTCAAGGGGTTGACTACGATGAGACTTTCTCTCCTGTAGCGAAGCTGAAGTCCGTCTGAATCATGTTAGCAATTGCCGCATACTATGATTATGAGATATGGAAAATGGACGTCAAAACGGCATTCCTTAACGGCTATCTTAAGGAAGAACTGTATATAATGCAGCCGGAAGGTTTTGTCGACCCTAAGAATGCTAACAAGGTATGCAAGCTCCAGCGATCCATTTATGGGCTGGTTCTAGCATCTCGGAGTTGGAACATTCGCTTTGATGAGATGATCAAAGCGTTTGGGTTTATGCAGACTTATGGAGAAGCCTGCGGTTACAAGAAAGTGAGTGGGAGCTCTGTAGCATTTCTCATATTATATGTAGATGCCATACTTTTGATGGGAAATGATATAGAACTTTTGAATAGTATTAAGGCCTACTTGAATAAGAGTTTTTCAATGAAGGACCTTGGAGAAGCTGCTTATATATTAGGCATCAAGATCTATAGAGATAGATCGAGACGCCTCATAGGTCTTTCACAAAGCACATACCTTGATAAGATATTGAAGAAGTTCAAAATGGATCAGTCCAAGAAAGGGTTCTTGCCTGTATTACAAGGTGTGAAATTGAGCTCGCCTCAATGTCCGACAATGGCAGAAGATAGAGAAAAGATGAGTGTCATCCCCTATGCCTCGGCCATAGGGTCTATCATGTATGCCATGCTGTGTACCAGACCTGATGTAAACCTTGCCGTGAGTTTGGTAGGAAGGTACCAAAGTAATCCCGGCATGGAACACTAGACAGCGGTCAAGAATATCCTGAAGTACCCGAAAAGGACTAAGGATATGTTTCTCGTTTATGGAGGCGACGAAGAGCTTGTCGTAAAGGGTTACGTCGACGCTAGCTTCGACACAGATCTGGATGACTCTTAAGTCACAAACCGGATACGTGTATATTTGGAATGGTGGAGCAGTAAGCTGGTGCAGCTGCAAGCAGAGCGTCATGGCGAGATCTAGATGTGAAGCGGAGTCCATGGCAGCCTCGGAGGCAGCGCATTAAGCAATTTGGGTGAAGGAGTTCATCACCGACCTAGGAGTCATACCCAATGCGTCGGGGCCAATCAAACTCTTCAGGACAACACCGAGCTATTGCACTTGCCAAGGAGCCCAGGTTTCACAAGAAGACCAGGCACATCAAGCGTCGCTTCAACTCCATTCGTGAAAATGTTCAAGATGGAGACATAGAAATTTGCAAACTGCATACGGATCTGAATGTCGCAGATCCGTTGACTAAACCTCTTCCGCGAGCAAAACATGATCAACACCAGAACTCTATGGGTGTTTGATTCATCACAATGTAACTAGATTATTGACTATAGTGCAAGTGGGAGACTGTTGGAAATATGCCCTAGAGGCAATAATAAAAGGATTATTATTATATTTCCTTGTTCATGATAATTGTCTTTTATTCGTGCTATAATTGTATTATCCGGAAATCGTGATACACGTGTGAATACATAGACTACAACATGTCCCTAGTAAGCCTCTAGTCGACTAGCTCGTTGATCAATAGATAGTCATGGTTTCCTGACTATGGAAATTGGATGTCATTGATAACGGGATCACATCATTAGGAGAATGATGTGATGGACAAGACCCAATCCTAAGCATAGTACAAGATCGTGTAGTTCGTTTGCTAGAGCTTTTCCAATGTCAAGTATCCTTTCCTTAGAGCATGAGATCGTGTAACTCCCGGATACCGTAGGAGTGCTTTGGTGTACCAAACGTCACAACGTAATCGGGTGACTATAAAGGTGCACTACAGGTATCTCGAAAGTGTTTGTTGGGTTGTCACGGATCGTGATCGATTTATCACTCCGTATTACGGAGAGGTATAATCGGCCCACTCGGTAATGCATCATCACAATGAGCTCAGAGTGACCAAGTGTTTGGTCACGGATCATGCATTACTGATGACGAGTAAAGTGACTTGCCGGTAACGAGATTGAATGAGGTATTGGGATACTGACGATCGAATCTCGGGCAAGTAACATACCGATTGACAAAGGGAATTGTATACGGGGTTGCTTGAATCCTCGACATCGTGGTTCATCCGATGGGATCATCGTGGAACATGTGGGAGCCACCATGGGTATCCAGATCCTGGTGTTGGTTATTGACCGGAGAGCCGTCTCGGTCATGTCTGCATGTCTCCCGAACCCGTAGGGTCTACACACTTAAGGTTCGGTGACGCTGGGGTTGTAGAGATATGAGTATGCAGCAAACCGAAAGTTGTTCGGAGTCCGGGATGAGATCCCGGACGTCACGAGGAGTTCCGGAATGGTCCGGAGGTAAAGAATTATATATGGGAAGTCGAGTTTCGGCCATCGGGAAAGTTTTGGGGTCCACCCGTATTGTACCGGGACCACCGGAAGGGTCCCGGGGGTCCACCGGGTGGGGCCACCTATCCCGGAGGGCCCCATGGGCTGAAGTGGGAGGGGAACCAGCCCCTGGTGGGCTGGTGCGCCCCCCCGGGCCCCCCTCTGCGCCTAGGGTTGGGAACCCTAGGGGAGGGGGCGCCTCCACTTGCCTTGGGGGGCACTCCACCCGCCTTGGCCGCCGCCCCCCCCCCCTAGGAGATCCCATCTCCTAGGGCCGGCGCCCCCCTGGGGTCCCTTGTTGGGGAACGTAGTAATTTCAAAAATTTTCCTACGATCACGCAAGATCATGGTGATGCATAGCAACGAGATGAGAGTGTTGTCTCGCACCCTCGAGACCAAAGAACGGAAGCGTTGACGCAACGTAGAGGAAGTAGTCGTATTTCTTCCCGATCCAACCGATCCAAGTACCGAACGTGACGGCACCTCCGAAGTTCTGCACACGCTCAGCTCGATGACGTCCCTCGAACTCCGATCCAGCCGAGTGTTGAGGGAGAGTTTCGTCGACGACGGCGGCAGTGGTGACGATGATGATGTTCCACCGCGCAGGGCTTCGCCTTAAGCTCCGCAACGGTATATTCGAGGTGTAGTTTGGTGGAAGGGGCACCGCACACGGCTAAGGAACGATCTCAATGATCAACTTGTGTGTCATGGGTGCCCCTGCCCTGTATATAAAGGAGGGAAGGGAGGGCTGGCCGGCCAGAGAGGAGGCGCACAGGGTTTCCTACTCCTACTAGGAGTAGGATTCCCCCAATCCTAGTCCAACTAGGTTTTCCCAAGTGGGAAGAGAGGGAGAGGGGGCCCTTCTCCTAGTCCTAATAGGACTAGGGAAGGGGAAGGTGCGCCAGCACTATGGCCCCTTTTCTCTTCCCACTAAGGCCCATCATGGCCCATTGACTTCCGGGGTTCCGTAACCCTGCGGTACTCTAAGAAAATTCCCAATTTCACCCGGAGTGATTCCGAGTCCAAACATAGGCTTCCAATATATCAATCTTTATGTCTCGACCATTTCGAGACTCCTCGTCATGTCCGTGATCTCATCCGGGACTCAACAACCTTCGTACATCAATATCATATAAACTCATAATAACTGCCATCGAACGTTGCGTGCGGACCCTACGGGTTCGAGAACTATGTAGACATGACCGAGACACCTCTCGGTCAATAACCAATAGCGGGACCTGGATGCCCATATTGGCTCCTACATATTCTACGAAGATCTTTATCGGTCGACCGCATAACAACATACGTTGTTCCTTTGTCATCGGTATGTTACTTGCCCGAGATTCGATCGTCGGTATCCAATACCTAGTTCAATCTCACATCGCAAGTCTCTTTTCTCGCCCGTAATACATCATCTCACAACTAACACATTTAGTTGCAATGCTTGCAAGGCTTATGTGATGTGCATTACCGAGAGGGCCCAGAGATACCTCTCCGACAATCGGAGTGACAAATCCTAATCTCAAATATGCCAACCCAACATGTACCTTCGAGACACCTGTAATGTACCTTTATAATCACCCATTCACGCTGTGACGCTTGGTAGCACCCAAAGTGTTCCTCGGACAAACGGAGTTGCATAATCTCATAGTCATAGGAACATGTATAAGTCATGAATAAAAGCACTAGCAACAAACTATACGATCAGGTGCTATGCTAATGGAATGGGTCATGTCAATCGATCATTCAACCAATGATGTGATCCCGTTAATCAAATAACAACTCCTTGTTCATGGTTAGGAAACATAACCATCTTTGATTAACGAGCTAGTCAAGTAGAGGCATACTAGTGACACTCTGAGGTTTATGTATTCACACATGTATTATGTTTCCGGTTAATACAATTCTAGCATGAATAATAAACATTTATCATGATATAAGGAAATAAATAATAACATTATTATTGCCTCTAGGGCATATTTCCTTCAGCCTCCCACTTGCACTAGAGTCAATAATCTAGATTACACAAGAATGATTCTAACACCCATGGAGTCTTGGTGCTGATCATGTTTTGCTCGTGGAAGAGGCTTAGTCAACGGTCTGCAACATTCAGATCCGTATGTATCTTGCATATCTCTATGTCTCCCACCGACCAAATCCGGATGGAGTTGAAGCGCTTTTGATGTGCTTGGTTCTCTTGTGAAATCTGGATTCTTTTGCCAAGGCAATTGCACCAAGATTGTCACAAAAGATTTTCATTGGACCCGATACACTAGGTACAACACCTAGATCGGTTATGAACTCCTTCATCCGACTCCTTCATTAGCTGCTTCCGAAGCAGCTATGTACTCAGCTTCACATGTAGATCCCAAGAACGACGCTTTGTTTGGAACTGCACCAACCGACAGCTCCACCGCTTAATGTAAATACGTATCCGGTTTGCGATTTAGAATCGTCTCGGATCAGTGTCAAAGCTTGCGTCGACGTAACTGCCATTTACGAGCTCTTTGTCACCGCCATAAATGAGAAACATATCCTTAGTTCTCCTCAAGTACTTAAGGATGTTCTTGACCGCTGTCCATGATCCACTCTGGATTACTTTGGTACCTGCTCGCTAAACTTACAGCAAGGCACACATCAGGTCCGGTACACAGATTGCATACATGATAGAGCCTATGGCTGATGCATAGGAACATCTTTCATTTTCTCTATCTTCTGCGGTGGTCGGGCATTGAGTCTTACTCAACTTCACACCTTGTAATACCGCAAGAACCCTTTCTTTGCCTCGATCCATTTTGAACTTTTTCAAAACTTTATCAAGGTATGTGCTTTGTGAAAGTCCTATTAAGCGCCTTGATCTATCTCTATAGATCTTAATGCCCAATATGTAAGCAGCTTCACCGAGGTCTTTCATCGAAAAACTCTTATTCAAGTATCCCTTTATGCTATCCAGAATTCTATATCATTTCCGATCAATAATATGTCATCCACATATAATATCGAAATGCTACAGAGCTCCCACTCACTTTCTTGTAAATACAGGCTTCTCCAAAAGTCTCAGATAAAACCAAATGCTTTGATCACACTATCAAAACGCTTATTCCAACTCCGAGAGGCTTGCACCAGTCCATAAATGGATCGCTGGAGCTTGCACACTTTGTTAGCTCCCTTTGATCGACAAAACCTTCTGGTTGCATCATATACAACTCTTCTTCCGTAAATCCATTCAGAATGCAGTTTTAACATCCATTTGCCAAATTTCATAATCATAAAATGCGCAATTGCTAACATGATTCGGACGGACTTAAGCATCGCTACGGGTGAGAAGGTCTCATCGTAGTCAATCCCTTGAACTTGTCGAAAACCTTTTGCAACAAGTCGAGCTTTATAGACAAGAACATTACCATCAGCGTCGCCTTCTTCTTGAAGATCCATTTATTCTCAATTGCTTGCCGATCATCGGGCAAGTCAACCAAAGTCCACACTTTGTTCTCATACATGGATCCCATCTCAGATTTCATGGCCTCAAGCCATTTTGTGGAATCTGGGCTCACCATCGCTTCTTCATAGTTCGAGGTTCATCATGTTCCAAAGAATATGACTTCCAAAATAGGATTACCGTACCACTCAGTGCGGATCTTGCTCGTTGATCTACTGAGTTCTGTAGAAACTTGATCTGAAGTTTCATGATCATCATCATTAGCTTCCTCCCTATTTGGTGTAGGTGTCACAGAAACTGTTTTCTGTGATGTACTATTTCTCAATAAGGGAGTAGATACAGTTATCTCATCAAGTTCTACTTTCCTCCCACTCACTTCTTTCGTGAGAAACTCTTTCTCCAAAAAGTTTCCGAATTTAGCAAAAAATCTTGCCTTCGGATCTGTGATAGAAGGTGTACCCAACTGTCTCCTTTGGGTATCCTATGAAGACACATTTCTCCGATTTGGGTTCGAGCTTATCAGGTTGAAGCTTTTTCACATAAGCGTCGCAGCCCCAAACTTTCAGAAACGACAACTTTGGTTTCTTGCCAAACCACAGTTCATAAGGCGTCGCCTCAACGGATTTAGATGGTGCCCTATTTAAAGTGAATGCAGCCGCCTCTAAAGCATAACCCCAAAACGATAGCGGTAAATCAGTAAGAGACATCATAGATCGCACCATATCTAATAAAGTACGATTCTGACGCTCGACACACCATTACGCTGTGGTGTTCCGGTGGCGTAAGTTGCGAAACTATTCCGCATTGTTTCAAATGTAGGCCAAACTCAGAACTCAAATATTCTCCTCCACGATCAGATCGTAGAAACTTTATTTTCTTGTTACGATGATTTTCCACTTCACTCTGAAATTCTTTGAACTTTTCAAATGTTTCAGACTTGTGTTTCATTAAGTAGATATACCCATATCTGCTCAAATCATCTGTGAAGGTGAGAAAATAACGATATCCGCCACGAGCCTCAACATTCATTGGACCACATACATCAAGATGTATGATTTCCAATAAATCTGTTGCTCTCTTCATAGTTCCGAGAACGGTATTTTAGTCATCTTGCCCATAAGGCACGGTTCGCAAGTGCCAAGTGATTCATAATCAAGTGACTCCAAAAGTCCATCAAGATGGAGTTTCTTCATGCGCTTTACATCGATATGACCTAAACGGCAGTGCCACAAATAAGTTGCACCATCATTATCAACTCTGCATCTTTTGGTTTCAACATTATGAATATGTGTATCACTACTATCAAGATTAAGTAAAAACAAACCATTCTTCAATGGTGCATGACCATAAAAGATATTATTCATATAAATAGAACAACCATTATTCTCTCGATTTAATGAATAACCGCCTCGCATCAAACAAGATCCAGATATAATGTTCATGCTCAACGCTGGTACTAAATAACAATTATTTAGGTCTAATACTAATCCCAAGGTAGATGTAGAGGTAGCGTGTCGATCGCGATCACATCGACTTTGGAACCATTTCCCACGCGCATTGTCACCTCGCCCTTAGCCAATCTTCGCTAATCCAGTAGCCCTGCTTCGAGTTGCAAATATTAGCAATGTAACCAGTATCAAATACCAGTGCTATGCGAGTATTAGTAAGGTACACATCAATAACATGTATATCACATATACCTTTGTTAACCTTGCCATCCTTCTTATCCGCCAAATACTTGGGGCAGTTCCGCTTCGAGGACCAGCCTGCTTGCAATAGAAGCACTCAGTTTCAGTGCTTAGGACCAGACTTGGGTTTCTTCTCTTGATCACAACTTGCTTGCCGCTCTTTTGAAGTTTCCTTTTCTTTCCTTTGCCCTTTTCTTGAAACTAGTGGTTTTGTTAACCATCAACACTTGATGCTCCTTTTGATTTCTACCTCCGCTTTTTCAGCATCGCCAAGAGCTCGGGCATTGTTTTGGTCATCCTTGCATATTATAGTTCATCACGAAGCTCTTGTAGCTTGGTGGCAGTGATTGGAGAATTCATCAATGACGCAATCATCCGGAAGATTAACTCCCAGCTTGAATCAAGTGATTGTTATATCCGGACATTCTGAGTATATGCTCACTGACAGAACCGTTCTCCTCCATCTTACAGCTATAGAACTTATTGGAGACTTCATATCTCTCAATCCGGCATTCGCTTGGAATATTAACTTCAACTCCTGGAACATCTCATATGCTCCATGGTGTTCAAAACGACGTTGAAGTCCCGGTTCTAAGCCGTAAAGCATGGCACACTGAACTATAGAGTAGTCATCAGCTTTGCTTTGCCGACGCTCACAACTTCTCGCGCAGCCCTTGCATCAGGCCTGGCACCTAACGGTGCTTCCAGGACGTAATTCTTCCGTGCAGCAATAAGGATAATCCTCAAGTTACGGACCCAGTCCGTAATTGCTGCCATCATCTTTCAACTTTGCTTTCTCAAGGAACGCATTAAAATTCAACGGAACAACAAAGACGAGCCATCTATCTACACATCATAGACAAGCAAGATACTATCAGTACTAAGTTCATGATAAATTTAAGTTCAATTAATCATATTACTTAAGAACTCCCACTTAGAAAAATATCCTCCAATTCTCTAAGTGATTGCGTGATCCATATCAACTACACCATGACCGATCATCACGTGTGATGGAGTAGTTTCAATGGTGAACATCAATATGTTGATCATATCTACTATATGATTCACGCCGACCTTCGGTCTCCGTGTTCCGAGGTCATATCTTATATGCATAGCTCGTCAAGTATAACCTGAGTATTCTGCGTGTGCAACTGTTTTGCACCCGTTGTATTTGAACGTAGAGCCTATCACACCCGATCATCACGTGGTGTCTCAAAGACGAAGAACTTTCGCAACGGTGCATACTCAGGAGAACACTTCTTGATAATTTAGTAAGGATCATCTTATAATGCTACCGCCAATCAAAGCAAAATAAGATGCATAAAGGATTAACATCACATGCAATCAATATAAGTGATATGATATGGCCATCATCATCTTGTGCTTGTGATCTCCATCTCCAAGCACCGCCATGATCACCATCGCCACCGGCGCGACACCTTGATCTCCATCGTAGCATCGTTGTCGCCTCGCCAATCTTATGCTTCTACGACTATCGCTACCGCTTAGTGATAAAGTAAAGCATTACAGTAGCGATTGCATTTCATACAATAAAGCGACAACCATATGGCTCCTGCCGATTGCCGATAACTTCGGTTACAAAACATGATCATCTCATACAATAAAATTCAGCATCATGTCTTGACCATATCACATCACAACATGCCCTGCAAAAACAAGTTAGACGTCCTCTACTTTGTTGTTGCAAATTTTACGTGGCTGCTACGGGCTGAGCAAGAACCGTTCTTACCTCGCATCAAAACCACAACGATATTTCACAAATAGACTCCGCTTTAACCTTCTCAAGGACCGGCGAGCCACACTCGATTCAACTAAAGTGAGAGAGACAGACACCGCCGTCACCTTTAAGCAACGAGTGCTCGGGCGGTGAAACCAGTCTCGCGTAAGCGTCTGCGTAATGTCGGTCCGGGCCGCTTCATCTCACAATACCGCTGAACCAAAGTATGACATGCTGGTAGGCAGTATGACTTGTATCGCCCACAACTCACTTGTGTTCTACTCGTGCACAAGACATCAACGCATAAAACCAGGCTCTGATGCCACTGTTGGGGAACGTAGTAATTTCAAAAATTTTCCTACGATCACGCAAGATCATGGTGATGCATAGCGACGAGATGAGAGTGTTGTCTCGCACCCTCGTGAGACCAGCAACGGAAGCGTTGACGCAACGTAGAGGAAGTAGTCGTACTTCTTCCCGATCCAACCGATCCAAGTACCGAACGTCGGCACCTCCGAGTTCTGCACACGCTCAGCTCGATGACGCCCCTCGAACTCCGATCCAGCCGAGTGTTGAGGAGAGTTTCACAAGACGACGGCGTGGTGACGATGATGATGTTCCACCGACGCAGGGCTTTGCCTAAGCTCCGCAACGGTATATTCGAGGTGTAGTTTGGTGGAAGGGGGCACCGCACACGGCTAAGGAACGATCTCAATGATCAACTTGTGTGTCATGGGGTGCCCCCTGCCCCTGTATATAAAGGAGGGAAGGGAAGGGGCTGGCCGGCCAGAGAGAGGAGGCGCACCAGGGTTTCCTACTCCTACTAGGAGTAGGATTCCCCCCCAATCCTAGTCCAACTAGGTTTTCCCAAGTGGGAAGAGAGGGAGAGAGGGGGGCGCCCCCTTCTCCTAGTCCTAATAGGACTAGGGAAAGGGGGAAGGTGCGCCAGCACTATGGCCCCTTTCTCTTCCCACTAAGGCCCATCATGGCCCATTGACCCCCCGGGGGGTTCCGTAACCCTCGGTACTCCGGTAAAATTCCCAATTTCACCCGGAGTGATTCCGGAGTCCAAACATAGGCTTCCAATATATCAATCTTTATGTCTCGACCATTTCGAGACTCCTCGTCATGTCCGTGATCTCATCCGGACTCAACAACCTTCGTACATCAATATCATATAAACTCATAATAACTGCCATCGAAGCGTTAAGCGTGCGGACCCTACGGGTTCGAGAACTATGTAGACATGACCGAGACACCTCTCTGGTCAATAACCAATAGCGGACCTGGATGCCCATATTGGCTCCTACATATTCTACGAAGATCTTTATCGGTCGACCGCATAACAACATACGTTGTTCCCTTTGTCATCGGTATGTTACTTGCCCGAGATTCGATCGTCGGTATCCAATACCTAGTTCAATCTCACATCGCAAGTCTCTTTTCTCGCTCCGTAATACATCATCTCACAACTAACACATTTAGTTGCAATGCTTGCAAGGCTTATGTGATGTGCATTACCGAGAGGGCCCAGAGATACCTCTCCGACAATCGGAGTGACAAATCCTAATCTCAAATATGCCAACCCAACATGTACCTTCGAGACACCTGTAATGTACCTTTATAATCACCCATTACGTTGTGACGCTTTGGTAGCACCCAAAGTGTTCCTCGGACAAACGGGAGTTGCATAATCTCATAGTCATAGGAACATGTATAAGTCATGAATAAAAGCACTAGCAACAAACTATACGATCAGGTGCTATGCTAATGGAATGGGTCATGTCAATCAGATCATTCAACCAATGATGTGATCCCGTTAATCAAATAACAACTCCTTGTTCATGGTTAGGAAACATAACCATCTTTGATTAACGAGCTAGTCAAGTAGAGGCATACTAGTGACACTCTGTAGGTTTATGTATTCACACATGTATTATGTTTCCGGTTAATACAATTCTAGCATGAATAATAAACATTTATCATGATATAAGGAAATAAATAATAACATTATTATTGCCTCTAGGGCATATTTCCTTCATCCCTATATAAAGAGGGGGGTGGGAGGGCAGCCGCACCCAACACCTGGCGCCTCCCTCCCCTCCCTACAACACCTCTCCCTCTCGCAGAAGCTCGGCGAAGCTCTGCCGGAACCCTGCTGCATCCACCACCACGCCGTCGTGCTGCTGGATCTTCTTTAACCTCTCCTCCTCCTTGCTGGATCAAGGTGCGGAGACGCCATCCGCCCCGCACGTGTGTTGAACGCGGAGGTGCTGTCCGCTCGCACTTGGTCATCGGTGATTTGGATCACGACGAGTACGACTCCTTCAACCCCGTTCTCTTGAACGCTTCCGCTCGCGATCTACAAAGGTATGTAGATGCACTCCTATCACTCGTTGCTAAATGAACTCATAGATGGATCTTGGTGAAACCTTAGGATAATTTTTATTTTCTGCAACGTTCCCCAACATAGACGTGGTCGTCGTCCGCGTCGAGCGACGGGTGCAGGCGCTTCTCCGCGGGCATTCCGGCCGCCTGGCTGCCCTCCCTGCTCCTTGGCTCGGCGCTCGTTGTAGGGGAGAGGACGCTCGGGCGCGTGCGGGCGGGCGGAGGAGTGAGAGGGAGGAGGCAGGAGGTGGGAGGAGGCGGCTCGAGTCGAGGGGGAGGCGGATTGAGACGGATCTGGGGAGCGCGAGAAGGCGGCTCGAGATGGATCTAGGGAGCGCGAGGTGGGTGGAGTCTGTTCTGGGGAGCGCGTGGGTGAAGGACCGGCGGTGAGGAATAGGGAGCGGCGACGGTGGGGAGAAAGTAGCGGCGGGCGAGAGGAGGAAGACGAAGGCGAAGAGCACCCTCCCGACGAAGGATATGAACCCCATCGCTACTGGCATTGCCCTGACTCGCTGCCGCCGCCGCCGCTGCTGCTCCTCCGCCTCGAGCTCCCCGCCTGCGTTCTGGTCCTCGGTCGCGACGACGACTGGGCTGCCCGAGGAGGAGGGGAAGAGGAGTGGGGTGGGAGCGGTTGGAGGCGGCGGCGGATCGAAGTCGGAGACAGAGGTTGGGGGCGGCGGCTCCACCATATCGGAGCAAGGGAGAGCAGAAGGGCTCGCTGGTGGAGGCGGGGAGGAGGAGAGAAAGAATGCAAAGTGGGGCGGAAAAATGTCCATGAGGACTGACCTAGGGTTTCGGCTCGGGTGGGTTTGGGTTGTTGGATCCGGAAGCATCCGACGGTGGTTGATGCATGATCCACGTGATATGCTCATGGTCCAAACAGAACGAAGCAAACCATTTGATGACCTTATGACCATATAAATTGGTCGTGATCGATTCAAGATAAAAAAATTCATTCCATTTTTCAGTGCTCAAAATGACCATTTTCCATTTTTCGAGTGCCCAAAAGGAGGTTTTTTGTGAAGGACCTCCCAAATAATTGTTGCAAAATTAGACCAAATCATTTTTCTAAAATACTAGGACATACTTAATGCACAATTGCCAAAATGGTTGGGTGTAAAAAAATTTGATCCACCTCTCGTGAACACGACAAATTTTCGGCGATTCAGCTGGAAGCGGGTCAAATTTGAACTGTAGCTGCCTTGTAGTTTGCTCTTTTTTTTGCCAAAAATCATTTCTAGGTACATAAGTATCTATTTAATCAGAGAAACACCAATAAAATTCCAAGATTCAACCACTAGCTAGGAACGGTCATTCCCGCCATTTTGACCGCATTTTGAAACGGGCATAAAAAATTCAAAAAAAAATTGGAAAACCTTCGCATTGTGTCATTATATGTGGCCAAGTTCCCAGGAAAAATAATAAACTTGTAATATGGCGTATAAAAAATTGGAAAACCTTCGCATTGTAATTTGGTGGAGGATGGTTATTTGGGCATAGGAAAGCACTGTAGAAAATGGATACTATTTGGACATGCCAAAGTGGTACTTCCTTCACAAACTGTTGTTCTGAACTGAATAGGAAAATGAATATTTTTGAATTATTTTTGAACTAGGCAAGGAATGTTTTTTACATATTTGACAAAGATATGACCCAAAGAATTTATGAGATTTTTTGGGAATTTTGGGAATGACAGAAATATAGGTTGCTTCACAACCTAGGGCAAAAACTGCCACATGGACATGACACATAGGCAAAACTGATGAGGTGGCGCCTAGTCATAGCAACCCACCACAATTTACAAGGTTATGACCATCTATATTGGTCATGATCAGCTAGAAATAGGGCAGCAGACCAGTGCTATCTGCTTTATGACCATTTCATGCAAGGAAATTATGACCTTTCTGACCAAAATGGTCGTTATAGTTTAGGGTTTGGAGCCCCCCGAACAGCTTTTGACCAATTGGTCTGAAATGGTCATAGATCTATGGCCAATTCTTCCAGGGTCACTGACAGAAGGTCACTAGTTGACATATTTCTTGTAGTGAGCGGAAGTCCGGTCTTTGATGAATGACGGAGGACATGGCCTTGTTGTAGGGCATCATGGCCTTGAGGAACTTGCACTTGATCCAATTGTCATCCGTGTCCTTGCTCCCATGATCTCGAGTGAGACCGCGCGTTTGGTCACTCTTTGAAAGAGCTCACGAGGTTCTTCATCTTCTTTCATTGCAAACTCATCGGCTTCATCTTGCACCACTTCATAGTTGGAGCGTTGAATGCTAGCACTTCCCCGATAGAGAGACACAACGCATTGCCATGCGTCCTTGGCCATGGCATGCGGTCGAAGATGAGGGAGATCTTCAGGGAGGAGAGCATCTTGGATGATGAAGAGAGCATTCTCAATGAATTGATTATCCACTGCCTCTCTAGGGGTGAAGTTGCTTCGGTCATGTGGATAGAAACCTTCTTCAATGATTCTCCAAAGATTAGTATTCACATGATTTAAATGACGCTTGAAGCGATACACCCAAGAATCAAAATCCTCATTTTTCACAATCTTAGGAGGAGGACCGGCATGATTTAAATGAGTAGAGGGAATCGGTCCTCCATAAGTTGGAGGTTCCACATGGGCAAAGATGCCGGTGCCATTTCTACCACTAGTAGAAGGACCCTTCTCACTATTAGCTTCCCCCTTGTCAGAGTTAGCATCCGTCACCTTGTTAGTGGGATCACCCAGTTTCAACGGCGAGGTAGGTAGTTTAAGTCTTTCTAAGAATTTATTAAACATGCTTTCAACCGTGGTAGTCATGGAGGTTTTCAATGTGTCCAAGGCCACATTGAATCCCTCACGGGACACCGTGGTTTCCCCATCACCCGTAGACGAGATCGGATTCACACCGGAGTGCTCCTCCTCCCCACCATCTACGGTGTCAACCATACTCTTCGGACAGCAAAGTCCTTCTTAAAGAGACGAGGCTCTGATACCAATTAAAAGGATCGATATAGTTGACTAGAGGGGGGGGGGGTGAATAGGCAACTAACATTTTTTAGCTTTTCTTTACCAAATTAAACTTTGCATCAAAGTAGGTTGTCTAGATATGCAACTAGGTGAACAACCTATATGATGCAACAACAACAAGCACACAAGCAAGCAAGAGATATAACACAAGTAAGCTTGCAAAAGTAAAGGCGCGAGATAACCAAGAGTGGAGCCGGTGGAGATGAGGATGTGTTACCGAAGTTCCTTCCTTTTGAGGGGAAGTACGTCTCCGTTAGAGTGGTGTGGAGGCACAATGGTCCCCAAGAAGCCACTAGGGCCACCGTATTCTCCTCACGACCTCACATAAAGCGAGATGTCGTGATTCCACTATTGGTGCCCTTGAAGGCGGCGACCGAACCTTTACAAACAAGGTTGGGGCAATCTCCACAACTTAATTGGAGGCTCCCAACGACACCACGAAGCTTCACCACAATGGACTATGGCTCCGAGGTGACCTCAACCATCTAGGGTGCTCAAACACCCAAGAGTAACAAGATCCGCTAGGGATTAGTGGGGGAATCAAATTTCTCTTGGTGGAAGTGTAGATCGGGGCCTTCTCAACCAATCCCGAGCAAATCAACAAGTTTGATTGGCTAGGGAGAGAGATCGGGCGAAAATGGAGCTTGGAGGAACAATGGAGCTTAGGGATGGAAAAGGTAGTCAACTAGAGGAAGAAGACACCCCTTATATAGTGGAGAGGAAAATCCAACCGTTGTCCACTTACTCAGCCAGCGACCTGCGGTACTACCGCTCCAGACAAGCGGTACTACCGCAGGGGCTCACGGTACTACCGTGAAGTGCCGTGGTACTACCGCTGCAGCGGCAGGGGCTAGTCCAGGCCAGAGCCGCCAAGGCTGAGAGCGGTACTGCCGCAGACGCGGTACTAGCGCTCCCCCTTGTGGTACTACCGCAAGGCCAGGATGGACTAGGCTGGGAAGGGCACGGATGAATAAAATTACATCCGTGTCTACTTCCGCTGAAAATCGAACGGTGCAAAAATCCGACACGGTACTACCGCGCCTGGCTTGCGATACTACCGCGCAGGGAGCGGATGTAAAAAATTACATCCGCCCCTACTTCCGCTCGTGATACTGAGCCAGATCAGGACTCATGGTACTACCGCGCACCTGGGGCAGTACTACCGCGTAGGGCGCGGATGTAAAAAAATTACATCCGCCCCTACAGCCGCAAGAGAGGCTGAGCCTGGCCTGAGGCCACGGTACTACCGCTCCATAGGAGCGGTACTACCGTGGGCTCCTATGGTACTACCACGATGGCTTGCAGTACTACCGCAGGGGCCTGCGGTACTACCGCTACTAGGAGCAGTACTACCACATGCCTCAACTAGCAGCACTTAGGAATCCTTTTTTTTGCACAGTAAAGGAGATAACAGAGGATGCTCCAAAGCGCAAAGGGAAAGGCGGGGTAAAGGAAAAAAATGTGTACGTGATGATTCCACCCAAGCCTTTCCACCGCGGACCCCCTCTTAATAGAACGGCTATCCTACGATTCAAATCCACCAAAAGAGATGTAGAACACGACCGTCTTCAATAGTCTTCGAGGGGTACCAAACCGTCTTGTGCCTAACGACGAAGCAACTGAAATACTCAAGGCACACGATTAGTCCGCAATAGCATTGTCATCAATCACCAAAACACCTTAGGGATAAACATGCCCTTACAGTTGTGCTTCGTTAATCAACTAATGGGCTTCCTTCCGTTAGTTATGAATGGGTTAGGTGACCTGGAATATTGGCTACTGGCGATGGGAGAAATCGAGATCTGTAATATAAGTCTTTGCGTTGACTGCTACTCCCCCCGTTCCTAAATACAAGTCTTTGTAATATATGTTTTTTACCATGGTGGGATAGGAAGGACCCAAACACGCTCATTAGAGAATGGATTGATACGTGTTCACTGCTACTCCCTCCGTTCCTAAATACTATAAGTTTTTGCAGAGATTCCACTATAGACTACATACGAAGCAAAATAAATGAATCTACACTCTAAAATGCATCTATATACATCTGTATATGATTTATAGTGAAATCTATAGAAAGACTTATATTTAGGAACAGAGAGAGTAGAACACAAAGAGATTTGCGTACATAAAGGGTAAAATAATTATATTTTGCTGATAAGTGAATTTGAATTCAAAATTTGTAAAAATACTTTTAGGGCAAAAAGCCGAAAGGTTTTGAGATTTTTCAAAAACCAGTTCTTTTGGCCCCTACCTGGAAAAGCCGGTATCAATAAAAAAACCTGGTTCAACCACCAGATTTTAATTTCAGATTATACAATTAGGCTCAAACTTGC
Source organism: Aegilops longissima (assembly GCA_021605205.1). Lineage (NCBI taxonomy): Eukaryota > Viridiplantae > Streptophyta > Magnoliopsida > Poales > Poaceae > Aegilops > Aegilops longissima. The sequence continues at coordinate 700,450,674 of CM038679.1, read as the reverse complement.
CCAGGCTTCACTTAATTTCTGGCTCTGCCCCTGGCTTCACCATAGGCTAGAAATATGAGGTAGTTGGGGCTCCTATTTAGATATAGAAGATAAGAACATTCAAGTCTACTTATCAATGCAATAGTGCATTTTTCCTATGTTTACCTAATCACATGATTCACAAAATTGCTTTAATTATTATGGTCTTATGATAATAAGGAGCGTTAACAAATAATTATGGCAGAATTAGAGGTGGCCATGGGTTTGAAAAGATTATGGGGGTGAAGATACACAATAAAATAGATGACTAATTATGATGTCAAAACTATGCCATCCAAGCCAAATAGCCATATTGCATTACACAACTAATACATTTGGGCTAGAGGCGAGAGCACAAAATGACAGTGTTGAAAAATGAGCTCAAGTAGATAAAGATCAATATTACCTCCATTTCAAGACAGAAGTTGCTCTAAAATTTTTGCAGTCAAACCTCTCTAACTTTGACAACCATATATAAATACATAACTAAATCCACCCAAATAATAATAATAATCAATTTGTTGTTAGAAACAGAGACGCATACAAAAAAAATCGGTAAAAGTGGCGGCTTAGAGATTGTACCTATGCATGCCTAAAACGTTAAATGAGACAATGTAAAACTATTTTTTTTTCATATTTTACATTCAATTCACTAAGCACTAGAACTAATATACATCCTCTTGATCACCAGAATGATCTAAAATTATGTATTTCGATATAGTGTTCGTAATGACATACCTTATTTATTTCTTATATGTTAATAGCATGTATGATCAGGCATTCAGGCATGAGAAAAGTGAATTAAGCTACAAAATCTCGTCATAAATAAAGTACACGATTGCTAGACCCCACAAGCAATATACTATGATGTATTGATCCGTTGAACCTTATTATTACATAACCTAGCCACTGATCAGATGGACAATTATTATTTAAATGGAATATACTCAATATATCCTTATAATTGTGACTAAACATTATATGGTCATTGCTTTGTTAGACCATTCTTATTATTTGGACCATATGAACTAATGATGTGTTTGGTTGCTGGCATCAAGCCCAATCAGGTCCACGCGGGAAGAAAATCGGTTGTTTGGTTGCCTGGTCTACATCAGATTCTTGGCCTCAACGAACCTTAAAGCACTCTCCAGCCAGGCCCGCTAGGAACGGCCGAATCCAGCAAGCCTGGCTCGAGCGATGCAGAGAAGGGAACACGACGCTGACCACCTGCGTCCACTGAGATGGCACGAGCTCGTGCGCGTCTCCGAAAAAACGGTGGGAGGATTTGGCGTCAGCGCCCGCCGAATCGGCCACCCTATATAGCCAGCCTCACCTCACCAGCAAAACTCCCGCCACCATTTCTCTCTCCTGAGCTTTCCCTCCGGCGCAGATCGTCATCAACGACCAACTTCGGCCACCGATTGACGGCACGGGCGATTCGACTGCTCCTCTTCTTTGACGTGTTCAGCGCCTCCTTCGCGGCTGCTTTGATGGTGTCTGTGAGTTCAATCACCCCCTTGTCTCTACTAGTTCTAGCTAGATCTGCGAGCATGCGGTAGGGTTAGATCTGTGATCATGTTGTAGCATTGTACACCGCCGATCTGCGCGAGAGTGATGTTTTGGTAGCTAGTGGTGATGGATTTGAAGCATGCTAGGAGTTGTTTTCATGTCGACAAGGATTGATAACTAGTGGTGTCTAGAAGGTCCCCGGACCGGACGTTTGGGCATTATTAGCGTCCCTATTGTAGGATTCGAATGATTTTCTAATCCTTACTTTTTTTCCTATTCCTACATTTTGGAATCACGTGGATCAATGAAGAGCCCATCAAAAAAGTAGTTTTTTGTAGGCAAAGAAAAGGTTTTCTTTTAAGAAAAATTTGTTTTTTAGCAACTAGAAGAAAAAGTTTGTTGTTTCAAAGGTGGTCTAGCTTTTTTTCTTTTGAGGGATAAGAAGGTGGTCTAGCGGAAAGAAAAAAGTGATCGGGGACCAGCCCAGCCCAATGAACGAGTATGATGGATTGCTCAAAAAAAAAAAAACGAGTATGATGGAAGAGGCTCGTCTCGAGACGGGACCCGAGTCCGACTCGAGGCGGCTCGTGGGTCTGGACATATATACGCCAGCCGCCGCCGCCGCCTCCTCCTCCCCTTCGTTTCAGATCCAGCGAGAGAGAGAGACAAAGAAATCCTAATCCACGAAACCCTAGCCGATGGCCACCGGATACGAGGATTTTGAGAAGGAGCAGGCGGAGGCGTTCGTCAGGGCCAGGGCGGAGCCGGAGGCGGCGATCCTCAAGGCCAAGGCGGAGCCGGAGGCGGTGATCCTCAAGGCCAAGGCCAAGGCCGAGAAGGGGGCGGCGATCCTCAAGGCCAAGTCCAAGGCGGTGAAGGGGGCGCCGATCCTCAAGGGCAAGTCCAAGGCAGACAAGGGGGCGGCGATCCTCAAGGCCAAGGCGGAGGCGGCGAAGGAGAAGGCGATGATCAAGGCCAAGGCGGAGGCGGCGAAGGAGGACGGGATCATCAAGACCAGCTGCTGCGGCTCGGACGAGGGCGATTTGCCGTACGACAAGGTGTACCACGACTCGGACGACGAGCTAGACCATGAGACGGCCATGTCCATGATTGTAGCGCGGTGGGATATCTTTATGAAGGTGCAGGAGGCTCGCTTCCCTGACATGAAGTACCGGGTCTACCAGCCTGGGGAATACACCGGCGACGAGACGTCCGACTCTGATGATGGACAGGAGTTCTACCGCCGCAAGTTTGAGGCGGCTGGGCATGTTTGGGCGTGAGATTATTGCATGCTCTTGTAATTCAACTGGGTTGAAGGAGGTTCGCCAATACTATCTATATTAACTAATAGTTGATCGATCCGGAGGACATCTATGTTAGCGATCCACCACCTATCTCTGCTGTGTGTGATATCTTAGCATTATACTACTCCTTCCGTTCCTAAATATAATTCTTTGTACAGATTTCACTATAGACCACATAAGGATGTTTATAGAAGCATTTTTGAATGTTGATTCACTCATTCTGCTTTGTAGGTGGGTCCATCTCCACCTCACCGAGTTGTCCGCCATGTCTTCCCTTCCCTAGCATATGGGGCCCATCCGTGAGAGACACCATCAAAGCGTCATCAGACAACTATCAATGCAATTTGTATTGCCTTGTCCAAAACACGACACTGACTTGCAAAAAAATAAAAAGTGATACCAATTCGTTACCTAGCCTCAATTGTGGTACTTATATGCAATTAATTCAACATGTTTTGTGTGGCTGGGTCCAATTTCTTGATGACTAATTTGCTCATACAAATTAAGGTGACCAAATAATGCAAATCGTTGTCCTAGTTATTTTACCTACTTGTATGTGCAAATCATGTTGGACACTCAATTTTTCCGTTCATATATATACCTAAAATATCATGCCCACATATTTTTTTTTATACAGGAGACATACCAAAAAATATGGTATAGCCCAAAATGATACACCGTAAGCATATATTAAGGACGTCGATAACTGCCACACGCGTGGCAGGAAAGGAGACACACCACACGTCTCTAATGCAAATAGATTGCCGCGTCATCGCATACATGCATGCGAGATTCTTTTTGGATTTCCTGTTTTTAAAATGTTTTATCTCTTAAATGAAAAATCCGATTGAAAATCCGTTTTCACCATTAAATCCCTCGCGACGAGATCTTCAAAACTAGATCTCATATCGATATATTTCGGTGAAATTTTTTTTTAGTTAAAGTTGCCATGTCTATTGCACATAAATTGCCATGATATTTACACTGAAGTTGCCATGATATGTTTCAACTATTTTCTTTTACATTAAAAAGTAAATTTTAGCATATTATAAAACGGAGAATTAAGAAACTAGACTTGCCATGCACCATAAACTAAAATTGCCATGGTTCAATAAAAATATTTTTTCATGGTCAAAGTACAGAAATTGCCATCATCAAAAAACTAAAATTGCCATGATCTGCAAACTAAAATTGCCACATCGCAACTTTAGCTAAGCACTATGGCAACTATAGTGTAAACATCATGGCAATTTCTGGGCAAATTTTTTTTCGTCGAAACATATCAACATGAAGTCTAGTTTTGAAGATCTCGTCAAGACGGATTTAATGGTGAAAACGGATTTTTAGTTTGCTTTATTATTTAGAAGATAAAACATTTTTAAGCCGAAAACCAAAAAGATTTCTGCTGATGTCATCTATTCATACGTGGCAAAATGAGTGATGATGGAGGCGTGTGGGCGATCTACAAACGCCCACACGTGTGGGCATTAGTTTTTTCTATATTAAAATGGGACACCGATAACTGCCACACGTGTGGGCGTTAAGGGGTCTGCCCACACGTTTTATGTGGTGTTTAAGAGGACCAGCCCACACGTCTACGTGTGGGCAAAACAACTAGCGCCCACACGCATTTTCCCCCCGCAGTCCCTCTCACACGCCTACGTGTGGGCAAAACGCATAGTGCCCACACGACCTCTCTCAGCCACCTACCTCACGGTCCCGTGCGCCGCGAGTGACAGTCACCACGCGCCCGCAGTTGCCATGGTCCGGACCCTCTTCCATGTTCGTTTAACTGCAGTTGCCATGTCACTGAACTATAGTTGCCATGACTGCTCAACTGTACTTGCCATCTCAGGCCAAGTGCCAGATGCCATTTTTGCACAAACTGCAGCTGTTGTCATGTATGGTTTGGTTTATTATAGTTGCCATGATTTGAAAACTTTAGGAGTTGCCACCTACTAATACTAGGCAGTTGCCGTGTACCCTGCAAAACACATGGCAACTGATATGTTCGGATAAAAGAGAGAGTTACCATCTGCTTACAAGCACACTAGGGCAGTTGCCGTGTACTCTGCAAAACACATGGCAACTGACATGTTTGGGAGAGTTTCCATCTACTTACAAGCACAATAGGGCAGTTGCCATGTACCCTACAAAACACATGGCAACTGACATGTTCGGGAGAGTTGTCATCTGCTTACAAGCACAATAGGCCAGTTGCCGTGTACCCTGCAAAACACATGGCAAGTGACATGTTTGGGTGAAAAAAAGAAAGAGTTGCCATCTGCTTATAAGCACACTAAGGCAATTTGCCATGTACGCTGCAAAACACATGGCAACTGCAGCTTGGGTGTGGGAGAGCAGATGGGCGTGTGGGCGAGATGGCAAATGCCCACACATCAACCCTTGTGCATGAGTGAAATCTGGCGTGTGGGTGAACTGCTAAATGCCCACACGCCGGCCCTTCCGTGTGGTGAAACGGACGTGTGGGAGACCGGGTGAATGCCCACACACCAGTACAGTTCTACGTGGCACCACAAACATGCCAAGATTCGTGCACACACAAACAGACACGGATCCACGCGTGTGGGCGAGATGCAAACGCCCACACGTGTGGGCGTTAGTCTTTCTGTTAAAATGTGACATACTCAGAAATTATATACTCAAAATCAATATACCGGGATGTGGCATATCCCAAATTTTATGTATATGAACTATTGTTCCAAAATACGCCAAAGATAGGTACATATCGAAGACATTAGTACAGTGCATACATATACTATGCATGAGGAATACATGCATAACCTATAAAAATAGTAAGGTTGCGCGTACATACCTTCAAAGGAGTTTTCATTCTATGTAAAAGGAAATAAAGTAAGGAGAAATTGCATTTTATTCCTTTCCTACTTGACGCATGATATTAAGACACATAAATCATACATTTATTGATACTTATCAATTATCCATTTAAAGCATATATGGAAGGCACCCAATACTTCCACTTATTACAATATGCATGCATCGGTCTAAGATCCAGTGGCCATGGGGTCACTAGTAGAAAAAGGGCCTATAGTCCCGGTTCGTGAACCGGGACTAAAGGGTCGGTACTAATACCCTCACCCTTTAGTCCCGGTTCTATCCAGAACCGGGACAGATGGGCCTCCACGTGGCCTGTCCGCTGAGCCCAGGCGGGAGGGCCTTTGGTCCCGGTTGGTGGCACCAACCGGGACCAATAGGCATCCACACGTCAGCATTTCTTTGGCTCTGGTTTTGTTTTTTTTTCAAAAGAGGGGGGGTTGGGGGTTTTGGGGGTTAATTTAGGTGTTTCATATATTGTGCTATAGCTAGCTAATTAATAGAGAAAAGTGTCCTTTCTTTTGTCGTGCTTGGTCGACGCTACGTACTATACATACGTATAGAGAGGACTAACTAGACATGCTAGCTAGCTAGTAATTAAGCAAACAGAAGATCGTCATGAACATATATATGCATACAGAGAGAAGTGATATCGACCACCTCTCCTTCTCTGAGAGATTGGTCGAACAACAAGTTCTCGTATATCTATCCGACACTACCGCTACATATATACAATAATTATCTTTTACAATACGGACGCGTGGTCCACATAGTATTCCCGCCTTCAGCGATCACATAGTCAAGAAAGAATGCCGCCAATTCCTCTTGAATTGCTCGCATGCGATCTGGTGCTAGGAGTTCATCCGCTGCGTCAAACATCTAATTTTAAGAAAGGGTCAATACATATATATATATATATATATATATATATATATATATATATATATATATATATATATATATATATATATATATATATATATGAATGAAACTCAACACAAATGATGGTAATAAAATAAAATTGTGAATATTTTTATTTACGCACTTCAAATTATTTGTCGGAGTAGCCCCTCTCACAGGTCGTGTGGCGGATGGACTCGCAAACGTAGTATCCACAGAAATCATTCCCTTGTTCCTGCCACAACCACTTTACAAGAAACAGAGGTCAATCAAACTGATAATTATATATAGCAAGCACATGCTAAATGGTATTGATGAAACTAGCGCTTGAATCACTAGGAGATGCGCGTGGAATATGCTACTATATAGTACTTACTTTGGTGTCTAAATTGCAGCTTCTTCGGTAGTCCCGAGCTTTTTGGTGAATTTTCCCAAGCCCTGCCATACAAAGAAAACAATTACTTGATATCAGAAATGAACAAAGTTGCTGATATGGTGGATAATGATCGATTTAACTTACTTCTCGAGCATTTCAGTCATTTCCGCATACTCCTTAGGATCTTTTCGTCTCGAGTCTAAGACAGTTACTACTCCCTGCTCAAGCTTAATCTCTAGGAGAATATAGTGGAACCTGCGCACGCATGCATAACTCATCAATATTACATTTCTATAACCTGGACTAAATAAGGGAAACCGAATGTGCCACAAGACAGTAACACTCACGTATAGTTGTAAGGAAAGAGTATTGTATTTTTGTGTTCATTTATTTCCAACGATCGTAGCAAGTTGGCCTCGGTTTCCTTGGCACGATATTTAACCTCATTTGCATCGATGAGATATGTGTTAATGAACCCAATATCACCCACTTGTTTTTTCTTCATTTCTGCGATCTTCAATCTGCATAATATAGTGAGGATATTTATAAATACATGCAAGAGCTGAGTTATATAGAGATACTTAATGACAGAAGTAGTACTACTTACAGACAGTAGCAGGTGACCGTTGCTTTATCGATGGCCAATTGATTGAAAAACTGATAGAACTCCTCAAATGGAATAGGCAACAGTTCAATTCCAAGGAGGTCATGCTCCTTTTTAACTCTCAAATACAAAGTATTCCTCTCGTCAGACTCTTTGCAGGTTTTCATGTACCAATCATGCAATCTTCGCATCATCGTTTTACGAGAGGCTTCCCGTACTCGTATCTTTGTATCTGCACCTCCAAGAAATCAAATTGTACATCGTCGGGCAAGTAATCTTCAGGATTGCCATAACCGGGCACCATCCTCAGATCGACGATGTCGCTAGCAGGAACCTTGAGCGGGGGGCACGATTCCTCGCTTGTTCGCCGAGCTGGGCAATTTGTTTCCCAGCTCGTCGTTCTTTCATCCTTTGATCACTGACAGTACTTCCCGATCTCTCCGCCTCGGCAAATGCCTTTCCAATAATGCGCTCATAGTTGCCTTTGGCGGAGACTTGGGTGGTTTTGTCGGGGCAGCGAGTGCGCTTCGCTTTGACCGATCTACCTTCTCCTCCGGAGGTGGATGTCTCTTTGCTTTCAACCCTTGAAACCAGTCATCCACTTCGGTCTGCGTGATCTTCGCGTTTTCCTCCTCGCTCCTCTCGACGGTAACTTCTCCGAGTCTTCGAGAAGGACCGAATGTATCTCCTCCCGCCTTTGGCAGTATTGCTAGACGCCGCAGAGCAGACGGAGCGGATGTCTTCTTTCCTTGCTTACGAGGCGGAGGAGAAGGACTACGACGCGCCGGAGCAGCCGGAGCGGCGGCGGGTCTCTTCCGCCCTTGCCGACGAGGCGGAGAAGGAGGAGGCTGGCTGCCGGACGCGCCGGTGCAAAGCGGAGAAGGAGACGGAGTGCCGCCACGCCGGAGAAGGAGCCGCCGAGTGCGCTGATCGTCACTCGCCGGAGGAGGAGGCGGTGGAGGAGGCGGAGTGCCTGACTCGCCGGAGGAGGAGGAGGAGGCGGTGGAGGAGGCGGAGTGCCCGACTCGCGGAGGAGGAGGAGGAGGCGGAGGCGCCCAGCCTCGAAGGTTGATGAGATCCTTCCGCCATAGGCATGGAGTCTTGAGCGTAACCCAGCCGATACTCCCCTTCACCGGTAGGGTGGTCAAGCCGGAGCTCCTCAAATCCCTCCGTTATTTCATCGACCATCACCTTAGCATATCCTTCTGGAATCGGCCGGCAGTGAAAAGTTGAGTCGGGTTTAGTGGGATAAACAGAGCCAACAGCCGCCTTGACCTTTAAATTGCTCCATTGCGCCATATGGTGGCAACTTTCAGCATCCGTGATAGCATCCACGGGATAGCTGGCAGGAGCCGTCAAGGCATGCTGCTCTGGGTGAAGCAGCTCGGTGGAAGCCACGCTGCTTCTCCGCTGAGATGGCGGGGTAGCTTCGGGGGAAGCTTCGGCAGGTCGTTTGTTGTGATCGGCTGCTTCTCGTTCCTCTTCTCGTTCCTCTAGCCCCATTACCCTTTCGTGCAGCGCCTGCATTAGGCTCTGCTCCAGTTTCTTCCTCCTCTCATGGGTTTTGTAACCCCCTGCGTCCGGAAATCCAGCCTTCCACGAAAGGGAGCCTGGCGTGCCTCGTGTCCGTCCAGGGTGCTCAGGATTCCCGAGGGCCATTGTGAGCTCGTCCTTCTCCCTGTCTGAAACGAACTTCCCTTGCTGCGTTGCTTCGATATAATGCTGAAGCCTCTTGACTGGTATGTCCAATTGTTCGTCCGTCCAAATGCACTTCCCCGTTATAGGGTCCAAGGATCCGCCGGCCCCGAAGAACCAAGTCCGGCAACGGTCTGGCCAGTTCATTGTCTCGGGTTCGATCCCTTTATCAAGCAGATCATTCTCAGCCTTGGACCACTTAGGCCGGGCTATGAGGTAGCCACCTGACCCCGTGCGATGATGAAGCTTCTTCTTTGCAGCATTTCTCTTGTTTGTCGCTGACATCTTTTTACTCTTTTCCGATGTCTTGTAGGCCACAAATGCGGGCCACTCATCTCTAATCTTCTCATATTTGCCCGTGAATTCTGGTGTCTCATTTTTTCGACATACGATTGAGGTCTTTCTTCCAATTCCTGAATAGTTCTGCCATCTTCTTAAGAGCAAAAGACTTGATTAATGGCTCTATTACTGGCTTCTCCGGATCATCCTCTGGCGGTAGGGTAAAATTTGACTTCAGCTCAGTCCAAAGATCATTTTTCTGCATATCATTGACATAAGACACCTCAGGGTCTTCGTTCTTAGGCTTATACCATTGGTGGATGCTGATCGATATCTTGTCCCTAACCAGAACCCCGCACTGAGCAACAAATGCCTTCTTTGTCCGGTAGGGTTCAATCGGTTGGCCGTCGCGCGCGATTTGTATGATCTCAAACTTTTCATCCGAGCTCAACTTTTTCTTCGGGCCTCGTCTCTTTACCGAAGTTGTGCTCGATCCGGAGGGCTAGAAAAAAGAACAAAGACGAGAGTTAATTAATATGTGTACATATATATATACCAAAACAAAGACGAGAGCTAGTCAGCACAGGCTTAACTAATATATATACCTGGCCGGACTCGGTTTGGTGATCACCGGAGCCGTCCTCACGGTCTACTTCTTGCACCGGCATTGGGTCATCGGAGCCATGTAAATCATAGCCAGCTGCTTCTTCACCCTCTCCTTCCAGACCATCGTTATCGACGTTGAGAAACATCATCGAGGAGACGGCATCACTTCCGTGTGCGATTATGTCCCTCAACAACGCTTCTTGTGCTTCGTCTCGGGGGGTGTCCATAGTTTCTACAAATATTTACAACATGGCAATTATTATTCAAACATGACAGATATGGATATATTAGTGCCAACGAGAACTAGCTAGCTAATCACAATAAGGAATCATATTAGTGGCCTCGACGCTGCTTCTCTAGGGTTTGGGGTGGCCTCGACAACGCTTCAAGGGTTAGGGGTGGCCTCGAGAACGCTTCAAGCTAGGAGAGGGCGTACGACATCGACCCCCCACGTGTTGAAGCTATCGGGAGGGGTCGGCGTTGAACAGACATCTATGTCCCACAAGTGACGTGGGCATCGGCGCTCATGTAGGGTAGAGGGTCGTGGATCGCCGAGCGGTCGAGGTCGAGGGTCAAGATCGCCGAGGGTCGGGAGGTTGCCTAGTGTCAAAGGATTCAACAAAACCATGTCTTCATCATTAGGCTTAGTAGTAGGTGCATGATGGTACAAAGCTCTCAAAGTTGTTTTGGAGCGGAGTCCAGATAGGATAATTAGCTTTTTGGTACAAAGTTCAGCAAAAGGCAAATTATCCTATCCGGACTCCATTCCGTAACAACTTTGAGGACTTCATACCATCATGCCATGGTTACTTCCGCTAATGATGAAGCGATGGATTTCTTCAATACTTTGACACTATCGGTACCCCTATCGGAAAAGGAAGAAAAGAGGAAGAAGGAAGAAGAAGAAGAAAAAAGAAGAAAAAAAGGAGAAGAAGAAGAATAGAGGAGAAGAAGAAAAATAGAAAAAATTCTATTTTTCTTCTTCTCCTCTATTCCTTTCTTCTTCTCCTCTTCTTTTCTTCTTTTCCTCTCATTCTTTTCTTCTTCTTCTTCCTTCTTCCTTCGGATCCTAGAACCCTCGAACCCTCGACCCTAGAACCCTCGAACCCTACAACCTCGAACCTCGACCCTAGAACCTCGAACCCTCAAACCCTTGTGCCTCGAACCTTGACCGGCCTCGACGACCTCGACCGGCCTCGACGACCCTCGACCCTCTGTGACCCTCTCGACCCTCTAGCCTAGTTCCCGGCCGTCGACCCCTCAGCGATCCTCGACACCCTCGTTCGATAAAAAGAAGAAGAAGAAGAAGAAGAAGAAGAAGAAGAAGAAATGAGAAGAAGAAAAAGAGAATATACATCAATTTTTCTTGACACCCTCGCCGTCGGCTCTCTTTTTTCTTCTTCTTCTTCTTCTTCTTTTCTTCTTCTCATTTCTTCTTCTTCTTCTTCTTCTTTTATAAAATATTCTATACATCAATGAATATATCAATATATATACATGAACATTTATCTGCAAAAACATCATATTCTATACATCAATAAAAACATCATATTCTATACATCAATAAAAACATCATATTCTATACATCAATATATATACAAAAAAACATCATCACATATATATGCAGAAAAAAAAAATCATGGCGGCGGGGGGGGGGCAGGGCAGGCGGGGGGGGGGCAGGCAGGTGCGCTGGGGGCTCATCAGGCGGAGGCGACGGCGAGGTCGCGCGACGGGGCGGCGGGGAGGCGGAGGCGACGGCGAGGTCGGGAGGCGGAGGCGACGGCGAGGTCGGGAGGCAGGGGCGGCGACGGCGAGGTCGGCGAGGTCATGGAGGCAGGGGCGGCGACGGCGAGGGCGCGGCGACGGGGCGAGGACGGCACGACGAGGCAGGCGACGGCGTTAGGGCAGATCAGGTCGGCGGCGGCGATGGGGCAGACGGCGGCGGCGACGGCGCGGCGCGACGGGCGGCGGCGACAGGGCGCGACGACGGCGATGGTGACGACGAGGCGTGGGCAACGGCGGCGGCGGCGTTGGCGGCGTCGGGGCAGCTGGCGGCGTCGGGAGGTTGGGGCAAATGGGGCGATGAATCTGAAATTTCACAAGTCTTGCTTATATAGAAAGAGCATTGGTCCCTGTTCAGGCACGACCGGGACTAATGCCCCCTTTAGTCCCGTTGGTGCCACCAACCGGGACCAAAGGCCAAATTTCAGCAGCCCAAAGGGCGGAAGCGGCCTTTGGTCCCGGTTGGTGGCACCAACCGGGACTAAAGGGCATTAGTCCCGGTCGTGGCACCAACCGGGACTAAACCCCCCTTTAGTCCCGGTTGGTGCCACCAACCGGGACCAAAGGCCTGTGCTGCCCCGAACCCAAATGTTTAGTCCCACCTCGCTAGTTGAAGGGCGCCGGCACTGGTTTATAAGCGCTGGTGTGCGTCCCCTTTCGAGCTCCTCTCTAATGCAGGCTTTCGGGCCTAATCATGCTACTGCCTGTGGGCCTATTGGGCCTCTGCGGGCCTGAATCCTGGCCCATGTAGGGTTTCTAGTCGTATTCAGGCCGTGGGGGCCTAGTAGGTGGCAGTTTTTTTTGCTTTATATTTTATTTCTTTTTGCTTTTAGTTTTAGAAAAAATATAAACTTTCTATTAGTGCCATTAGTTTTAAAATTTGAAAACACTTTTTTTGTTTTCTTTGTCGCTTTATTTATTTTATTTTGTTTCTACTTACAACAAAATACTTATTGTTGCTATTTTTATTTTTTCAATTTTTTTGTTTTGTTTTCTGCATTATTTATTTTCTTTTGGTTTTTGCTTTATTTTTTAATTCTTTTTGCTTTTAGGTCAGCAAAATTATAAACTTTCTGTTAGTGCTTTTAGTTTTAGAAAAAATATAAACTTTCTGTTTGTGCCATTAGTTTTAAAATTCAAAAACACTTTTTTTGTTTTCTTTGTTGCTTTATTTATTTTATTTTGTTTCTACTTACAACAAAATGCTTATTGTTGCTATTATTATTTTTTTTCAAGTTTTTTGTTTTATTTCCTGCATTATTTATTTTCTTTTGGTTTTTGCTTTATTTTTAATTCTTTTTGCTTTTAGGTCAGCAAAATTATAAACTTTCTGTTAGTGCCATTTGTTTTAGAACAATTATAAACTTTCTGTTTGTGCCATTAGTTTTATAAAATTTGAATTCTTTGAAATTTGTGTGAATCACAAGTTTGTGAGCTCAACAAGGCGTGAGGGACGGGCTTAATTATAAACCGTGTGAGCGCCCTTGGTTGGCGAGGTTTTCAAATTCATAGTTTTCAAATGAACTCTGAAAAGTTGGCATATCATGTTCATGAACAAAACGGACAATGGTATCATATTCGTGTGTTACAAAGTTGGCATGGTATCATCATAATAGTTGCGGAGAAAGTCTTCACTTTTTCTTCGCTTGTGTCGTTTGCTTATTGCGCCGTAACCATGGATAATCTTCATCATTTATCAGGATGCTTGGGTCAGCCTTGACTTTGAAGGGGGAATTTCATGAAACTTTTCATACTCTTCTTACATGTCTGCTTGCCCTCCACTCCTGGATGTCCCTTTTCCCGAAAGAACCATGTGGCGCTTTGGCTCATGGTATGATGTATTCGCTTCCTTATCTTTCTTTTTCTCGGTCTGGTAGACATGTCCTTCACATAGATAACCTGTGCCACATCATTGGCTAGGACGAACGGTTCGTCGATGTACCCAAGATTTTTCAGATCCACTGTTGTCATTCCGTACTGTGGGTCTACCTGTACCCCGCCTCCTGACAGATTGACCCACTTGCACTTAAACAAAGGGACCTTAAAATCTACTCCGTAGTCAAGTTCCCATATGTCTACTATGTAACCATAATATGTGTCATTTCCTCGTCGGTTGCTGCATCAAAGCGGACACCGCTGTTTTGGTTGGTGCTCTTTTCATCTTGGTCAATCGTGTAAAATGTATTCCCATTTATCTCATATCCTTTCCAAATCATTACAGTCGAAGATGGTCCCCTGGACAACAAGTACAACTCATCACAAACAGTGTTGTCACCTCTGAGACGTGTTTCCAACCAACTGCTGAAAGTCCTGATGTGTTCACATGTAATCCGATCGTCGCCTTTGCTCCGGTGTTTGGAGCGCAGATCGTTCTTGTGTTCATCGACATACTGGTCACCAAGGTAGAGTTCTCAGAACTGTGTAGTGTGCTTGAGACCAAGAATATCCGTCCCTGCATATTATTGAGTCTCTTCCAAGCGTGTTTTTCCAAATAGCTCCCCTCATACCGCGATTTAGGGAGACCTATCTTATTAAGGCCAGGAATGAAGTCAACACAAAACCCAATAACATCCTCGATTGATGGCCCATGGAGATGCTTCCTTCGGCCTAGCACGATTACTTAACATATTTCTTTAGGACTCCCATGAACCTCTCAAAGGGGTACATATTGTGTAGAAATACGGGCCCCAGAATGACAATCTCGTCGACTAGATGAACTAGGACGCGCGTCATGATATTGAAGAAGGATGGTGGGAACACCAGCTCGAAACTGACAAGACATTGCGCCACATCACTCCTTAGCGCTACTACGATTTCTGGATCGATCACCTTCGAGATATTGCATTGAGGAATGCACATAGCTTCACAATGGCTAATCGGACGCTTTTCCGTAGAAGCCCTCTCAATGCAACCGAAGCGATTTGCGTCATAATCACGTGGCAGTCATGAGACTTTAGGTTCGGAACTTTTCTCCGACATATTTATTATTCCCTTTATATTCGACGAAGCCAGTCGGGACCTTCATATCGAGCAGGCATTGAAAGAATATTTCTTTCTCTTCTTTCGTAAGAGCGTAGCTGGCAGGACCTTCATACCGCTTCGGAGGCATGCCCTCTTTTTCGTGCAAGCGTTGCAGGTCCTCTCGTGCCTCGTGTGTATCTTTTGTCTTCCCATACACGCCCAAGAAGCCTAGCAGGTTCACTCAAAGGTTCTTCGTCACGTGCATCACGTCGATCAAGAGCGGACCTCTAGGTCTTTCCAGAGGGTAGGTCCCAAAATATAGATTTCTTCTTCCACATGGGTGAGTGATTCTCGGCGTCATTCGAACAGCTAGTCCGCCGACCCTTTCCAAAGATTACGTGTAAATCATTGACCATAGCAAGTACATGATCACCGATGCGCATGGCGGGCTTCTTCCGTGATCTGCCTCACCTTTGAAATGCTTGCCTTTCTTTCGACATTGATGGTTGGTCGGAAGAAATCGGCGATGGCCTGTACACATTCTTCCCGCAGCTTCCCGGTATATACTATCGGTGTCAAGTAAACAGTGCGTGCATGCGTGGTATCCCTTGTTTGTCTGTCCCGAAGGTTATCGAGAGCGGGCCAATCGTTGATTGTCACAAACAGCAACGCCTTCAGGTCAAATTCCTCCTTTTTGTGCTCATCCCACGTACGTACACCGTTTCCATTCCACAGCTGTAAAAGTTCCTCAACTAATGGCCTTAGGTACACATCAATGTCGTTGCCGGGTTGCTTAGGGCCTTGGATGAGAACTGGCATCATAATGAACTTCCGCTTCATGCACATCCAAGGAGGAAGGTTATACATACATAGAGTCACGGGCCAGGTGCTGTGATTGTTGCTCTACTCCCCGAAAGGATTAATGCCATCCGCGCTTAAAGCAAACCATACGTTCCTTGGGTCCTTTGCAAACTCATCCCAAGACTTTCTCTCGATTTTTCTCCATCATGACCCGTCGTGGTGCTCTCAACTTCCCGCCTTTCTTACGGTCCTCACTGTGCCATCGCATCAACTTGGCATGCTCTCCGTTTCGAACAGACGCTTCAACCGTGGTATTATAGGAGCATACCACATCACCTTCGCAGAACCCTCTTCACGGAGGCTCGCCGTCAACATCACCGTGGTCATCTCGTCGATCTTATATCAGAATGCACCGCATACCGGGCATGCGTTCAGATCCTTGTAGGCACCACGGTAGAGGATGCAGTCATTAGGGCATGCATGTATCTTCTCCACCTCCAATCCTAGAGGGCATACGACCTTCTTTGCTGCGTATGTACTGTCGGGCAATTCGTTATCCTTTGGAAGCTTCTTCTTCATTATTTTCAGTAGCTTCTCAAATCCTTTATCGAGCACAGATTCTCTGCCTTCCACTGCAGCAATTCGAGTACGGTACCGAGCTTTGTGTTGCCATCTTCGCAATTGGGGTACAACCCTTTTTTGTGATCCTCTAACATGCGATCGAACTTCAGCTTCTCCTTTTGACTTTCGCATTGTGTCCTTGCATCGACAATGACCCGGCGGAGATCATCATCATGGGGCACATCGTCTGGTTCATCTTGATCTTCAGCAGCTTCGCCCGTTGCAGCACCATCGTGCCACTAGTAGAAAAAGGGGCTATCGTCCACCCCGGTTTAGCCCATTAGTCCCGGTTCAATCCAGAACCGGGACTAATGTGAGCATTTATCCCGTTCGTGCGGCTAAGGCATTAGTCCCGGTTCACTGTGCCCATTAGTCCCGGTTTGTGCCTCAAACCGGGACTAAAATCTTGATGTTCCATTAGTCCCGGTTCATGCCTCAAACCGGGACTAAAGAGTAGACCTTTAGTCCCGGTTTGAGGCACGAACCGACTAATGGTTGAGACTTTAGTCCTGTTCGTGCTACTTAACCGGTACTAAAGGTCCCATTTTCAAACTCTCCACCCCCTGTGGATCGCCTTTTCAATTTTAAAAAATAAAAGAAAATGATGGAAATGTCAAAAAAATAAAAGAAAATAAGTTTCCCATGTGATATGTGGTCTAGTTGTTGGGAAAATTTGCAAATGTGAATTTCGACTTTATTTGCAAAATCTCTCTGAAAGTTGTAAATATGGGCATAACTTTTGCATACTAACTCGGATCAAAAAGTTTTTTATATGAAAAATCATCTACTCGAAAAGTTACATCCAAATTTAAACATTTTCAAAATCCTCAAAAACCAAACAGAAAAAAAGTTACGGGGCTTTTAATATCTAGAGTGGAAAAAATCAAAAAAAATTCAAACTGTGGTCAAACAATGGTCAAACCATGGTCAAACTGATTATTCTAGAATATTAGTGTTACTAAATAATTTATTCAGTTATTTTGAATTTTGGTCAAATCTGGTCAAACTGTGGTCAAACTATGGTCAAACTATGGTCAAAACATGGTCAAACCATGGTCAAACTAATTATTCTAGAGTATTAGTGTTACTAAATAATTTGTTCAGTTATTTTGAATTTTGGTCAAATCTGGTCAAACTGTGGTCAAACTGTGGTCAAACTATGGTCAAACCATGGTCAAACTAATTATTTAAAATAACTATTGTTTTCTAAATAATTATTGTTTTTGAAAACAATAGTTTGAAACTCAAACAGTCAAATGTGTCAATTCATGCTCAAGCAAAATTCCTGAGGGTTAATAGGTTTGACATCTTACTATTGTCAGGAAAACAACAAGTGCAGACTTGGAAACGAGGGAGAATAGAACCCGGAAGTTAAGCGTGCTCAGGCTGGGGGAGTGGGAGGATGGGTGACCGTTCGGGAAGTTAGGTGATTTGGAATGATGAGGGTGATTAGAGAAGAGGATAAATTGAGCAGTGATGAGGGGTGCAGATTAGAGATTAGGGATTAAAATAATTCAGAAATTTGAAAATAAAAAATTATTCAAAAAAATTTCAAAAAAAAAATTCAAAAAAAATTTCAAAAAAAAAATCATAAAATTTCCATTAGTCCCGGTTGGTAACACCAACCGGGACTAAAGGTGGAGCCCCACGTGGCCGCGGCCTTTAGTCCCGGTTCTGGATTGAACCGGGACTAAAGGGCGGAGGTATTAGTACCGACCCTTTAGTCCCGGTTCACCAACCGGGACTAAAGGCCCTTACCAACCGGGACAACAGGCCCTTTTTCTACTAGTGTGCACATCGTCTGGTGCAACTTGATGTTCAGTAGCATCACCGTATTTAGGGGGCACATAGTTGTCATCGTACTCTTCTTCCTCGCCGTCTTCCATCATAACCCCTATTTCTCCGTGCCTCGTCCAAACATTATAGTGTGGCATGAAACCCTTGTAAAGCAGGTGGGTGTGAAGGATTTTCCGGTCAGAGTAAGACTTCGTATTCCCACATATAGGGCATGGACAACACATAAAACCATTCTGCTTGTTTGCCTCACCACTTGAGAAAAGCATGCACGCCCTTAATGTACTCGGAGGTGTGTCTCACACCGTACATCCATTGCCGGTTCATCTGCGTGCATTATATATAATTAAGTGTGTCAAAAATCATTACAGAACATCATGAATAGATAATTAAATTACCAAATTAATAGAAGTTCATCATCACATAAAACCAAAGTACATACATAGTTCTCATCTAACAACATAAAGCTCTGCGAGCATCTAAATTAATTAAACCATACATTGAAACTATGTAAACCATTTCAATGTGAAAACAAATACGATCATAATCGCAACCAAGGTAACAACTGATCCAACGGCATAATGATACCAAGCCTCGGTATGAATGGCATATTTTTCTAATCTTTCTCATCTTCAAGCGCATTGCATCCATCTTGATCTTGTGATCATCGATTTACATCCGCAACATGCAACTCCAATATCATCTTCTCCTCCTCAAGTTTTTTATTTTTCCTTCAAGAAATTGTTTTCTTCTTCAACTAAATTTAACCTCTCGACAATAGGGTCGGTTGGAATTTCCGTTCAACAACCTCCTAGATAAATAAAATCTATGTCACGTTATCGGCTTAATTTTCATAAACAATAAATGAACCAATAGTTATGAAAAGATAATATATACCACATCCGAATCATAGACAGGACGAGGGCCGACGGGGCGGATACCAAAACCATCGCACTATATAAGATGCAATAATAAAAGTAAGAAAATAATACAAGTAAGAATATTTTTCCTTTCGTAAAGAAGATAAGAACAAGAGGCTCACCACGGTGGTGCTGGCGATGAGATCGGCGGTGATCGACGGCGGTGAAGACGGGACGGGCGTGACGGACCACTAAACCTAGACAAATATTGAGGAAAATGGAGGTTAGAGGTCGAGCTTGGAGAGGAGAAAGCTTGTTGTGTGGCTCGGGCATTCCATCGAACACCTTGTGTGCATAGGAGGTGAGCTAGAGCACCACCAAGCCCCTCCCCTCGGCCGTAAAAAAACAGAGCAAAGTGCTCGCTTCTGCGCGAGGGGCTATATATAGGCAGCACCATTAGTCCCAAGGTGGCATGAGCCGGGACTAAAGGAGCCTTTGGTCCCGTTCATGCCACCAACCGGGACCAATAGTGGTGGGCCAGAGCCAGGACCATTGGTCCCGGTTCGTCCCACCAACCGGGACCAAAAGGTCCGGACGAACCCGGACCAATGGCCCACGTGGTCCGCCCGCCCCTCGGGCTCACGAACCGGATAATGTCACATTAGTCCCGGTTCTGGATTGAACCGGGACTAATGGGCAAAACAGGCCTCAACGATAGCCCCTTTTTCTACTAGTGGGTAAGGAGGAGCATAGGCACCTAGCTAGGTGTCCAAACTCCGAACTGTCGATGACTTTTTGGTCTCTTCTAACGACAGTGTCTTGGGACCCATGTTGATGGACTTTTCTATGAACGCCCACATTATCCATCTCCATCTATCTCATAGTCTGAAAAATAAACATATAAAAAAAACACCTTTTGCATTATCATGTGCAACATATATACCACGAAAATGAATTACTTGTAAGCATCTCTTTTTATTGTGTAAAACTGAATGAGTTTTCAATCCGGTACATCATAGTTACGTCAATGAGTTCGTCAATCGACATTTCAAAGCATCGTCTGAAGCCATTAATTTTTATATCTGGTCTAAAAAAGTGAACATATAGACACCTATTAAAATACAAAGTTAAAATAACCTCATATATAATATATATTTATTGGTCAGCTGCTAGATGGAAGGAGGTGGCCGTATTTAGTTGGAGTGAGCAGGATCGTGCTTCTTAGTAGAGTGAGTCACCCCCCAATTTTAACAGCTCACCTGTTAATCCCTTGTTGGTAATTATTCTTCAGAAATGACATGTTAGGGTATGTGAAATTTTTCACTATACAAAGAGTATGCGACTTCTATCATAGCAAACCGCCGCTTTTTGTTGGAAATATGCCCTAGAGGCAATAATAAAAGCATTATTATTATATTTCCTTGTTCATGATAATTGTCTTTTATTCATGCTATAATTGTATTATCCGGAAATCATAGTACATGTGTGAATACATAGACTACAATACGTCCCTAGTAAGCCTCTAGTTGACTAGCTCGTTGGTCAACAGATAGTCATGGTTTCCTGACTATGGACATTAGATGTCATTGACAACAGGATCACGTCATTAGGAGAATGACGTGATGGACAAGACCCAATCCTAAGCATAGCACAAGATCGTGTAGTTCGTTTTGCTAGAGCTTTTCCAATGTCAAGTATCTCTTCCTTAGACCTTGAGATCGTGTAACTCCCGGATACCGTAGGAATGCTTTGGGTGTACCAAACGTCACAACGAATCGGGTGACTATAAAGGTGCACTACAGGTATCTCCGAAAGTGTCTCATTGGGTTGACACGGATCGAGATGGGATTTGTCACTCCGTGACACGGAGAGGTATCACTGGGCCCACTCGGTAGTGCATCATCATAATGAGCTTAAAGTGACCAAGTGTCTTGTCACGGGATCATGCATTACGATGCGAGTAAAGTGACTTGCCGTAACGAGACTGAAGAGGTATTGGGATACCGACGATCGAGTCTCGGGCAAGTAACATACCGTCTGACAAAGGGAATGGTATACGGGTTGCTTGAATCCTCGACATCGTGGTTCATCCGATGACATCACCGAGGAGCATGTGGGAGCCAACATGGGTATCCAGATCCCGCTGTTGGTTATTGACCGAGAGCGTCTCGGTCATGTCTGCATGTCTCCCGAACCCGTAGGGTCTACACACTTAAGGTTCGGTGACGCTAGGGTTATTAGGAAGACTAGTATGTGATTACCGAATGTTGTTTGAGTCCGGATGAGATCCCGGACGTCACGAGGAGTTCGGAAGGGTCCGGAGGTAAAGATTTATATATGGGAAGTTGTCAAACGGACACCGGAAAGGTTTCAGGTCATATCGGTATTGTACCGGGGCCACCGGAATGGTTCCGGAGGACCACTGGGAGGGGCCACCCCTCCCGGGGGGCCACTTGGGCTGCGTGGGAAGGGGCCAGCCCCTGGTGGGCTGGGCGCACCTCCCTTGGGCCCTTGCGCCTAGGGTTGAGGGGGAACCCTAGAGGGGCGCCCCTTGCTTGGGGGCAAGCCCCTCCCTTGGCCGCCCCCCCTAGATGCATCTAGAGGGGCCGGCCCCCTCCTCCCTTTCCCCTATAAATAGAGGGGTGAGGGGAGGGCAGCCGCACTACAAGCCAAGGCGCAGCCCCTCCCCTCCCCAACACCTCTCCTCCTCCGTACGTGCTCGGCGAAGCCCTGTCGGAGTACTGCTTCTCCATCATCATCACGCCGTCGTGCTGCCGGTGGAGCTGTCTTCCTCAACCTCTCCTTCCTCCTTGCTGGATCAAGACGAAGGAGAAGTCACCCGTACCATACGTGTGTTGAACGCGGAGGTGCTGTCCGTTCAGCACTTGGTCATCGGTGATCCGAGTACGACTCCATCATCACCATCCCCTTGAACGCTTCCGTACGCGATCTACAAGTGGTATGTAGATGCAAACTCACTCCCTTGACTCGTTGCTTAGATGAACTCATAGATGGATCTTGGTGAAACCGTAGGAAAATTTTTAATTTTCTGCAACGTTCCCCAACAGTGGCATCATGAGCTAGGTCTATGCGTAGTTCTCTATTGCACGAGTAGAACACAATTTTGTTGTGGGCATAGATCTTGTCAACTTGCTTGCGCTACTAGTCTTATCTTGCTTCCGCGGTATTGTGGGATGAAGCGGCCCGGACCAACCTTACACGTACGCTTACGTGAGACCGGTTCCACCGACTAACATGCACTAGTTGCATAAGGTGGCTGGCGGGTGTCTGTCTCTCCCACTTTAGTTGGAGCGGATTCGATGAAAAGGGTCCTTATGAAGGGTAAATAGAAGTTGACAAGATCACGCCAGGTTATTCGTAGGTAAGAAAACGTTCTTGCTAGAACCCAATTGCAGCCACGTAAAGATGCAACAACAGTTAGAAGACGCCTAACTTGTTTTTGCAGCAATTGTCATGTGATGTGATATGGCCAAGTTGTGATGAATGATGAATGACATATTGTGATGTATGAGATCATGTACTTGTAATAGGAATCACGACTTGCATGTCGATGAGTATGACAACCGGCAGGAGCCATAGGAGTTGTCTTTATTTTTGTATGACCTGCGTGTCATTGAAGAACGCCATGTAAATTACTTTACTTTATTGCTAAACATGTTAGCCATAGAAGTAGAAGTAGTCGTTGGCGTGACAACTTCATGAAGACACGATGATGGAGATCATGATGATGGAGATCATGGTGTCATGTCGGTGACAAGATGATCATGGAGCCCCGAAGATGAAGATCAATGGAGCTTTATGATATTGGCCATATCATGTCACTACTATATAATTGCATGTGATGTTTATTATGTTATATGCATCTTGTTTACTTAGAACGACGGTAGTAAATAAGACGATCCCTTACAACAATATCAAGAGGTGTTCTCCCCTAACTGCGCACCGTTGCTAAAGTTCGTCGTTTCGAAGCACCACGTGATGATCGAGAGTGATCGATCCTTACGTTCGCATACAACGGGTGTAAGACAGTTTTACACATGCAAAACACTTAGGGTTAACTTGACGAGCCTAGCATGTACAGACATGGCCTCGGAACACGGAGACCGAAAGGTCGAACACAACTCGTATGGAAGACACGATCAACATGAGATTGTTCACCGACGATGACTGGTCCGTCTCACGTGATGATCGGACACGGCCTAGTCGACTCGGATCGTGTAACACTTAGATGACTAGAGGGATGTCTAATCTGAGTGGGAGTTCATTGAAATAATTTGATTGGATGAACTTAACTATCATGAACTTAGTCTAAAAACTTTTGCATAACATGTCTTGTAGATCAAATTGCCAACGCTCATATCAACTTGAACTTCAACGCGTTCCTAGAGAAAACCAAGCTGAAAGATGATGGCAGCAACTATACGGACTGGGTCCGGAACCTGAGGATCATCCTCATAGCTGCCAGGAAACAATATGTCCTAGAAGGACCGCTAGGTGACGATCCCGTCCCAGAGAACCAAGACATTATGAATGCTTGGCAGTCTCGTGCTGATGATTACTCCCTCGTTCAGTGCGGCATGCTTTACAGCTTAGAACCGGGGCTCCAAAAGCGTTTTGAGCATCACGGAGCATATGAGATGTTCGAAGAGCTGAAACTAGTTTTCCAAGCTCACGCCCGGGTCGAGAGATATGACGTCTCCGACAAGTTCTATAGTTGTAAGATGGAGGAAAATAGTTCTGTCAGTGAACACATACTCAAGATGTCTGGGTTACACAACCGTATGACCCAGCTGAATATTAACCTCCCTGATGAGGCGGTCATTGACAGAATCCTTCAGTCGCTCCCACCATGCTACAAGAGCTTTGTGATGAACTACAATATGCAGGGGATGGTGAAGACCATTCCTGAAGTATTTTCCATGCTGAAGTCAGCAGAGGTTGAGATCAAGAAAGAACATCAAGTGTTGATGGTCAATAAGACCACTAAGTTCAAGAAGGGCAAGGGCAAGAAGAACTTCAAGAAGGACGGCAAGGATGTTGCCGCGCCCGGTAAGCCAGTTACCGGGAAGAAGTCAAAGAATGGACCCAAGCCTGAGACTGAGTGCTTTTATTGCAAGGGGAAGGGTCACTGGAAGCGGAACTGCCCCAAATACTTAGCGGATAAGAAGGCCGGCAACACCAAAGGCATATTTGATATACATGTAATTGATGTGTACCTTACCAGTACTCATAGTAACTCCTGGGTATTTGATACCGGTGTCGTTGCTCATATTTGTAACTCAAAGCAGGAGCTGCGGAATAAGCGGAGACTGGCGAAGGACGAGGTGATGATGCGCGTCGGGAATGGTTCTAGAGTCGATGTGATCGCCGTCGGCACGCTACCTCTACATTTACCTACGGGATTAGTTTTGAACCTTAATAATTGTTATTTGGTGCCAAGTTTGAGCATGAACATTGTATCTAGATCTCGTTTAATGCGAGATGGCTACTCATTTAAATCCGAGAATAATGGTTGTTCTATTTATATGAGAGATATGTATTATGGTCATGCTCCGATGGTCAATGGTTTATTCTTAATGAATCTCGAGCGCGTAATGTTACACATGTTCATAGCGTGAATACCAAAAGATGTAAAGTTGATAACGATAGTCCCACATACTTGTGGCACTGCCGCCTTGGTCACATTGGTGTCAAGCGCATGAAGAAGCTCCATTCTGATGGAATTTTGGAGTCTCTAGATTATGAATCATTTGACACATGCGAACCATGCCTCATGGGCAAGATGACCAAGACTCCGTTCTCCGGAACAATGGAGCGAGCAACCAACTTGTTGGAAATCATACATACCGATGTAAAAGCGGTCCAATGAGCGTTGAGGCTCACGGAGGATATCGTTATGTTCTCACTCTCACGATGACTTGAGTAGATATGGGTATGTCTACTTGATGAAACACAAGTCTGAGACCTTTGAAAATTCAAGGAATTTCAGAATGAAGTAGAGAATCAACGTGACCGAAAGATAAAATTCTTCGATCGGATCGTGGAGGAGAATATTTAAGTCACGAATTTGGTACACACTTAAGAAAATGTGGAATCGTTTCACAACTCACGCCGCTGGAACACCTCAGCGTAACGGTGTGTCCGAACGTCGAATCGCACTCTATTGGATATGGTGCGATCCATGATGTCTCTTACTGATTTACCGCTATCATTTTGGGGATACGCCTAGAGACAGCTACATTCACTTTAAATAGGGCACCGCCTAAATCCGCTGAGACGACACCGTATGAATTATGGTTTGGGAAGAAACCTAAGCTGTCGCTTTCTAAAAGTTTGGGGATGCGATGCTTATGCCAAGAAACTTCAACCTAAAAGCTCGAACCCAAGTCGGAAAATGCGTCTTCATAGGATACCCTAAAGAAACCATTGGGTATACCATCTACTTAAGATCCGAGGGCAAGATCTTTGTTGCCAAGAACGGATCCTTTCTGGAAAAAGAGTTTCTCTCGAAAGAAGTAAGTGGGAGGAAAGTAGAACTCGATAAAGTACTACCTCTTGAACGGGATAGCAGTGCAGCTCAGGAAAATGTTCCTGTGATGCCTACACCTACTGAAGAGGAAAATAATGATGATGATCAAGGTACTTCGGATCAAGTTATTACTGAACTTCGTAGGTCCACAAGGACACGTTCCGCACCAGAGTGGTACGGCAACCCTGTCCTGGAAATCATGTTGTTGGACAACGGTGAACCTTCGAACTATGAAGAAGCGATGGCGGGCCCAGATTCCAACAAATGGCTTGAAGCCATGAAATCCGAGATAGAATCCATGTATGAAAACAAAGTATGGACTTTGACTGACTTGCCCGATGATCGGCGAGCGATAGAAAACAAATGGATCTTTAAGAAGAAGACGGACGCGGATGGTAATGTCACCATCTATAAAGCTCGACTTGTCGCTAAGGGTTATCGGCAAGTTCAAGGGATTGACTACGATGAGACTTTCTCTCCGTGGCGAAGCTTAAGTCCGTCCGAATCATGTTAGCAATTGCCGATATTATGATTATGAGATATGGCAGATGGACGTCAAAACAGCGTTCCTTAACGGTTATCTTAAGGAAGAGCTGTATATGATGCAGCCGGAGGGTTTTGTCGATCCTAAGAATGCTAACAAATTATGCAAGCTCCAGCGATCCATTTATGGGCTGGTGCAAGCATCTCGAGTTGGAACATTCGCTTTGATGAGATGATCAAAGCGTTTGGTTTATGCAGACTTATGGAGAAGCCTGCGTTTACAAGAAAGTGAGTGGAGCTCAGTAGCATTTCTCATATTATATGTAGATGACATACTTTTGATGCGAAATGATATAGAATTCTTGGACAACATTAAGGCCTACTTGAATAAGTGTTTTTCAATGAAGGACCTTGGAGAAGCTGCTTATATATTAGGCATCAAGATCTATAGAGATAGATCGAGACGCCTCATAGGTCTTTCACAAAGCACATACCTTGATAAGATTTTGAAGAAGTTCAAAATGGATCAGTCCAAGAAAGGGTTCTTGCCTGTATTGCAAGGTGTGAGATTGAGCTCGGCTCAATGCCCGACCACGGCAAAAGATAAAGAAGAGATGAGTGTCATCCCCTATGCTTCAGCCATAGGATCTATTATGTATGCCATGCTGTGTACCAGACCTGATGTAAACCTTGCCGTAAGTTTGGTAGGAAGGTAACAAAGTAATCCCGCAAGGAACACCGGACAGCGGTCAAGAATATCCTAAAGTACCGAAAAGGACAAAGGACATGTTTCTCGTTTATGGAGGTGACGAAGAGTTCGTCAGAAGGGTCACGCCGACGCTAGCTTCGACACAGATCTGGATGACTCTAAGTCACAAACCGGATACGTGTATATGTTGAATGGTGGAGCAGTAAGCTGGTGCAGCTGCAAGCAGAGCGTCGTGGCGGGATCTACATGTGAAGCGGAGTACATGGCAGCCTCGGAGGCAGCGCATGAAGCAATTTGGGTGAAGGAGTTCATCACCGACCTAGGAGTCATACCCAATGCGTCGGGGCCGATCAAACTCTTCTGTGACAACACTAGAGCTATTGCACTTGCCAAGGAGCCCAGGTTTCACAAGAAGACCAGGCACATCAAGCGTCGCTTCAACTCCATCCGTGAAAATGTTCAGGATGGAGACATAGAAATTTGTAAAGTGCATACGGATCTGAATGTCGCAGATCCATTGACTAAACCTCTTCCGCGGGCAAAAACATGATCAACACCAGAACTCTATGGGTGTTCGATTCATCACAATGTAACTAGATTATTGACTCTAGTGCAAGTGGGAGACTGTTGGAAATATGCCCTAGAGGAAATAATAAAAGCATTATTATTATATTTCCTTGTTCATGATAATTGTCTTTTATTCATGCTATAATTGTATTATCCGGAAATCATAGTACATGTGTGAATACATAGACTACAATACGTCCCTAGTAAGCCTCTAGTTGACTAGCTCGTTGGTCAACAGATAGTCATGGTTTCCTGACTATGGACATTAGATGTCATTGACAACGGGATCATGTCATTAGGAGAATGACGTGATGGACAAGACCCAATCCTAAGCATAGCACAAGATCGTGTAGTTCGTTTTGCTAGAGCTTTTCCAATGTCAAGTATCTCTTCCTTAGACCTTGAGATCGTGTAACTCCCGAATACCGTAGGAATGCTTTGGGTGTACCAAACGTCACAACGTAACTGAGTGACTATAAAGGTGCACTACAGGTATCTCCGAAAGTGTCTGTTGGGTTGACACGGATCGAGACAGGGATTTGTCACTCCGTATTACGGAGAGGTATCACTGGGCCCACTCGGTAGTGCATCATCATAATGAGCTCAAAGTGACCAAGTGTCTGGTCACGGGATCATTGCATTACGGTACGAGTAAAGTGACTTGCCGGTAACGAGACTGAACGAGGTATTGGGATACCGACGATCGAGTCTCGGGCAAGTAACATACCGTCTGACAAAGGGAATGGTATACGCGGTTGCTTGAATCCTCGACATCGTGGTTCATCCGATGACATCATCGAGGAGCATGTGGGAGCCAACATGGGTATCCAGATCTCGCTGTTGGTTATTGACCAGAGAGCGTCTCGGTCATGTCTGCATGTCTCCCGAACCCGTAGGGTCTACACACTTAAGGTTCGGTGACGCTAGGGTTATTAGGAAGACTAGTATGTGATTACCGAATGTTGTTCGGAGTCCCGGATGAGATCCCGGACGTCACGAGGAGTTCCGGAAGGGTCCGGAGGTAAAGATTTATATATGGGAAGTTGTCAAACGGACACCGGAAAGGTTTCGGGTCATATCGGTATTGTACCGGGGCCACCAGAAAGGTTCCGGAGGACCACCGGGAGGGGCCACCCCTCCCGGGGGGGCACTTGGGCTGCGTGGGAAGGGGCCAGCCCCTGGTGGGCTGGGCGCACCCCTCCCTTGGGCCCTTGCGCCTAGGGTTGAGGGGGGGAACCCTAGAGGGCGCCCCCTTGCTTGGGGGGCAAGCCCCCCTCCCCTTGTCCGCCGCCCCCCCCTCTAGATGCATCTAGAGGGGCCGGCCCCCTCCTCCCTTTCCCCTATAAATAGAGGGGTGAGGGAAGGGCAGCCGCACCACAAGCCAAGGCGCAGCCCTCCCTCCCAACACCTCTCCTCCGTGCGTGCTCGTGAAGCCCCCGCCGAGTATCGCTTCTCCATCATCATCACGCCGTCGTGCTGCCGGTGGAGCTGTCTTCCTCAACCTTAGTTTAATTACACACTGGTTATTTTGCTATTATATTCATCATCACAATGTCATTACCATAATCCTTTTAGTTAAGAAACTGATCTCTCTTATCAAGCTAGTGAGGTTCGTTGGAATGTTGATGCTCTTAATGGGTCGTGCAGTCTTCAAATAAACAAACTGGTTTCAAATTTACGCTACATAAAAAATTGTTGATATTTTCCTAGCGTATGGCACCATGTAGTCCGACCAGTAATCATTTTTCACGGTGAAACGAATTTATTTCATGAGTAAACAAGATAATACAACGGATTGAACAAACAGAAAGACTTGTGCTATAGCTAATAAAATAGAGTTATGTCAAGTTCTCCAAAGTTTATTTCAAAAATAAAGATCGCCTCGGGCTCATCATCTATGGATACAAAAGGTTACATCATGTCTTTGAAGTCGTCGTCTCTAGCTCCGCTCTTTGCATGTTCACGTTCTTTCCTTACCAACCTCTGATGAAGTAGGCGTCAAGGACAAGGTCACTCAATCTTCTGTTCAACAGTCTATCAAACGTTGTTATTTGATGAGGTCCACCATTTATAAAAGAGAGAAAAAGGTTTCAGTCCACGCAGCCACGGGTGAAATCTTTCGTGAGACAAAACACTCGGAGCAGCCACCGGCAAGATCTTAGTTGAGACAAAATTTTCCAAGTGCAAGTCACACAGGCCAGCACCCAAAAGGTTGCTTGCAAATTCCAAACGCTGTGTGCACTTCTCTGTGAGTGGATCGTAGACTTGCAATGTCGATGTTGCCGACAACCTATTATGCACATAGAAGAGCAACTTTTCACCATCATGCATCACCGTCAAAGGCATCACCCGTTCAACTAGTGAATCCGTTTCTATTATGTACTCCTTTTCCCAGACGCCTTTGGTGGGATCATTGAGAAGCCATATGAGCCATATGTTGTTCGAGGTTCGTTGAACCACGCATAGGGTGTTATTAAGCTTGACCATACAGCTTGTTTTTGTCTTCCTTTGTGATTTTCCATCAGATTTCGTTGGGCCCTTGATCGAGGCCCTCCACTGCTCACTTTCGAGATCAAAGCGGAGTACAGAGACCTCTTCCACCTGCCCTGACATGGACCCGGAAAGGAAGTGCATGACACCGTTGACAGTGACCGCGGAGCTGTTGTTAGGGCTGTTGGCGGTGACTGGTTCCGGAGGGGACTGCACGTGCCTCCACTTGGCGCCATCCTGTAACGTGAGAACCTTACAATGTTTGCTCGTGAGCCAGACGACCTTGTACGTGCGAGACGGAGCGGCACAGCCGACGTTGAGATCCCAGAACGACTCCCTGTTCCACCGCGTGGAGATCCTCGTCACAGCCCCGGTTGGAAGATCGATCGCGTTGATGACCGACTCGACGCCAAGATAATCATTGGCGATGCAGACCGTGCCGTCGAGGCGGTAGCCATAGGTGCAGACACCAGGCCTCTTGATAACTCTTACGACGTTGCCATCCGTGTCCATCAGCCGCAGGTCCCTGGTGTTTTCATCGGAGGAGTCCGCGGCGAGGAAGAGGAGCAGCGGCTCGGTGCGGGCTTTGTGCGCGGCCACGAATGCCGGGCCGGTGATGAGGGCGTCCCACGCACTGGACATGCACCGGAATCTGCAGGCCGACTTCACCGGCACCCGTGAGAGTATCTCGAAGACCACATCTTCTGGTAACGGCGGCAGCATCGTCGGCGAGGCCATGGTACAAGCAGCCGTGAGTTGTTGAGGAGGGAGGGATCGCGAGAAGGATTGCGTTCAGATAGTCAATATTTCAGGTCATATGCCTCTTCATATGTATTCTGGAGATTTTATGACTTCTTGGTAGTAGAACTAGACCCCGAAAAGGACCCCAGTTCTTGAGGAGGGACGAGAGAAGGACAGCGAACGTACGATCTCCTACAGTCCAGACTCACGTGAGATCATCGATCTCTAGTACACGCGCACAGGCTCGTCGGTCTCCGTCCGGAGTCCGGACTCCTTTTCGAGTTCTAACGTAACTCTATACGATACGACTGCTACACATCCGACTCCTTTTTGAGGTCTAACAGCACACAAACAATCTAAGAAAAAAAGCCATGAACACGAGAACTTACGTATTTGTATCATCACATGGCCGACGCGATGATGCTGCCGTTATCATCACATGGGCTCGTGGGTTCCGGCGAAGTCGGTCTGCAGATTCCAGTGCATGACTAGTGGGTGGCATGCTCTCATCTCCACACCGGCGTTCGTCCCCGCACACAGAGCCCGCGCGGAGCCACTACTCTTGTTTCTGGGCGCCTTCTGCCATGGTACCTACAACGAGCTGCGGCTGGTCGACACGGATGGCAACCTAGTAAAGACGATTAAGAGGGGAGGTCTTTCGACTTGCAGCTGCCGCCTCGACGGTTATGCCTCACCGATGATTATTGGGTCACTTCTGGCAACTACAATTATGCCATCAACGTGATCGATATGGCCACTGGGAATGTGATGAGGGGGGCCTCTGCAGAGTTGAACCGTGAATCTATTGTCAATCTCAACGTCGGTTGTGCTGCCCCGTCTGGCACGGACAAGTTAGTCCGCCTCAAGAGCCCAGGTGCTCAACAGCCTTGCAAAGTTCTTACATTAGAAGATGGTGCCAAGTGGAGACCGATGCAGTCTCCTTCGGAACTAGTAGTCCCTACCATCTATAACCACAACCCCACGATCATGGTCAATGGTGTCATGCACTTCCTTTACCAGTCGCACTTGGACAAGGACTATCACCATATAGTTCGGCTTGATCTTGAAAGTGAGGAATGGATGTCATCGATCAAGGCCCCGATGAGATCTTTTGACCAACTACACGGGAAGACACAAATGAGATGTATGGTCAAGCTTAATGACACCCTATGCATCGTTCAAGAGGGCTCAATTAACACATGGCTCATATGGCTCATGAATGACCCCGCAAAAGGCACCTGGATCAAGGCGTACACCATACAAATGGCTTCACCATGTGATTCGGTGATGCCTTTTAGGGTTATGCGTGACGGTCGAAAGTTGCTTTTCTATGTGTACGGTAGCGTAAATTTGTACACAACGGCAACTTCGGCACTACAAGTCTACGATCCACTCACGGAAAATGCACACACCACCTCAAGTTTGCGAGCAACCTTTTGGGCCGTGTTGTTCCCTGCAACTTGCACTTGGAAAATTTTGTCTCGTTAAGATCTCCTTGATGGCCACGCCGAGTGTTTGTCTCGTCTAAGATTTTGCCACTGGCTACACCTGCCGAATCCTATTTTTGTGTTTTGCAAGTGAGTTTTGGCTTACCAAATAATGATTTTGAGGTGGCATTGAATGGAACCTTGTACGACCTACCTTGTTCTCGACATCTACTTTGTCGGAGGATGGAGAGGACGTGAAGATGCAAAGAGCGGAGAGAGGCAATTACTTATACATAGTTTGTTGTAACTTATTTGTGCATCCGTAGATGGCGTGCATTATGAGGGAGTCCTGGATTAAGGAGCCCTCGGGCGTCCGGCCTGTTGGACATGGGCCGGACTGATGGGCTGTGAAGATACAAGACCGAAGACTCTCACCCGTGTCCGGATGGGACTCTCTTTGGCGTGGAAGACAAGCTTGGCGTCCGGATATGAAGATTCCTTCCTTTATAACCGACTTTGTACAAACCTAGTCCCCCCCGGTGTCTATATAAACCGGAGGGTTTAGTCCATAGGGACGATCATAATCATACAGGCTAGACTTCTAGGGTTTTAGCCATTACGATCTCATGGTAAATCAACTCTTGTAATACTCATATTCATCAAGATCAATCAAGCGGGAAGTAGGGTATTACCTCCATAGAGAGGGCCCGAACCTGGGTAAACATCGTGTCCCCTGTCTCCTGTTACCATCGACATTAGACGCATAGTTCGGGACCCCCTACCCGAGATCCGCCGGTTTTGACACCGACATTGGTGCTTTCATTGAGAGTTCCGCTGTGAAGTCGAAGACAAGATTGATGGCTCCCCTTGTTATCAAGGACAGTATCACCTCCGGAGGAGCCCTAGCCTTAGGCCAAACCCTCCGGCTGGGCGGCTTTACCATGACCGCCCGTACGGCCGTCGAGCCGAAGATGACGTCTCAGGTCATCGGAAATCACCTCCGTGTTGACTCCTAATACTCCAAACTAATGGATCCAACGGAGTTTTTGTCTTTAAACGAACTCCTAGATCGCATCGCCGCCTTGGGGGTCGCTACAGACTACGATCGGATTGGGCTTAAACCCGATCAGAGAGAAATCAAATCTCCGTCGATCACCCATCAGATAGCGGTAGTAGAGGAGCAAAACGGCAACTCTTCTCTATATAGAGGACGAACTATATTCGGATTTCCGATCTCGAAGGGTCCGGACACCGTAATCGAGCACTCAAGATGCCTGGGCCCAATGGTATCATCACTCTTGCTAGTGATCCGGACATAGTACTCCACGCCGAAAACAAAACCGCATCCCTGGCCCTCGAGGCACTGTTTGAAGCCCTCGCGGCCAAAGAGCTAACCACGCTGCGCTCTACTGTGGATAGGGATGACGTAATCCTAGACAAGCAACCCAAATCCACCTCCTTTAAACCAGCAGATGAAATAGTCAAATTTCAAGTCCACCCGACGGACCCTAAGAAGACAGCATCCATCGGGGCACAGCTCGACCCAATGGTTGACGCCGCGCTACGAGAGTTCCTACGCGAGAACTGGGACATATTCGCATGGCACCCTTCTGATATGCCAGGAATCCCACGCAGGTTGGCCGAACACAGCCTCAACGTACTGGAGGGATATAAACCGGTCAAGCAAACACTGCGCCGCTTTTCCAAACCGAAATGACAAGCTATGGGGGAGGAGCTAGCCAAGTTAATCGAGGCCGGATTCATCAGAGAAACAAAACATCCGGACTGGCTAGCAAACCTGGTGATGGTGCCAAAGAAGGATAAATCCTGGCGCCTATGCGTCGATTTCAAAGACCTCCAACAAGGCCTGCCCTAAAGATCCCTTCTACCTCCCTCGCATTGATCAGATTATTGATGCTACCGCAGGACACGACTCACTGTGTTTCCTCGACGCATACTCCGGATACCATCAAATCAAAATGAAGGAGTCCGACCAAGACGCAACGGCATTCATTACCCCATATGGGCCATTCTGCTTCAACACTATGCCCTTCGGGCTCAAAAACGCCGGGGCCACCTACCAACACATGATTCAAACATGCCTGGAGAAACAGATCGGCAAGACAGTTGAAGCATACGTGGATGACGTCGTCATCAAAACTAGACACGTCGAGTCATTAATAGATGATCTGCGTCTCACATTCGACAACCTCCGTACATACGACATCAAGCTTAATCCGGAAAAGTGTGTTTTCGGCGTCCCTGCTGGAAAACTGTTGGGCTTCATCATTTCCAGTAGAGGAATTGAAGCAAACCCAGCCAAAATCCGAGCTTTGTCACAATTGGTTACGCCAACAGACCTTAAACAGGTCCAAAAAATAGTCGGATGTGTGGCAGCTTTAAGCCGCTTTATCTCCAGACTAGGAGAAAAGGCATTGCCACTCTATCGCCTTCTCCGATGCAGCGACCACTTCGAGTGGACGGATGCGGCAACGGCCGGACTGGAAGAAATAAAGGCTCTTTTAGCAAGCAACCCAATCCTGGCCACACTGAATGTCGGCAAACCCATGCTATTATACATATCGGCAACACACCAAGTGGTGAGTGCAATGCTCGTCATCGAGCGAGAGGAGGATGGACACAAATTCCCGCTTCAGAAACCGATATACTACGTGTCCACTGTCCTCACACCATGCAAATCCCGATACCCTCATTATCAAAAGATAGCATACGCGGTCTTCATGGCATCCCGGAAGCTGCGACACTATTTCCAAGAGTGCTCGATCACGGTGGCTTCCGAAGTACCACTAAATGACATAATAAACAACTGCGATGCCACATGCCGGATTGCTAAGTGGGCCATTGAGCTCCTTCCATTTGACATAACAAACAAACCATGCCGGGCCATTAAATCCCAAGTACTGGCCGACTTCATCGCCGAATGGACAGAGGCCAAACTCCCTAAAGAGTACGACACATATTCCAACTGGGTGATGCACTTCGATGGCTCCAAAATGCTGGCGGGCTTAGGAGCGGGCGTTGTCTTAACATCCCCCACTGGAGACACAGTTCAGTACGTACTCCAAATATTATACACAGACTCCAACAATGCAGCCGAATACGAGGCCTTATTGCATGGTCTTCGGATGGCCGTCTCCATGGGCATACAACGCTTGGAGGTGCGCGGGGATTCAAACCTCGCAATATCCCAGATAAATGGAGATTTCTACGCCAAAGATCCGAAGATGGTGGCCTATCATAACGCCGTTATCAAAATGTCAGCCCGGTACGAGGGGCTCGAGTTTCATCATGTGGCTCGAGAAAGTAATCAAGCGGCGGCTGTCCTTGCTTGCATCGGCGCCAAGCGCGACCCCGTCCCACCTAACATATTTCTGGAAAGGCTCTTCAAGCCATTCGTGGTGTGGCAAGGGGAGAGCGGCAACACCACTCCAGACCCGATTATACCCCCAGATTCCGAACACAATACCGATATCATCTGGGGCTTAGCCACCGAGATAACACAGTCGGCCATCTTATCATGGCAGTCATTGCCCCATGGACCGGACCCTTCTTGGCCTACCTTAATAGGCGAGAGCTCCCTGAGGATCAGAATGAGGCTCGCTGCATTGTCCGGTGCTCGAAAGCCTACAAGGTCCACGACGGAGAGTTCTACAAGAAAAGCGCTACCGGAGTACTTTAAAGATGTATCTCCGAAGGAGAGGGACGGCAGCTCTTGGCTGAAATTCATGCCGGTCTCGATGGTCACCACGCTGCGGCTCGGGCCCTTGTAATCAAGGCCTTCCGTACAGGTTTCTATTGGCCGACGGCCCGAGCAGATGCACAGGACCTTGTCCAATGTTGCGTCGGATGCCAGCTTTTCGCCAACCAAAGCCATATGCCACCCACCGCTCTACAAACAATCCCCGTCACTTTGCCTTTTGCGGTCTGGGGGCTTGATATGGTCGGACTCGTTAAAGGAGGAAG
This sequence comes from Aegilops longissima, assembly GCA_021605205.1. Lineage (NCBI taxonomy): Eukaryota > Viridiplantae > Streptophyta > Magnoliopsida > Poales > Poaceae > Aegilops > Aegilops longissima. Next base: position 700,414,757 of record CM038679.1, on the reverse strand, counting down.
CCACAAGAAAAAAATATGTGCTGGTCATGGTGGATATAAATTCACTAAGTGGATAGAGGCCAAACTAGTTAAAACGGCCGAAGCCCGACCAGTGATAGACTTCATATCCGGTGTTGTGCACCGTTATGGTGTCCCACACAACATCATCACCGATAATGGCTCCAATTTCACAGCCGATGAGGTGAAAACTTGGTGTGCTAATCTGGGCATTAAGCTTGATTATACCTCCGTCTATCACCCGCAAACAAACGGTCAAGTCGAACGAGCCAATGGTCTTATTATGAGCGGCATCAAGCCTAGACTAGTGCGGTCTTTGAAAGAATTCGACAAGCACTGGGTTGAGGAGCTCGACTCCGTACTCTGGGGGCTGCGGACCATGCCCAATCGCACTACCGGATATACACCCTTCTTCATGGTGTACGGCGCAGAGGCTGTGTTACCCTGCGACATTATCCATGACTCACCTCGAGTGCACATGTATGAAGAGAGAGAGAGAGAGAGAGAGAGAGAGAGAGAGAGAGAGAGAGAGCTGGATCGTCAGGACAGCTTAGATGCCCTGGAGGAGCGCGACGTTGCAAAAGCCCGTTCCGCATTTTATCAGTAGCGGACTCTAGATATCAAAGCAGAGAAAGTGCGGTCCAAGACTTATAATGTTGGCGAACTCGTTCTACGCTTGCCATAGAAGAAAAAGGACAAACTCAATCCCAAGTGGGAGGGTCCCTTTATCATTGATGAAGTTCTCACCGAAGGAGTGTACCGCCTGCGTGATGCATCAGACAATCGCCTAGAGCCGAACCCATGGAACGCGGCCAGACTCTGAAGATTCTACGCCTAGAGCCGAACTCATTGTTCGTCTCCTTGTCCCTTTTGTTTCCATAACTTTTCCTCTCTTTTCGCTTTTTTATGCTTTAAAGCTCTCGTGCGCCTAAACCGCGCACCTACGACGTACACATCCTTAAATATGTACGCCCATAATACCTGGGGGCTTCTTTTATAGAAGCTCACCACATATGTTTTTTCTCATATGTACCTTTTCTTCGCCATTATATGCATCGTTATGACTTAAGTTTTGGCCAAGCTGGGTTGCCTGGCTCCTGTGCTTATGCCCTACATTCCCGTTTGTTCGGCTAGGGCATAAAGGGGGCACCTCTGCGATTGTTGCTGCCGGGTCATCCGGATGTGTATGTGACGCCCCCGATTCAATCGTACACTAATCATACACGCAAACGTGTACGATCAAGATCAGGGACTCACGGGAAGATATCACAACACAACTCTAAAAATAAATAAGTCATACAAGCATCATAATACAAGCCAGGGGCCTCGAGGGCTCGAATACAAGTGCTCGATCATAGACGAGTCAGCGGAAGCAACAATATCTGAGTACAGACATAAGTTAAACAAGTTTGCCTTGAGAAGGCTAGCACAAACTGGAATACAGATCGAAAGAGGCGCAGGCCTCCTGCCTGGGATCCTCCTAACTACTCCTGGTCGTCGTCTGCGGGCTTCACGTAGTAGTAGGCGCCTCCAGTGTAGTAGTCGCCATCGACGGTGGCGTCGCTCCTGGCTCCATCGTCTGTCGCAGCAACCGGTAGAGATAGGGGAAAAGGGGAACAAGGCAACCGTGAGTACTCATCCAAAGTACTACTTAAGCAAGGAGCTACACTACATATGCATGGATATATGTAAAGGGCCATATCGGTGTGCTGAATCGCCAATGCCGTAATAAGAGGGGATATCTAATCATGTCAAGACTACGCTCGCAGCCTCCATCTTGCAGATGTAGAAGAGAGTAGATGAAGTCCTCCAAGTAGCATCGTATAGCATAATCCTACCCGGCGATCCCATCCTCGTCGCCTGTTAGAGAGCGATCACCGGTTGTATCCGCACTTGGAAGGGTGTGTTTTATTAAGTATCCGGTTCTAGTTGTCATAAGGTCAAGGTACAACTCCAAGTCGCCCTGTTATCAAGATCACGGCTATTCAATAGATTAACTTCACTGCAGGGTGCACCACATAACCCAACACGCTTGATCTCATTTGGCGGACACACTTTCTGGGTCATGCCCGCCGCGGAAGATCAACACGCCGCAGCCCCACCTAGGCACAACAGAGAGGCCAGACGCCGGTCTAAACCTAAGCGCCACAGGGTCTGCAGGCCCATCGCCTCGAAAGCACACCTGCACGTTGTGCGTCGCTGCCGAAGCAGACCTAGCCTAGTGGCGTTCCAGTCCAATCCGCGCCGCGCGCCGATTGCCGTCGTCACGAAATGCTTGGTGATACCACGGCGCCGAGTGCCCATATCTTTCCCACGTAGTTGGTTAGTGTGTATAGGCCCGTAGCGACTCGGATCAAATACCAAGATCTCGTTAAGCGTGTTAAGTATCCGCGAACGCCGAACAGGCAGACCCACCTCTCCCTAGGCGGTCTCAACCTGCCTGTCGCTCCGCCACAAAGATCCACTCATGGTGCTCCACCACCGACCCGACTTTAGTCTCCACATGTATCATGTATAAGTATATAGTATATACCGTGATCACCTCCCGAGTGATCACGGCCCGATAGTATAGCACAAGAGACGGACAAGAATGTAGGGCCACAGATGGAATACTAGCATCCTATACTAAGCATGTAGGAATGCGTAAGGTATCAATGTAAGTAGCAAAAACAGGCTATGCATCGGGATAGGAATAAGGAAAGCGGAACATGCTACACTACTCTAGTGCAAGCAGATAGAGGAGAGTAGGCGATATCCGTGATCAAGGGGGGGCTGCTGTTGCTCGGCAAGAGAGAGGGGTCGTCAACTCCGTGGTCGAACTGGGCAAAGCAGCGTCGGTCTCGTAGTCTACTGGAGAGAAGAGGGGGAAGAAACAATGAATACCATGTAAACATATGCATATCGATGCATGACATGACAAGTAACGATGCTAGGCGTGTCCTAACGTGGTATGAGGTGATACCGTTATGGGGAACATCCGGAAAATATCCCGGTGTTTCGTGTTTTCAGCGCAGGAGCCGAGGGGAAAGTTGCGAGTTCGATAGGTTAGGGGTGTGTGGCGGACGAACGGACTGCGTATCCGGATTCGCCTCGCCGCTCGAGCAACTTTCATGTTGAAAATATTTTAATCCGAAGTACGGATTAAAAGATATGATTTTCTAAAGATTTTATTAATTTCTGGAATTTAATTAATTATTTAATTAATTCGAAAAACAGATTAATGACATCAGCATGATGTCATGCTGACATCAGCAGTCAACAGAGTTGACTCGGTCAACCTGACCAGTGGGTCCAGTGGGACCCACCTGTCATACACTGTTTAGATTTAATAAGGGTTTAGGCTAATTCAATTACTATTTAATTAACCTAACTAGTTAATTAAATTAATTAAACCGGATTAATTAACTTAATTAATTCATTAGATAATTAATTAATTAATAATTAATTTTATTAAATCATTTTTATTTTTATTTATTATTTTTATTTTTAATTCTTCTTCTTTTTTTAACGTCCTGTTGTGTGGGGCCCCTCATATAGGCATGTGGGGCCCTAGCGGTTCGGGCGCCACGGGCGGGTCGGGCGTTGGCGCCCGATCGGCGTCGCCAAATCGCCGGGCGAGGAGGGAGGCAAGGCGTGGCCGTGGCGTTGCTGGCACCAGGCCCCGGGGGGGGGGGACGGCGCCGCCAGAATGGGCGCCGGGCGGACCTGAGCGACGGTGGCATCGATGCCGGAGAGCGGGGCCGGGCGGCACGAGGCCGGAGGGCGAGTGGGCGACGGTGGTGGCCTGGCCGAATGCAGCACGGGCGAGGCGAGCGCCGGCGAGAGGGGACGCGGAGGAGGAGGAGGACCGGGGTCCTCACCGAGGGAGCGTAGGGCACGGGGCAGCGGGCTCGGGGGAGGTTGTGGAGGACCGGCGAGGAGGAGGACGGGGACGGCGTTCCGACGACGGAGGAGCTCCGGCGAATGGCGCTCGGCGACGGCGGTTCGTGGCGGCGTCGAGGTCGATGGAGCGCGTCCGGGAGGAGGATGGAGAGGGGGGCGGCGCCGGCGGGGAGGAGGACGAGGACGGTCCGGCGACGGGGCGGCTACGGGCGGCGAGGCGCGGGCGTCGGGGCTGCTCCCCCGATCCAGCGATCCAGATCGGGTGGGGGTGAGGGGGAGACGGGAGGAGGCGAGTGGGGGGTCGGGCGAGTGGATAGGGGTGCGGTTAGGGTTTCCCCCCCTCTCGTGGGGATAAGCCAGGGCGATTTGGCCGGCTGGGCCAGGTGGGCCGGCCTGGCCGGTGAGCTGGGCCGTCTGGCCCAGTTGGCCAGGGGGCATTTTTTTTCTTTTTAGATTTGTTTTGTCTTTTGCTTTTGTATTTTTCTTTTCTTTTATTTCTTTCCCTATTCTGTTTTATTTAATTTAGAACACTTAGGTATTTTATAAAAAATGGGTTTGTTGCACCATAATTAACTTTGTAATATTTAGTACAATCCAAACATTTTTGTTTTAATTTTTGAAAACTTTTATTGTTAACATTAATTTGGATTTTGAAATTTGGACCGGTTTTGTCCTAATGATAGATTAGCAGCAGTAACCATGGTGATGTGGCACCATTAGCGTGGGATCACTGTAGCTTAATTATCCGGACGTCACAGTGTACCTAAGACTGGGTGAAGCCAAAAGCTAGCGATCTTAAGGGAACATTCGGTCGGCGGACTAAAGATGTTTTCACGTTCATTACACTATGAATCCCCAGATGTTGCTCATACTGCAATTTAATCAATCACAGTTCGGGCATGCACATTTACGCATGTTCACCCAGGGAAAGGAACCCTTAACGGAACTATTCTCTCTGGAAGATGTTTCTTACAATTATAATGTAATATAACATAGCTAGCTGGATACAACTTGTCTGTTCAAGCAACTATGACCCCTACGCCTGGTTTCCACGCATACCTCGGTCTATTTTGCCGCTCAGGTATTCGGAAACACTCCGCATGTGGCACTCCAAAATTTTTGTTTTGGTTTTTAACAAAAACTTGATTGGGAAGGAGGTCATTTAAACCCCTTCCAAAAAAAGAATCTCTTTCTCTCAAGAATTTTCCCTTTGACAAAAGATTTTATTTTGGCACCTTCTTCAACTCTGGTGTTGGTTATTAAAAACCTTTCTTCTGATTCTCCCCTTCTCAAATTTGTTTTTGGGATTTGTTTTCTTTTAAAAGAAAACCCTAGGAGTTTCGGGTCTTCTCTTATTTTGAAAACACCCATGGTTTTACCATGCCTCATGTGGTAAATCTTCCCAAAACCCCTCCTTCCCCTTTGGGACAATCCAAATATTCTGTCCCAACAAGTCCAACTCATTTTTGGATTTTATTTCATTTAATTCTTTCCCCAAAACAATTATGTCCATTATTTTGAGCCTAGGTGATTTGCAAAGCAAGTACCTAATTGCCTTTGAACTTTGCTCTCAAACTAACTTCTCTGGATAGTCCCTAGCACCCACAACCTAGAACCATCAAGATCCACTCTTCTTCTTTTCAAAATTTTCAAGTTTCAGCTTCTGCAAGTTTGGACCAGATTTATCAAATTTGGTGAAATTCATATCTCCTCTTCTCCAAAAATTCCACCAAAATTCAGGAAACCTCCAGTTGCAATGAGAAGCCACTCCACCAAAAATCAGCTCAAGGAAAAATCCCCACATGCCAAAAACATTCTGTCGAACACCTAGCACGCACTGTCACTTTGCACTTTCAGAGAGTTTCAGAGTTTCAGTAAGTTCAGTGTCGTCAGGGTTCAGTCACCTGTCAACAGTGCGCCCTGGCGCGTTGCGCACGGCCTCTCCTCCCTTGCCAGAGCGCCGCACGCCTCCTTGGACGGATGCAGGCGTCGGTGGCGGCGAGCCTCGCCGGCGTTGGCGGTTTCTGTGGTGGCCGAGCCACCCGTGGCGTCCAGCGAGGGCCTGAGCCAGCTCGCCACGCCGTCCAGCGCCGCCCAATGCTCTCCTGCCTTTCGCGTGGCCTCATGCACGCCAGCACACCCCGCGGCACCGTCGCCGTGGCCGGCAAGCACAGGGTGCGCCCTCTGCCGCTGACGGGCCCGCGCCACCCCGTTCCGTCGAAACCCACTCAAAGCTCCTAATCCAAGTCCGTTTAGCGTCTAGATGGAATCAGTGGGCCTCCACGATGATGCTCAACCCCCTAAACCTCCCCGACCAAGCTCTGCGCCGCCGTAATCTTCGCCGGAGAACTCCGTTCACGGCCGCCGCCTCGGACCGCCTATAAAAAGGGGCCCCGAGCTCGCCCTCAAGCACGCACCACCTCTGCACCTCACCAACACCCCGCCAGGCCACTAGGAGGACCTCGAGGAGGTCTCCTCCCCCAACTCCGGCCGCCCCGTTCCGCCTCGGCCACCACCTCGTTTCACTCCGGTGAGGCCGTCCCCGACGCCCAAATCTTGTCGATAGCCTCCTCTAGCACCCAGTAAGCTGACCCCCGCTTCAATTTGGCCTTCGCAGCCCTCCCCGACGAGATCACACTCCACCCGAGCCGCCGTCCGCCGGAGCAAGGGCCGCCGTCGACGTGGTGCTCGCCGGCGACCACCACCGACACACACCGACGCGGAATGACGCATTGAGCACAGAGGTACCACCCGATCCTCCTGCCTCGCCGTGGATCGCCGCCGGCGCCACCGCAGCTCTCGGGCGCCGACGAGCTCTGTCCCCTCGTTTGAATTTTCAAACCTGACGGGTGGGACCCGCCCGTCAGCCTCTCTGTTCCTTTTCTTGAACCGTTTTCTGAAAGCGTATTTTGACAAATGCGCTTTCCAATCTGAATCGTTTTCTGAACTTATCTGTTCTGCCCCCTGAGTATTTTCTGTTTCATTACAGAAAGTTCCTTGGACCTAAACACTTATAACTTTTAAATAGAAAAGGATTTTTGAGTGATTCTTTTTCTGTCCTCTTCAAAATTTTGTTTAGTTTTTTATCAGATTTATTTTAAAAATATTTGGAATATTTTTTGAGCACCCCTTGGTATTTACGTTAGTGCGTATATTTTTGTATACCGTAGATACCGAAGGAGGTGACGGAACCACGAACTTCACCGAGCTAGGCCCCGACTACTCCGAACCAGGCAAGCATGTTTGAACTTTTGATATGATGAGTATTTGGGCATGTTTGCATTAATTAGTATCATGGCATGTTCATGAGCATCTCGATGAAAGTTTTACCACGTAAAAGTTGAGGCAAGTGAGTTTTGGAAATCCATGAGTTGTTGGAAACGAGTTGCATGGCCATGAGTTGGCATGAGAATGGGTAAGATGGCAGTGTTGTAGCATGCCAGTCTTATGCCAGACCGTTGACCCAGTATCAACATAAATCAGTCCAGTTCCGTCCGTCTCCCCTTTCAGATACCACATGTTTTCCGCAAGGGATACGGCTTAGTAAGTTGCAAACCACTTTCGGTACACACCAAATCGAGAGGCGGGATGAGGGTTCCATGGCCTGGATTAAAGCCTATCATCCGTCAGGGGCATGGGTGTTTCGGTTGGGACCGAGAGGGGGCACCCTTAGAGCGCCAGATATAAATTTGATCCCATGCTATTCGAGAATGTGATCTCCCCGTCTCCAAGTTTTTCTTGAACGCTGTCTAGGGTGATTCCTGGCAACGTGAGGTAGGATGGGTGTGTACTGGTTAGCTGGGTTTCCTCCGAAATACCGTAAACGGAACTAGTCCCTCGTGACTACGAAAATCCGTTGGCTATGGATAATTTAGTACAAACTCTGCAGAGTCAAAAATCCTTGAAATCATCTTATTCAGATCCAAGTGCTGTGTTCATCTTATCTTCTCAAATGTCAGTCCCGGAGACAGAAACTCCTGAGAATCACATGAGTGTTAATGGTTTATTTCCTGTGGATGGACTAACTCGTTTACTGTCTTGTGATGAATATTTTCCGTGAGTACCATTTCTTGTAAAACGAAGTATAAGCCCTTTCTGCGATGTCGCTCAGACGTCCGACTGTGGCGTTGTTATTTACTTGTTTCGATATAAGCCCTTTCTGCAATGTCGCTCAGACGTCCGACTGTGGCACTGTTATTTACTTACTCTTGATATAAGCCCTTTCTGCGATGTCGCTCAGACATCCGACTGTGGCACTGTTATTTACTTACTTTTGATATAAGCCCTTTCTGCGATGTCGCTCAGACATCCGGCTGCGGCATTGTTATTCGTTTACTTTTGATACAAGCCCTTGCTGTGATGTCGCTCCGACGTCCGACTGTGGCACGCATGTCTTTTCTTTCAGTATAAGCCCTTTATGAGGTGTCGCTTAGACGCCCGACTGTGGCATGCTTTACTTATTTGTTCGCCCTTCGAGGTGTCGCTTCAGACACCCGATCGGTTTTTAGTTTATTTTCTTTGGGTTTTCGAGCGGACTACCACCGATTCCTTTTTTTTACTTACCCTGCTATACCGATTTGATTGCGCATTGTTAAATTTTTCATGGCGCATTCGTGCATACATTTGTTATATCTTTTGTCCGAACTGTCTTGCGAGTACTTTCAAAGTACTCACCTGGCTTGTTGATTTGGCCAGATGCTGACGAAGAAGATCTCATGGATGAAGAGTTCGATAGCGAGTCCGACGCCTAGAGGAATCCCAGTCAGTCTCGTGCGACCCCTGGATTAGTCACAGTGTTATATTCGCTTCCGCTACCCAAATAAATTCACCGAGCCTCACCTCGACGCTCGATGAGCCGCCAGTGTAGGAGTCATATCATCCACTCCACTGTGTTATTCCATTGCTTTACCTCGAGTCAGTAGTATGCCACCACTCCACTGTGTCATATCCGCCATTATGTATAATTATTGGCGTGCTCGTAATAATTGTTGAGCAAGATCAGCTCGACCCTTAATATATTAAATGCTACTGGCTTATTGTATCAAGGTTTTGTCTACCAGTGAGGAGGATTTTCCTCACACTGGAATTAATAGATCGGTTTCTCAACAAATATTCTTATTGGAAAACCGGTCGTGACAAGCTTGGTACCAGAGCCAGGCTGACTGTAGGAAGCCACTAGGTGCGATCGCTAATCGGTTATTAGCATATAGAGCTATTTCTTAATTTTACAAATGTAGTCAATTTCTGACAGTCAGCATAAATTTATGATTTGACCACTCAAAATTTTTGCCTACTTTTGTAGATGGCTGGCAACGACTGCGAGTCACAGATGTTCGCCAACATGCCTGATGGGTTCGTCAAGCTTCTCTCCTTCATCGTCCAAGTCGCGATGGAGCCATCTGTGCGCCCAGTCTTCTCACTCTCTCAGCACAAGGTCAATGACCGTCTAACCATGCACCAAGCCGCGGTGCAATTCAAGGGAGGGCGAGTTGAGTGTTTCCGGTTCTTGGGGAGAGCCATGCCTACGGAGAAGCATGCACTGTAGATGGCAGCCCGTGAGGCGATAGCTCGTCTCAGGGATATCCTTCCTTCGATGAAGACTCGTCGTTACCGCTACCTTCCATGTCACGTGCCATACACCTGCCACTACGCGTTCTCTTGCCCCAGAGGAGAACGAGACGAGGCTTTTGAGATGCTTATCGAGTATCTCCGGGCTTTGGAGGCAGCCTTCGACAACCTGGTGGACGACTTTGTAGCTGCCCGCATGGACTCAGTCCATGGCTCTGCCGCCAACAGGAGGGAGCTCCTGCGCACTGCACCGCCACTGACTTTCGTCTCATCATCAGCATCTTTTGCTCCTACTGCTCTCACCACTACTCGTCGCCTGCCTACCACGGAGGAGTTCAACCATGTCATTGCGCCTACTCCGGTTAGTTCTGCACCACCCCTTGTGCCCGCTCATGTTCGAGTTGTCCCGCATAGGGCACCTGCTCCACCAACTCAGCGCAGCACATCACGTCTGGAGCCTATCTCCGAAGAGGAGGTTGAGTCCCCAGCCTCGCTGCGCCTCACCCTTGGCAGGCCAAGGGAAATCCTTACCATCTCCGACTGAGTACGCTTAGCCGTCATGCGATGAACCGACTTGTGCGATATGTTTATATGTACATAAGCTGTGAGAAGTAGCTTGTTTGCGCATCATGTAGGAACTGGAGGAGTGCACTAGCCTAAATAACATGTCAGGAATATGTACGCATATCCTGAGTGATGTATTGTATAATTACTGCTTGCGTGTAAGATATGTAATGAGCAGTCCTTCTCCATGCGCAAACGTTTATTCTCTTGAAAAATCTTGGAGCATTTGAGACTTCTTCCGTCTTCATGAATTTATTGACTTTTGCGACTCAAATTTCTTTTCTTATGAGTTTCACAAAATATGTCCCCAGAGTGAACAATGTCTCGTCCTTGGACGCGCTCCATGCCAACTCCGCCAGAGCAAAATTATGACACACAACCCAGCAACAATTTCACACAGGGGCAGTCAAGTCAACAGGACAGTGAAACAGCGCTTTCCCAAATGTGCCGTCTTTATGAGCAAAGCCAGCAACAACATCAGGAAATGATGAACCAAGTCATCAATATGGGAAATCACCGTGGGCAGTTTCAGCAGCAATCAAAGTTATCCGAGCTACAAAAGACGCGTCCCCAAACATTTTCTCACACTGACAAACCTCTGGAAGCCGAGGACTGGCTTCGAGACATGGAAAGAAAATTAAATATTGCCCAGTGTTTAAATCTGGAGAAAGTACTGTATGCACCACACTATCTCACTGGAGCAGCCGCATCGTGGTGTGAAAATTTCCTACACATGCACCCCAACGAAAATAATATAACATGGGAGGAGTTTAAAGAAGGTTTTCGTGGGGCACACATTCCTAAGAGTCTTATGAAGATCAAAAAGAGAGAATTTGATGACCTCAAGCAAAGGACAATGATGGTGTCAGAATACAACAGTCAGTTTACTCTGTTGTCTCGCTACGCCAACGAGGAGCGTATGTCGGAAAGCAAGAAGATGGAGAAATTCCTAGACGGTCTGACGCCCGCACTTAAATGCCAACTGGTCGTGCACACCTTTCCAGATTTTAAGACGCTGGTGGAAAAGGTCATTACCTTGGAGAATGAGAGACGCAGCTTAGAAGATTTCCGCAAGCGGAAGAGGGACCAGACTAATCATGCACGCAACCACCGCAGCAAGACAGGTGTTCAGAAAAACTGGACACCCAAACCCACGACAAGCGTCTCACGTCCAATCAAGAATTTTCATGCAAGGGACAAGGAGTTCACATACTGCCCAGGCGTTACCTGTTAGGCTTGTGGAGAAGAAGGGCACTATGCCAAGCAGTGCCCCAAGCCAAGGAACTCGACCCCAAAGCCGAACAACGGAGGCAATAATTCGGCGCCAAAGCGCAACAATTTCAACCCAAATAACAACCACAGGAAGGGTCATCTGAACCACGTGACCAAAGAGGAAGCACAGAAGGCCCCAGATATCGTACTCGGTACGTTTCCAGTCAACACAATACCTGCCATGGTTTTGTTTGATTCTGGAGCTTCTCACTCTTCCATTTTGAAAAGTTTTTCCTCGCAAAATAATTTTTTGATGCTTCCCTGGGAAAAATCTATGATCGTCAAGTCCCCTGGAATTAAGCAAGTTACCCAGAGATATTGCCCGGGAGTAATTATTGAATTTGAAGGGTTGAAGTTTCGCGCCAATCTTATTGTGTTGGAAAATAAAGGACTGGATGTCATCTTAGGGATGGATTGGTTAACTACCAACAAAGGTTTTATTGACTGCTTCAACCGGACCGTGATTCTCACCCACCACCACGGGAAGACCATAAAAGTTTCAGCCAAGGAGAGAAAAATATCCCGGCAACCAAGATTGAACAAGGTGGATATTTCTGAATTGAGCAAGGTTCCAGTAGTGTGTGAATTTCCAGACGTATTTCCCGAAGAACTACCAGGCATGCCACCAGACCGAGAGATAGAATTCAGCATAGAGCTAGCACCCGGAACCGCCCCCATATACAAGAAACCATACAGAATGGCACCATCCGAATTGGTAGAACTGAAGAAGCAAATAAAAGAATTACTGGACAAAGGTTATATACGAGCCAGCTTCTCACCCTGGGGTTCACCAATTTTATTTGCCAAAAAGAAGGATAGAACCCTGAGATTGTGCATAGACTATCGAGCGCTTAACATGGTCACAATCAAGAACAAATATCCGATGCCACGGATAAATGATTTATTTGATCAGCTCGCTCAGGCCAAGGTGTTCTCAAAAATTGACTTGAGATCGAGATACCATCAATTAAAAGTGCGAACCGAAGATATTCCCAAGACGGCTTTCACCTCCAGATACGGATTGTATGAGTTCACCGTAATGCCATTCGGACTAACAAACGCCCCCGCATATTTTGTTCACCTCATGAACAAAGTATTTATGAAGTTTATGGACAAGTTTGTTGTGGTATTTATCGATGATATTCTGGTATACTCCAAGACACCAGAAGAGCACGCTGAACTTCTCCGAATTGTACTAGGGGAACTCAGGAAACATCAATTGTACGCTAAATTCAGCAAGTGTGAATTTTGGCTAAGGCAAGTAGGTTTTCTGGGCCACGTACTGACCCAAGAAGGTATTGCCGTAGACCCGGAAAAAGTCAAGGCCGTACTTGGCTGGAAGCCACCAGCCAGCGTAACGGACGTGCGAAGTTTCTTGGAATGGCAGGATACTACCGAAGATTTATTGAAGGATTCTCCACCATAGCAAAGCCAATGACGCAGCTACTCAAGAAAGACAAGAAGTTTGAATGGACGGAAGCTTGGGAGAAATGTTTCTAAGAATTAAAAAGGAAATTAACGTCACACCAGTATTAATTGTGTCGGACATACACAAGAATTTTGAGGTGTATTGCGACGCATCCCGGAAAGGCCTCGGATGCGTGTTGATGCAAGAAGGCAAGGTAGTCGCATATGTCTCCAGACAACTTCGCAAGCATGAGGAAAATTATCCTACTCATGACCTAGAGTTAGCAGCAGTTATTCATGCACTCAAAGAATGGAGACACTTTTTACTTGGAAATCGTTGTGAGATATACATGGACCATAAGAGCCTCAAGTATATTTTCACACAACCGGAACTGAATTTGAGGCAACGACGCTGGTTGGAACTAGTGAAGGATTATGACGTTGGAATCCACTACCACCCAGGTAAAGCAAATGTAGTGGCAGACGCTCTAAGTCGGAACCCTAGCCCAAACGACGACGGCCTGCCAAACCTGAGACCTGAATTTCGGCAGGAGTTTGCTAAACTCAACTTGCTGGTAGTCACCGAAGGCAGCATATCAAATTTAGAAATACAGCCTACCCTGATGGAAACAATTAAAAAGGCTCAGCATGGACACCCCAGCATTGAAGGCATTAAACGGAAGGTGAGTTGGAGCAAGGCCCCAGAATTCGTTATCGATAAGCAGGGAATATTGTGGTACGGGGATAGACTTTGAGTACCAAATATCAAGGATCTTAAACAGCAGATCTTAGCTAAAGGCCACACCGCCCCGTATTCGATACATCCTGGAGGGACAAAAATGTACAAGGATATTCAAGAAAATTTTTGGTGGCACGGTCTAAAAAGGGACATAACCACGTTCATCGCATGTTGTGACTCTTGTCAATGCATCAAGGCCGAGCACCAGAAACCGGCCGGACTTTTACAGCCAAATAAAATACCCGAGTGGAAATGGGACGAGATTGGGATGGATTTTATTGTTGGGCTACCTCGGTCACGGCACGGAAATAATGCCATTTGGGTCATCACTGATAGACTGACTATAGTAGCACACTTCATCCCCGTGAAGACAACCCACACCACTCAGAAACTTGCTAGGCTTTATCTTTCCCGTATCGTCTGCTTACATGGAGTCCCAAAGAAAATAACCCGGACAGAGGCACTCAATTCGTCTCCCGATTTTGGGATCACTTACAACAAGCTCTGGGAACTCAACTGGCATTCAGTACCGCATACCACCCCCAGACAGATGGGCAAACTGAGCGAGTAAACCAGATTCTAGAAGATATGCTGAGAGCATGTGTCCTCACCTATGGGACCAGTTGGGAAGAGAGCTTACCATACGCAGAGTTCACATATAACAACAGTTATCAGGCCGTCCTGCAAATGGCACCATTTGAGGCTCTGTACGGGCGAAGATGTCGTACCCCGCCAAATTGGTCGGAAACGGAGACAGCCATATCTTCGTCCCAGACATGCTCAAGGAGGCTGAAGATAAAGTCAAGGTGATCAGGGATCGACTCAAGACAGCCCAAAGTCGACAGAAGAGTTATTACGATCAAAAACATCGGGGAATCAGCTTTGAACCCGGTGAATTTGTGTACCTACGAGTATCCCCTATGAGAGGCCTACATCGATTCAAGATTAAAGGGAAGCTGGCACTAAGATTCATCGGACCATTTTGCATAGTGGCACGGAGAGGCACGGTAGCCTACCAGCTAGACTTACCCGAAGATTTATCCGACGTCCACAACGTGTTCCACGTCTCGCAATTGAGGAAGTGCGTGAGCAACCCAGAGAAGCAAGTATCCCATGAAAACATTGACGTGCAGCCAGACCTCACATATCGAGAGCATCCAATAAAAATCTTGGAGGAGTCTGAAAGGAGAACCCGACAGAAAACCATCAAGTTCTTCAAAGTTCAGTGGAGCAACCACACCGAGAGTGAAGCCACTTGGGAAAGAGAGGATTTTCTTCGGACATAGCACCCACACTTATTTTAGGATCAGCTGAAATCTCGGGGACGAGATTTTTCATAAGGGGGTAGGTGTTGTGGCACTCCAAAATTTTTGTTTTGGTTTTTAACAAAAACTTGATTGGTTTTGAAGGAGGTCATTTAAACCCCTTCCAAAAAAAAGGATCTCTTTCTCTCAAGAATTTTCCCTTTGACAAAAGATTTTATTTTGGCACCTTCTTCCACTCTGGTGTTGGTTATTAAAAACCTTTCTTCTGATTCTCCCCTTCTCAAATTTGTTTTTGGGATTTGTTTTCTTTTAAAAGAAAACCCTAGGAGTTTTGGGTCTTCTCTTATTTTGAAAACACCCATGGTTTTACCATGCCTCATGTGGTAAATCTTCCCAAAACCCCTCCTTCCCCTTTGGGACAATCCAAATATTCTGTCCCAACAAGTCCAACTCATTTTTGGATTTTATTTCATTTAATTATTTCCCCGAAACAATTCTGTCCATTATTTTGAGCCTAGGTGATTTGCAAAGCAAGTACCTAATTGCCTTTGAACTTTGCTCTCAAACTAAATTCTCTGGATAGTCCCTAGCACCCACAACCTAGAACCATCAAGATCCACTCTTCTTCTTTTCAAAATTTTCAAGTTTCAGCTTCTGCAAGTTTGGACCAGATTTGTCAAATTTGGTGAAATTCATATCTCCTCTTCTCCAAAAATTCCACCAAAATTCAGGAAACCTCCAGTTCCAATGAGAAGCCACTCCACCAAAAATCAGCTCAAGGAAAAATCCCCACATGCCAAAAACATTCTGTCGAACACCTAGCATGCACTGTCACTTTGCACTTTCAGAGAGTTTCAGAGTTTCAGTAAGTTCAGTGTCGTCAGGGTTCAGTCACCTGTCAACAGTGCGCCCTGGCGCGTTGCGCACGGCCTCTCCTCCCTGGCCAGAGCGTCGCACGCCTCCTTGGACGGATGCAGGCGTCGGTGGCGGCAAGCCTCGCCGGCGTTGGCGATTTCTGTGGTGGCCGAGCCACCCGTGGCGGCTAGCGAGGGCCAGAGCCAGCTCGCCACGCCGCCCAGCGCCGCCCAACGCTCTCCTGCCTTCCGCGTGGCCTCATGCACGCCAGCACACCCCGCGGCACCGTCGCCATGGCCGGCAAGCACAGGGCGCGCCCTCTGCCGCCGACGGGCCCGCGCCACCCCGTTCCGTCGAAACCCACTCAAAGCTCCTAATCCAAGTCTGTTTAGCGTCTGAATGGAACCAGTGGGCCTCCACGATGACGCTCAACCCCCTAAACCTCCCCGACCAAGCTCTGCGCGCCAGAACCTTCATTTGAGAACTCCGTTCACGGCCACCGCCTCGGACCGCCTATAAAAAGGGCCCCGAGCTCGCCTCAAGCACGCACCACCTCTGCACCTCACCAACACCTGCCAGCCACTAGGAGGACCTCGAGGAGGTCTCCTCCCCAACTCCGCCGCCCGCCCCGCCTCGGCCACCACCTCATTTCACTCCGGTGAGGCCGTCCCCGACGCCCAAATCTCGTCGATAGCCTCCTCTAGCACCCAGTAAGCTAACCCCCTCTTCAATTTGGCCTTCGCAGCCCTCCCCGACGAGATCACACTCCACCCGAGCCGCCGTCCGCCGGCGACCACCACCACCACCCACCGACGCGGAATGACGCACTGAGCACGGAGGTACCACCCTATCCTCCTGCCTCGCCGTGGATCGCCGCCGGCAACCACCACAGCTCTCGGGCGGCGACGAGCTCCGTCCCCTCGTTTGAATTTTCAAACCTGGCGGGTGGGACCCGCCCGTCAGCCTCTCTGTTCCTTTTCTTGAACCGTTTTCTGAAAGCGTATTCTGACAAATGCGCTTTCCAATCTGAATCGTTTTCTGAACTTTTCTGTTCTGCCCCCTGAGTATTTTCTGTTTCATTACAAAAAGGTCCTTGGACCAAAACACTTATAACTTTTAAACAGAAAAGGATTTTTGAGTGATTCTTTTTCAGTCCTCTTCAAAATTTTGTCTAGTTTTTTATCAGATTTATTTGAAAAATATTTGGTATATTTTTTGAGCACCCCTTGGTATTTACCTTAGTGCGTATATTTTTGTATATCGTAGATACCGAAGGAGGTGACGGAACCGCGAACTTCACCGAGCTAGGCCCCGACTACTCCGAACCAGGCAAGCATGTTTGAACTTTTGATATGACGAGTGTTTGGGCATGTTTGCATTAATTAGTATCATGGCATGTTCATGAGCATCTCGATGAAAGTTTTACCACGTAAAAGTTGAGGCAAGTGAGTTTTGGAAATCCATGAGTTGTTGGAAACGAGTTGCATGGCCATGAGTTGGCATGAGAATGGGTAAGATGGCAGTGTTGTAGCATGCCGCCTTATGCCGCATCGTTGACCCAAAGATCAACATAAATCAGTCCAGTTCCCGTCCGTCTCCCCTTTCGTACTACCACATGTTTTCCGCAAGGGATACGGCTTAGTAAGTTGCAAACCACTTTCTGGTACACACCAAATCGAGAGGCCGGGATGAGGGTTCCATGGCCCTGGATTAAAGCCTATCATCCGTCAGGGGCATGGGTGTTTCGGTTGGGACCGAGAGGGGGAACCCTTAGAGCGCGTATATAAATTTGATCCCATGCTATTCGAGATTGTGATCTCCCCGTCTCAAAGTTTTTCTTGAACGCTGTCTAGGGTGATTCCTGGCAACGTGAGGTAGGATGGGTGTGTACTGGTTAGCTGTGTTTCCTCCGAAATACCGTAAACAGAACTAGTCCCTCGTGACTACGGAAATCCGTTGGCTATGGATAATTTAGTACAAACTCTGCAGAGTCAAAAATCCTTGAAATCATCTTATTCAGATCCAAGTGTTGTGTTCATCTTATCTTGTCAAATGTCAGTCCCGGAGACAGAAACTCCTGAGAATCACATGAGTGTTAATGGTTTATTTCCTGTGGATGGACTAACTCGTTTACTGTCTTGTGATGAATATTTTCCGTGAGTACCATTTCTTGTAAAACGAAGTATAAGCCCTTTCTACGATGTCGCTCAGACGTCCGACTTTGGCGTTGTTATTTACTTGTTTCGATATAAGCCCTTTCTGCGATGTCGCTCAGACGTTCGACTATGGCACTGTTATTTACTTACTCTTGATATAAGCCCTTTCTGCGATGTCGCTCAGACATCCGACTGTGGCACTGTTATTTACTTACTTCTGATATAAGCCCTTTCTGCGATGTCGCCGACATCCGCCGCGCATTGTTATTCGTTTACTTTTGATACAAGCCCTTTCTGTGATGTCGCTCGGACGTCCGACTGTGGCACGCATGTCTTTTCTTTCAGTATAAGCCCTTTATGAGGTGTCACTTAGACGCCCGACTGTGGCATGCTTTACTTATTTGTTCGCCCTTCGAGGTGTCGCTTCAGACACCCGATCGGTTTTTAGTTTATTTTCTTTGGGTTTTCGAGCGGACTACCGCCGATTCCTTTTTTTTAGTTACCTGCTATACCGATTTGATTGCGCATTGTTAAATTTCTCATGGCGCATTCATGCATACATTTGTTATATCTTTTGTCCGAACTGTCTTGCGAGTACTTTCAAAGTACTCACCTGGCTTGTTGATTTGGCCAGATGCTGACGAAGGCGATCTCATGGATGAAGAGTTCGATAGCGAGTCCGGCGCCTAAAGGAATCCTACCAGTCTCGTCGACCCTGGATTAGTCATCATGTTATATTCGCTCGCTACCCAAATAAATTCACCGAGCCTCACCTCGACGCCGATGAGCCGCCAGGTAGGAGTCATATCATCCACTCCACTGTGTTATTCCATTGCTTTACCTCGAGTCAGTAGTATGCCACCACTCCACTGTGTCATATCCGCCACTATGTATAATTATTGGCGTGCTTGTAATAATTGTTGAGCAAGATCAGCTCGACCCTGTAATATATTAAATGCTACTGGCTTATTGTATCAAGGTTTTGTCTATCAGTGAGGAGGATTTTCCTCACACTGGAATTAATAGATCGGTTTCTCAATAAATGTTCTTATTGGAAAACCGGTCGTGACACCGCACCTTCGGATGCAGAGGTCGAAGAAAAAAGGTCGGCCATGACAATCGTTTTACAATCCGGCTAGGGACAAATATGTCAAGGAAAGTATATAGTCACTTGGACTCCAAAATTTCCTCCTCTATGTCGTCTAACAGGTTGTCTAACTTACAATCCTGTTGAGAATATTTTGCGGCTACTGTTACTTGGTCATATACCAAGCTAACGGGAATTTCTCTTCCATCTGACCCTAGAGGTCCGACCCGGGCCATATGATTCGGATCAAGCCTGGTATACCGTGTTTTCACCATGGCCCAGGCCTCTCGCGCACCTTCTCGGCAGGCCGATATCTTCCATAATCGGAAACGCCTCCGTGCTCCTCTGAATAGTTGTACAAGCTCCTCCATACTTCCTGGAGGGGAGGTGGCTGGCCACAAGGCCTTGGCAACACTCCGCATTGCCTGCCGAGCTCGCTCGTGCATTTGCGACAGCTCTTGTAGCAGATCGCCTGCAGATTCGGACATTTCCTCTTGGGATGGCCAGTCAGCATACCTGCAGACATAAATCTGTCAGTTCTCTTCCTCGCCAATTGCACAGAGGTAAATTCAAAAGCATACTGAATATGCTGCCTCATAGCCTCTTAGTTTCCTTCACGGAGTCATCTAGCTGGGCTCGAACATCTTTCAGTTCTTCGCCCAGCAGGGTGTTGGAATCCTGCGGCTTGTTTTTATCCTCCCTGACTCGTTTTAGCACACGTTCGCCCGTGGCCAGTAGTCTTTTGGCTTCTTGTTCACTCGCTTGCGCGACTTTCAGCTCTTCCGTCACTTGATCTGATGATCCTGCTATGAGATGTGCAACAGGGTTAGTATTGCTGGTATATGATTATATTTTCTCGATGGAGGGAACATTACCAGGTGATGCCTTCTAGGATTTCTCCAGTTCTCCGGTTGCAGCAGCTAGCTGGGCCCGACACTTTTCTAGTTCTTGAGACAACAGGTTGTTCTTCTCCGTAAGCACCTGTTTATACAACGATCCTTAAATCAGTTGTATCAACTGCTTCAAGTCTCGGGGGCTACTAGTACATAATTATCAGATTTGTACAATGTGAACTTACCCGCATATCTTTCAAATGCTGGTTCGTGGCTCTGGTAAGCCCGTCTCGAGCAGCTCGGATGTACGCATCAGCCAAGCTGAAGGCATTGAATGCCTCGTTCGCAAAGCCAGGGTCGCGAAGAGCGGCCCTCCGGCACCGATGATTCATGGTGCTCTCCACTTCCGAGTTTGTGACGGATACATCATCTGAATCCTCTACCAAAGGACAGTCTGGCATCACTTCCGTATCAGCCCTTGTCTTTACGGTAGGGTGGGGAACCTGACTGTTGGGAGCGTTACCGGCAGGATCCCCGGACATAATCCGGCGAACGTTTTTCCTGATAAGACACAGCGGATAATGTCACAGTTTGATGTGACTGCCAGGGGGCATGATCGAAAATCGTACCTCTTTGTTGAAGGCTCTGTTGTGTTGTCGTTCGCTTTCCTCTTCAAAGATTTTCTTGGTGCGGGCGCTGCTCTCTTAGGATATGCCTCTGGCGCACGTTGAGACATCGGGCGCCTCCCCTTTGGAGCACAAAATAGTGCGGTGAGTGAGGCGTAATGAGGAAGCTCTCTCAAAGAAGATGTCTCTTGATCACTTACATGCGAGGCAGGGAGAAGACCGGGATAGTCGGCGGTGATGGCCACTTTCGTGCCATCATAGCTCACCTGGTAGAACACCCCATCCTCGAGCTCCATGAATATGTTCGGATCCTCTTCGAATCCGGGGTCAAGGTCTCGGTTGTGGTCCTTTGGCTGTGGGGCGGGGCTATGGATCCCTTTGGTGGCCTTCCTCCATTCCTGTTACAAATGGACGGGTTAATGTCCATTGGAAGTGACTCAGGGAGAGGATTGAGTAAAGTAGTGGGATTAGAACTAACCCAACTAGGAGGATTGTACATGGAAAATCCATCTCGACGCTTAATATGAGTGAATTCCTCTTTCACCCCTTTGTACAGTTCGGCCAATATTTTGGCCAAAGCGGTGGGGGTGTCCGGACCCTTCCGACCGCAGCGGGAGGCGTCATCTTCCCTGATAACCACAAGTATAGGGGATCGCAACAGCTTTCGAGGGTAGGGTATTCAACCCAAATTTATTGATTCGACACAAGGGGAGCCAAAGAATATTCTTGAGTATTAGCAGTTGAGTTGTCAATTCAACCACACCTGGATAACTTAGTATCTGCAGCAAAGTGTTTAGTAGCAAAAGCGGTATGATAATAATAGTAACGGTAGCAAGAGTAAAGATAAATGTTTTTGGGTTTTTGTAGTAGTTGTAACAGTAGCAACGGAAAAGTAAATAAGCGAAGAACAATATGTGAAAAGCTCGTAGGCACCGGATCAGTGATGGATAATTATGCCGGATGCGATTCCTCATGCAATAGTTATAACATAGGGTGATATAGAACTAGCTCCAATTCATCAATGTAATGTAGGCATGTATTCCGTAAATAGTCATACGTGCTTATGGAAAAGAACTTGTATGACATCTTTTGTCCTACCCTCCCGTTGCAGCGGGGTCCTTATGGAAACTAAGGGATATTAAGGCCTCCTTTTAATAGAGAACCGGACCAAAGCATTAACACATAGTGAATACATGAACTCCTCAAACTATGGTCATCACCGAGAAGTATCCCGATTATTGTCACTTCAGGGTTGTCGGATCATAACACAAAATAGGTGACTATAGACTTGCAAGATAGGATCAAGAACACACATATATTCATGAAAACATAATAGGTTCAGATCTGAAATCATGGCACTCGGGCCCTAGTGACAAGCATTAAACATAGCAAAGTCATAGCAACATTAATCTCAGAACATAGTGGATACTAGGGATCAAACCCTAACAAAACTAACTTGATTACATGGTAAATCTCATCCAACCCATCACCGTCCAGCAAGCCTACGATGTAATTACTCACGCACGGCGGTGAGCATCATGAAATTGGTGATGGAGGATGGTTGATGATGACGACGGCGACGAATCCCCCTCTCCGGAGCCCCGAACGGACTCCAGATCAGCCCTCCCGAGAGAGATTAGGGCTTGGCGGCGGCTCGTGTCGTAAAATGCGATGAAACTTTCTCTCTGATTTTTTCTCCCCGAGACGGAATATATGGAGTTGGAGTTGAGGTCGGAGGAGGTCCAGGGGGCCCACGAGATAGGGGGCGCGCCCTAGGGGGGCGCGCCCCCCTGTCTCGTGGACAGGCCCTGGGCCCCCTGATGTATTTCTTTCGCCCAATAATTCTTATAAATTCAAAAAAGTGCCTCTGTTGATTTCCAGGTCATTCCGAGAACTTTTCTTTTCTACACATAAAACAACATCATGGTAGTTCTGCTGAAAACAGCGTCAGTCCGGGTTAGTTTCATTCAAATCATGCAAGTTAGAGTCTAAAACAAGGGCAAAAGTGTTTGGAAAAGTAGATACGTTGGAGACGTATCATTCCCCATTATAGTGCCACATGGGAAGCCCTCTGTATTGGAGTGGCTGAACCCCCCGTACTATGGAAGTCGCCATTACCTCGACTATTGATAGTCCGGATTGGGCGAGCGTCTTTATCTTGCCCATCAATTGATGGATGTCCGCGCTATCTTCCTCCTCTAGGCTCCAAGGGCGTCAGCTGTGGTGTTCCTTCAACGGAGCGCTTGAAAATTCGGGAAGACCAATTCGGACTAGGTCGGGAAAGGCAACGTCCTCGATATAGAACCACTCGGAAGGCCACTCTTTGGACGCCTTCTTTGGCGTGCCGGACAGGTATCCGGTCCCGGGGATGCGCCATACCTCGGCTCCGCCCACTTCAAATATTGATCCCTCTTGGTTACGAGGGACGAGGCAGAATAGTTTCCTCCCTAATTCAAAATGGGCCTCACAACCCAGGAATAGCTCACAAAGAGCAACGTAACCCGCGATGTGCAGGATGGAGGCAGGAGTGAAATTGTGCAGTTGGAGGCCATAATACTCCATAAGTCCTCGGAGGAACAGGTGGATTGGAAATCCAACGCCTCTTAGCAAGTAGGGAACGAAGCACACTCGTTCGCCCCTGGGTGGATTGGGGAAATACTCCGCCTGAGACCTGCCATTGAAGGAAGTCAATCCTGCTCGAATGGGGACTATATCCGCGGGGGGAAGAAATCCCTGTGTTTGCAGCTTCACTGGCTGACCGTGGGATACGGAACATTTCTCCCTATCTCCTTTTTCGGGGTCGTGGGGACGGGAGGAAGAACTAGGAGCTCTAGCCATGTTGGAGTGGTTCCTCCTAGCATGCTCTGAGGATTTTCCGCATGGTGTGGAACGGATCTGAGATCTAATCTCATTAAATAGACGCTTTTCTCACATGGCCGGGGTGTTATGTGCAAAAAATACCCTGACCTCTCGTATTCGCTCGACACGCGGAAGTTGAAGCCATGGATGCACAGAAGCTGATGGGTACGACATTAAATGAAAGACCGAATACAGCTCTTTGAAGTCATCAGAGGAGGAACCCGCCTTGCAATGCCGAAGACAATCTGCGCGCCGGACACATCATCATTGAAAGCCTGGTTCGGGGGCTACTGAGGGAGTCCTGGATTAAGGGGTCCTCGGGCGTCCGGCATGTTGGACATGGGCCGGACTGATGGGCTGTGAAAATACAAGACCGAAGACTCTCACCCGTGTCCGGATGAGACTCTCCTTGGCGTGGAAGGCAAGCTTGGCGTCCGGATATGAAGATTCCTTCCTTTGTAACCGACTTTGTACAACCCTAGTCCCCTCTGGTGTCCATATAAACCGGAGGGTTTAGTCCATAGGGACGATTATAATCATACAGGCTAGACTTGTTGGGTTTTAGCCATTACAATCACGTGGTAGATCAACTCTTGTAATACTCATATTCATCAAGATCAATCAAGAAGGAAGTAGGGTATTACCTCCATAGAGAGGGCCCGAACCTGGGTAAACATCGTGTCCCCTATCTCCTGTTACCATCGACATTAGACGCACAGTTCGGGACCCCCTACCCGAGATCCGCCGGTTTTGACACCGACACCTTAAATTTCAAAATAAACTTTGAAGAACTTGACACAACTCTATTACGTCATATGTAGGGTGCCAAATGAATGTGGATTTTGAAGTGCAAGTGCACCCGTGCATGAATGTGGGTTTTGAAGTTTTGCGTACGTGAAGTAGCAGCAGAGCATGGTAGATACATGAAGTTGGGTCCTCCAAGGACGATGTAAGAGCATCTCTAGCAGACCCCTCAAAACGCGCGGACCCGCAAAATCGCGGCGACTATACGGGCTTGACCTATTTTTTTAGCCAGAACAGAGCTCTATACTCATCTGGCCCGTAAAATATTTTACGGTGGCCCGCAACCCCCCCCCCCCCTCACCCCCCTCCGACCCGGTATATCTATGGGCTCGCGGCACCGTTATGGGTCGAAACCCTATCCCTCCGCCGCCGCGATTCCCCAATCCTCCACAATCCCCCTTCTATTTTATCGCTGCCGGTGAGTCCAATCATGCCGCCGAACGCCGCCATGTGGGGCGTCATGTGGAGCTCTGGCCGAAGATCCAGTAGGAGGGACGACTCCGAGCACCAACGGTGTGTCTGAGCGGACGGCGCACGGCGAAGAAGTACACCAACCACGGCCTCCAGCCACCGGAGTCACTCCTCCGCCGCGAGATGGAGGAGTATGACCGGCGGCACGGGCTGATCTTCTCTGTTGTGGTGTCCTCCTCCTCTTCGCACAGCTCCGTCGTCAGGGGGTCGAGTCCCCGCACGCCGCTCCTCACACTGGTGAAATGGGAGCCGGTGGATCTCCCGGCCCTCCTCGTGGTGAAGCGGGAGCTCGAGGCGGAGCCGGTGCTGCCTGGCGGTGGCGTCATCAGGCCGAAGGATCCCCCACCGTACCCCTCTGGCCGAGGCGGACATCTTTGAGCGGGCAATCATGGCGCGCAACACGCGGGGGGGAGGAGGAGGAGGAGCGACGGCAATCCCTTGTGAACCTCGACGACGTCCTCCTCAAGCAGGGGCTCGCGAAGGAGAAGGAGTTCGCCGAGAACCAAGACACATGGCGCCGCGAGAAAAAGGCGCAGGACGGCATCTACATCGACCTCGTCTCCGACCACGACGACTGAGGATGTCCGCCGCCGCAGCATCACCGCCGCACCCGGATGGCTCCGGTGAGCCAATTTTTGGCTGTAGGGTTACGGTGGCCGCCTATCCCCCTAGCTATTAGTGTAATTTAGTGTATGTATGAACTATGAATGGTGATCAAGAACTATGAACTAGTTCTATTTCTCCCGCAAAGTCTTGAATTCAAAATTTACAGTTTCAATTTGAGGTTTTTGTTCTTTCGCGGAGGTTTTCAGCCCGTATCCGAGGCAACGAGTGAACTGTAAACTGTGTTTATAGGTCAGCTTTTTGAGGGGTCTGCTAGAGATGCTCTAAACCCGTCTCTTATTAATCCTGAGCTGAGCACGCACAGCAGATTCATTGGATCCACATGGAAATGTCTTCTGTAGAAACTGAAAGCCTTGTCCCTGTGCAGCGACTTGACGATCGTCTCCACCTCACTACCCGGTCTACCTCCACAATCACAGCCAGCAGTTTATACCTACAATGACAACATCCAGCACTTGAGGCCCTCTTTGATTCGTAGGATTCTCAAAACACAGGAATATGAAAAATAAAGGATTGGAGTGGCATGCCCACTTGAATCCCATAGGATTATCACATAGTGTCTGATGCCATAGGAAAAACAAAGGAACTCAAAAAAGAGGTTAGAGTGGATGCTAGATTTCCAATGAAATCTACTACAGATGATTCCATAGGAAAAATCCTATTGAATTCAATCCTATGAATCAAACGACCAATATAGGAAAAAGTCCTAAGGATTCTAACCTTCCAAAAATCCTATGAAATTCCTTTGAATCAAAGGAGTCCTAAGTCTTAGTCCAACTCGTGTTCTATCCGCAACCACAATGGACAACATGTTTTCCATGAATATATTCAGCAGGTTAAACAACATTTGATCATTGACAGTGCTCTGCTATCAAGGCCTTACCTCTTCTTAATCTTGGAGAAAAGATGTGATACGTCCATTTTGCATCATGCTTTGATATTGATATTTATTGCATTATGGGCTATTATTACACATTATGTCACAATACTTATGCCTATTCTCTCTTATTTTACAAGGTTTACATGAAGAGGGAGAATGCCGGCAGCTGGAATTCTGGGCTGGAAAAGGAGCAAATATTAGAGACCTATTCTGCACAACTCCAAAAGTCCTGAAACTCCAAGAAGTTATTTTCGGAATTAATAAAAAATACTGAGTGAAGAAAGTACCAGAGGGGGCCCACACCCTGGCCACAAGGGTGGGGGGCACGCCCTACCCCCCTGGGCGCTCCCCCTATCTCGTGGGCCCCCTGACAGGCCTCCGGTGCCCATCTTTGGCTATATGGTGACTTTCACCCTGGAAAATCAGAAGGAAGCTTTCGGGACGAAACACCGCCGCCACGAGGCGGAACCTTGGCGGAACCAATCTAGGGATCCGGCGGAGCTGTTCAGCCGGGGAAACATCCCTCCGGGAGGGGAAATCATCATCATTGTCATCACCATCGATCCTCTCATCGGGAGGGGTTCGATCTCCATCAACATCTTCACCAGCACCATCTCCTCTCAAACCCTAGTTCATCTCTTGTATCCGATCTTTGTCTCAAAACCTTAGAATTGTACCTGTGGGTTGCTAGTAGTGTTGATTACTCCTTGTAGATGATGCTAGTTGGTTTATTCGGTGGAAGATCATATGTTCAGATCCTTAATGATAATACCCCTCTGATTATGAACATGAATATGATTTGTGAGTAGTTACGTTTGTTCCTGAGGACATGGGAGAAGTCTTGCTATAAGTAGTCATGTGAATTTGGTAATCGTTCGATATTTTGATGAGATGTATGTTGTCTTTCCTCTAGTGGTGTCATGTGAACGTCGACTACATGACACTTCACCATTATCTGGTCCTAGAGGAAGGCATTGGGAAGTAATAAGTAGATGATGGGTTGCTAGAGTGACAGAAGCTTAAACCCTAGTTTATACGTTGCTTCGTAAGGGGCTCATTTGGATCCATATGTTTCATGCTATGGTTAGGTTTGCCTTAATTCTTGTTTCGTAGTTGCGGACGCTTGCGAGAGTAGTTAATCATAACTGGGATGCTTTTCCAAGGAAGGGCAGCACCCAAGCACCGGTCCACCCACATATCAGATTATCAAAGTAACGAACGTGAATCATATGAGCGTGATGAAAACTAGCTTGACGATAATTCCCATGTGTCCTCGGAAGGAACTCGATGGTCCCTGAGATAGACCCGCATGTCGAAGCACTTTTGCAAGGTGGATATCATTACATCAACATTACATAATATGTGGGGATACATACATAAGGCACAAATGCCACAAGAATACATCAACATCATATACAAGATCAACATCCGACTCTGGATGAAACATAAACAAGCTCAAGCGACATCCACCACCCTAGCCCAGGCTGCCGACCTGGAACCTATCCCTGATCGAAGAAGAAGCGAAGAAGAACTCCAACAAGCAAACATAAAGCTCATGATCATCCATATAGCACACCTGCACTGGTGGTGTAGTAATGTCTGTGAGCCACAAGGACTCGCAATCCCATTACCATGGGTATCAAGACTAGCAAAGCTTAAAAAGGAAAGGAAGGGATAAAGTGGTGAGGTTGCAGCAGCAACTAAGCATATATGGTGGCTAACATGTCATAAATGAGGCGAGAAGAAGCAAAGGCGGTCGTCAACTAGTAATGATCAAGAAGTGATCCTGAACTCCTACTTACGTCAAACATAACCCGAAACCGTGTTCTCCTCTCGATCAACCCGAAAAAGAGACACTCACGATTCGCTTTACGGTTGGTGTATTTTAGAAGAGTTTGCTTCAAATTTACTACAACGGATATTAACAAATTCCCATCGCCACATAACTTGTGACACGGCTCAAAGTTTATACCTGCAGGGTGTCCCAACAGCCCATGATAAGCTCTCGCGATCAACGAAGGATATTCCTTCTCCCGGGAAGACCGATCAGTCTCGGAATCCGCTACAAGACATTTCGACAGTAATAAAATAAGACCAGCAAAGCCGCCGGATGTGCGACAAATCCTGATAGAATTGCGCACGTACCTCGGTCTCGGGCACACCGGATAAGTCAGCCTGAAGTAAAACCAGCCCTCGAGTTGCCCGTGGTGGCCCCTTGATCTGCTTTCAGTTCGGACCAACACTCGAAGAAGCATGGCCCGGGGGCTAAAATAAATGACCCTCGGGCTCCAAGAGCAAAGGAAAAAAAGGGCTGAAGTGAGGCAAATGGTAAAACCAATGTTGGGCCTTGCTAGAGTCTTATTCAAAGCGAACTGTCAGGGGTCCCATAAATCACCCGAGCCAGCGTTAAGGGCGCAAAAATCCAGGAACATAATACCGATATGGCGGAAACTAGGGCGGCAAAGTGGAACAAAACACGGGCATAAGGCGAGCCTTCCACCCTTTACCAAGTATATAGATGCATTAATAATATAAGATATATTGGTATCCCAACAAGTAAACATGTTCAACAAGGAACAACTCCATATTCAACAAAGGAACAAACTTCATCTTCTGCAACTAACAAGCGCTATAAGAGGGGCTGAGCAAAGCGGTAACATAATAAACAACGGTTTGCATAGGAAAGGTGTCAAGGGTTAGAGGCTGACATGGCAATTTGGGATGGCTTGAAGCGACCAAGTGATAGGTGGCCAGCGCATAGCGAAAGAAACGAAGCAACTAGCATAAATGATAGTAATGAGATCGAGGGTAGCGGTCATCTTGCCTGAAATCCCATAGGAAGAAGAGCGAGTCCATGAAGAAGGCGAGCGGATGAAGCGAACCAAGCATGAGCGAACGAATCCTCACGATGTAGCGAAGCAGGAACTAACAAGAAGAAGCACACAACATAGTAAGCGGACGGACACATAGACAAGACATGATGCACAACCAAGCATGATGCATGACAAAGCTACATGAAGCTACTCATGGCAAGATGATGCAAACAAGAGCAACACCACAAGACAAGTTTAAATGAGGCGAGAACAACATATAACAATTCGTGAAAGTCCTCATATGCAAATTTCGAAATTGGTCCAGATCTGAATAAACCTTATGTTCAAGTTGTTAAACAGCAAGTTAAGATGCACCACGATGATCTACGAAATTCTAGTCAAGTTACATATAAAGTTCATTAGATTGAGACTCTACGGTCTAGAAGATATGAGCAAAACAAGATAAGCATGCCATTGATGCAAAATGCATACAAACATCAAGCAAACACCTCAAAACATGATGCAACATGATAATATGAAACTACATGCAAAATCAAGCAAGTTTCATATAGAGCACACTCAAAAGCAGACAGCAGTTCAACACATACACCTCTATACAAGATATGACAACAATCTCCAAAACAGCAACTAGGCATATTGCGAGCATCAAAACAACATGCTACAGGATCTCAACATAATAATAAAGCGCATGGGCATGATCTACAGGTAAAGCACAAAACATGAACAGAGCTATCTCCGAAACAACTAGAACGTGCTCAAAAACACATGGCAAGATTGCAAATAATAGCAGTTTCATACTGCGAAAATTAACATCAGTTGCAATGTTTAGTGCTATGAAACAACATGTTACAGGAACTTAACAAGGCAAAAAAAGGCATGGAATGAATCTACTAATTGCATAGAACAAAAGTCCTTTAGTGACCATAAGCCAAGAGGATCGAGAAAATATGATGGCACCCATGTAAACATGACAAGTTATATTCTGATTTAAACATGGCAGAAACAAGTAGGCATGTTGGTGAGCTTTAACCACTCACCGGAGAAATACATGGCATGGCAAGAATAACATGGCATAGAAGCTATACAGGGCAAGAACAACATCATAGCATGCAAGGATCAATCACAACAACCTTGGCAAAATTGAATAACACATAAACAATCTGCGAAACATTTTATAGCAAAAGTAGAGAGCTCGATTGACTCAAGCTATGGCACTCCATAATTACAAACAAGGGCATGGATGGATAGAGCAAGAAAAGTATAACAAAACATCTGACTGAAGTATCTCAAAATAAGCATGGATCTCGGTAGCATCAAGTTAACATGGCATCAAAATATCAAAGCAGGGCTGAAATCAACAACATCGGGACACCTAGTTTGCATGTTTGTGCTATTCAGCACATAGATCACAAAATATATGGCATACACCCTGGAAAGATGGCATGGCATATTACAAAACACATGTAGGACTCAAGTTCATAGGATGCACACATCAATCATGGCAAAAATGACAAAAGTGCAAGTTACATTGAAGCAGAAACTAACATCACATAGCACTCTTCAACAGCATTTGGGACATCAAGATGAGCTCAAACGAAAATGATGCAATGAGATGAAATGATCTACTCTTAGAGGCGAACATTTTGACATATTACACGCAAAAGCAGACTACGGATGCGGAGTTATGATGCGATGAAATGCAACAAACAACAAATTCAGGGACTTAGTGGAATTTTGGACCTCGGGGAAAAAGTCAGCGGATCTGGATCGAACCAGGCTCGCCCGGAGTTCATGGAGAGCCAGGCCTGCGGCGAGGAAAAAGAAAGCCTTGCTTGGGGGAGGCGGATCGGCAGTCCCGTCCGGATCAGGGGACACAGGAGGGCGTGTGGTGGAGGCCGAGTGGCCATCCAGTAGTAATGGTGTGGTAGTATGAGGCCAGCGGCAGGCTGTGATCAGTGGTGACAGCTCAGGCCGTCTGAGTAGTGCGACCAGCAATGATGATGGCCGGGAGGTCAGCGAGCGGCCTTCCGATGGTCAGGCTGCGGAGGTAGCCCAGGCCGAGATAAGCAGCGGCGGAGGCTGAGGTGTGTGAGGCCAGATGGTAAGGCAGGCCTCGCTTCGGGCCCAGCAAGGTGGCCGTGGCAGACCCGCATAAAGGCTGTGAGGAGAGAAGCGAATGGGTGGAGCTAATGATGGCGCGCCTCATTGGCCGGCAGCAGCGTGACTGGACATGTCCGTGAGGATGGACATGTCCGTTGTGAGGAAGAGCGAGGGCTAGGTTTCATCTGCAGATTGATCGGAATTTGGGGAGGAGGTGTTTAAATAGGTAGAGGCTAGGAGAGTCAAATGAGGTGCGGTTTTCGGCCACTTGATCATGATCGAGCGAGCGAGAGCATGGAGAGGAAGTGGGTTTGGGCCACTTTGGAAGGGTGCTGGGCTGCAATACAAGGCCTGCGGTTACGGTTAACCGTTGGGTATAACGACCTCAAATGGCACGAGAAACTGGTGGTCTACGGTGCTATACCAGGCAGCTTGACAAACCTCGGGGCATTGAGACCGTTAACACCATACATGAAAATAGGTAAAAGAGGCGCGGAGACATAAGTGCGGATTACCAAAGCGGACAGAGGGAAAATGCTTGGATGCATGAGACGAACACGTATACAAAATGAATGCACATGATGACATGATATGAAATGCACATATGATGACATGGCAAAGTGCAACCGCATAAACATGACATAGCAGCGATGGCGAATAAGCTGGCGGACACTGGCGCTTCCGAATCCGGCGTTACAACACTCCTCCACTAACAAGAGATCTCGTCCGAGATCTTAGGACCGAGACGGAAGGGAAAAAGGGTGAGGTGAGAACAAAGCGCCAAGATAGAAGAGGCAAAGATCGAGAGCACTTTCGAAAGAAGAGGAGCGAGGAATAGCGAATCAGCTAGCCGGAATCGAGAAAGACTATGAAAGCACTCGTTCTAACCGGATGGTTAGAATGAGAAAAACGAATAATTTGAGAAGGACTTAAACCTCGGTTGAACAAGGAAAAATAGAACATGAGCTTGAGAAGATGGAATGACACTTGGAGATAAACAACAATGCCTCAGGAAGAATTGAAAAATTTTGAATGAAAATAATTTAGAAGGAAAGATTATTTGGAGTTGTTGAGAAAATTCAACAACGAAAAGAATAAACTTATTGTGGACATGGATAACATCCCAAAATCATAAGGGTAACCCGTACAAGCGGAAATGATTGAAAAGCTGGGAAGAGCGAAGGAATGCAAAAACTCCACTTCAAAGAAAGCGAAATTAATTGCACTTGAGAAGCAAGAAGGAAGATACTTGAACTCCACCAACAAAATCTTGATGAACTCTTGAAGAATGAATTAAATCATGAAGAACCACCGTGAAGAACTCCGGTAACAAAAAAATGATGAGCTAGAATGAAGTAAGAAAAGAATAAGATGAGCCTTGCGATGACTCCGATGGGGTTCGACGAGATGGCAAATGAAACTTTGGACTCGGGAAAGAAAAGATGAAAAACACTTGAAGTAGAATTTATTCCTCAAGAACAAACTCCGAAGAAAAAGATTAATCACTTTGAGGAAATAAGAATAAGATTTATTGTATGCTTATCCTTCATCAAATTAAATTGATGACAAGAAATGGATTTTGCATATTATATACTTCTTGAAAAAAAGATTGAAAGTGACATATCACAAACTTGAGAAGGTCTTCATGAACCACCGGTAGGATTGAAAGAAGGGATGGATTAATATGATAATCAAAGAAAGAATCTTGAGCAGAACCACCGTAAGAATTAAAATGACTGATTAAATAGAATGAATCCGGGAAGAATTAGAAAGCACAAAAGATACTTGAGGAATTTAGAGAAAAGAATCGAAGATCGCGCTGATTAACGAATGCTTGAGCGCTTAGGAGGAATATTGAAGACGAGCAGAGGAGCACGAATATAGAATAATTGGAGCGACTTGAAAACTTGGAGCGAAGCTATATTTCAAAAGATGACCTCCGGATGATCGAGAGGAAAACAACATCTGAAGTACTCGGGATGGATGAAAAGAATTACTGGCTGAAACAATCGGATAGGATAACATCGAGCTAGCACCATAAATCTCCGGGAGAATGGACAAGATTTAAGAAAACTCTACTTGACCTTCAAATGACGACGAAACACCACCAAAATTAATGAGATACTCTGGAAGAAAGAAAGCAGAGAGGTTGAGCCAACAATGAAATGATTTGAAATTGATCTTGGAAAAGACATGTGACTGATGATATTCATTCTTCGTCACACTTGAAAAGAATTGAGAATAACTCCGGAAAAATCAGAAGTCGGGTAAGATCACAGGAAAAGACCTGTGGGTTAGGGCCCTTGAAAGAAACACCGTTGGAAAGGAAGAGATAGATGATCTTGGAACAATTGAAATACTTGAATGAGGTGAGCCTCGAATTAATTCAAACATAGAGCGAATCTCTGAGATTTCTTGCAGACTCCGGAAGGAAAAACTGGCGAGGCGAGCGATCAAGGAAAACACTTGAGCCGAGAGAAGAATATAATCACTACGAAAATGGAATTGAATCCACGGAGAAGAAAGGATGAAGAATAATGAGCGAGGCGAGAATTCACGGTTGAAATAATTGAGGAAAGTGAAGAGGCTCCACTCGAATGAAATTGATGGTCGGAAGAAACTAAAACTCTGCGGAAGAAAAAAGGTTGGGAGGCGGGAAAAACAAAGACAACTTGGAAGGAAATCGGCGAATATCTTGAAGAAAAACACCGTTGAAATCATTGATGAAAAGCAAAGACTTCACACGAGTAGGATGGATACTCGATTCTGACCTCGGTTACGACAAGAAAAGGGTGGGTGGGTGGGAAAAACAAGCGAGGATTGAACTTGAAAGATGAAGATGGTGAGTCGACTTGACGAGAAATGCACGGATGAAAGAGCTGAGGAACAACGATCGAAAAACCAACTGCGTGATCCTAAAGAAAATTTGAAAGGAAGAGAGTAGTTCAAAACACCTCGTCAAGATTCCTCACCAGAAGCGGCGATGGGGCAGAGGTAAAAATTCCTACTCTCGATATAACTGGACTCGAAAATAGTTTCTTCTAGACTCAACAACGGCCAAACTACACGATCAATCAAGGGGCTCCTAGGGTTGATTCGAGGCTCGATACCAACTTATCCGCCCAATATGAGCCCTATCCAAAAGGAACTCGATGGTCCCTGAGATAGAACCATATATCGAAGCTTTTGCAAGGTGGATATCATTACATCAACATTACATAATATGGGGATACATACATAAGGCACAAATGCCACAAGAATACATCAACATCATATACAAGATCAACATCCGACTACGGATGAAACATAAAGCTCAAGCGACATCCACCACTAGCCGGGCTGCCGACTGGAACCTATCCCACGATCGAAGAAGAAGAAGAACTCCAACAAGCAAAATCGCTCGTCGCAGTCATGATCATTGTACCTGCACACTGGCGGTGGTGTAGTGTCATGTGACCACAAGGACTCAGGTCCCATTACCACGGGTATCAAGACTAGCAAGCTTAAAGGGAAAGGAAGGGATAAAGTGGTGAGGTTGCAGCAGCGACTAAGCATATATGGTGGCTAACATCATAAATAAGGCGAGAAGAAAGCAAAGGCAGTCGTCAACTAGTAATGATCAAGAAGTGATCCTGAACTCCTACTTACGTCAAACATAACCCGAGCAATGTTCTCCTCTCGATCAGCGAAAAGACACTCACGATTCGCGCACGCAGTTGGTGTATTTTAGAAGAGTTTGCTTCAAGTTTACTACCGGATATTAACAAATTCCCATCTATACATAACGAGCACGGCTCTCGAAAGTTTATACCTACAGGGTGTCCCAACAGCCATGATAAGCTCTCGCGATCAACGAAGGATATTCCTTCTCCCGGGAAGACCGATCGGTCTCGGAATCCGGCTACAAGACATTCGGCGATAATAATAAAACCAGCCAAAACCCCGGGATGTCTGGAAATGATAAATGGGAGTCGCACATTACCTCGGTCTCAGGGCACCCGGATAAGTCAGCCTACGAGTAAAACCAGCCACAGGTTGCCCGTGGTGGCCTTGATCTGCTCGGTTCGGACCAACACTCGAAAGGATCCTTTGGGGGGCTAAAATAAAGATGACCCTCGAACAAAACCAAGGGAAAAAGGGCTAGGTGAGGCAAATGGTAAAACCAATGTTGGGCCTTTTGGAGAGTCTTATTCAAAGCGAACTGTCAAGGGTCCATAAATCACCCGACCGCGTTAAGGCGCAAAAATCCGGGAACATAATACCGATATAGCGAAACTAAAGGCGGCAAGAGTGGAACAAAACACCGGGCATAAGGCCGAGCCTTCCACCTTTACCAAGTATAGATGCATTAATAATATAAGATATATTGTGGTATCCCAACAAGTAAACATGTTCAACAAGGAACAACATCTCCATGTTCAACAAGGAACAAACTTCATCTTCACCAACTAACAACGCTATAAGAGAAATTTGAAGCAAAGCGTGTAACATGTAAACAACGGTTTGCATAGGAAAGGTGTCAAAGGTTAGAGTGACATGGCAATTTGGGATGGCTTGAGCAACAAGTGATAGGTAGCGCAGCATAGCGAAGAAACGAAGCAACTAGCATAGCAATGATAGTAATGGGGTAGCGGTCATCTTGCAAAATCCATAAGGAAGAAGAAGCGAGTCCATGAAGAAGGCGAGCGGATGAAGCCCGAACCAAGCGTGAGCGAGCGAATCTTCACGATCGCAGCAAGCAGGAACTAACAAGAAGAAGCACACAACATAGTAAGCGGACCACACATAGACAAGACATGATGCACAACCAAGCATGATGCATGACAAAGCTACATGAAGCTACTCATGGCAAGAGATGATGTAAACAAGAGCAACACCTCAAGACAAGTTTAAATCAGGCCGAGAACAACATATAACAATTCATGAAGTCCTCATATGCAAATTTCGAAATTGGTCCAGATCTGAATAAACCTTATGTTCAAGTTGTTAAACAGCAAGTTAAGATGCACCACGATGATCTACGAAATTCTAGTCAAGTTACATATAAAGTTCATTAGATTCGACTACGGTCTAGAAGATATGAGCAAAACAAGATAAACATGTCATTGATGCAAAATGCATACAAACATCAAGCAAACACCTCAAAACATGGATGCAACATGATAATATGCTACATGCAAAATCAAGCAAGTTTCATATAGAGCACACTCAAAAGCGAACAGCGGTTCAACACATACACTCTACAAAGATATGACAATCATCCCAAAACAGCAACTAGGCATATTAGAGCATCAAAACAACATGCTACAGGATCTCAACATAATAATAAAGCGCATGGGCATGATCTACAGGTAAAGCATTACAAAACATGAACACTGAGCTATCTCGAGAAACACTAGAACGTGCTCAAAAACACATGGCAAGATTGCAAAATAATGATTTCAGACTTTAGAAATTAACATCAAGTTGCAATGTTTAGTGCTATGAAACAACATGTTACAGGAACTTAACAAGGCAAAAAAAGGCATGGAATGAATCTACTAATTGCATAGAACAAAAGTCCTTTAGTGACCATAAGCCAAAGGATCAGAAAATGTAGTGGCACCCATGTAAACATGACAAGTTATATTACAGATTTAAACATGGCAGAAACAACAACAAGTAGGCATGTTGGTGAGCTTTAACCACTCACCACAGAGAAATGCATGGCATGGCAAGGCACCCAACAGTAAGAAGACATGGCATAGAAGCTATACAGGGCAGAACAACATCATATCATGCAAGGATCAATCACAACAACCTTGGCAAAATTGAATAACATGTAAACAATGCATGAAACATTTTATAGCAAAAGTAGAGCTCGATTGACTCAAGCTATGGCAATCCATAATTGCAAACAAGGGCATGGATGATGAGAGCAAGACAAGTATACAAAACATCCTTCTTGAAGTATCTCAAAATAAGCATGGATCTCTCGGTAGCATCAAGTTAACATGGCATCAAAATATCAGCAAAGCAGGCTGAAATCAGCAACATCGGGACACCTAGTTTGCATGCTTGTGCTAGTCACCACATAGATCAAAAAATATATGGCATACACCCCTGGAAAGATGGCATGGCATATTAGAAAACACATGTAGGACTCAAGTTCATAGGATGCACACATCAATCATGGCAAAAAATGACAAGTGCAAGTTGTTAGAAGCGAAACTAACATCATAGCACTCTTCCAGCAGCATTTCTTACATCAAGATGAGCTCAAATGAAAATGATGCAATGAGATGAAATGATCTACTCTTGGCGAACATTTTGACATATTACACGTGCAAAGCAGACTCGGATGCGAGAGTTATGATCACGATGAAAATGCAACAAAATATGCAACAAATTGGGGACTTAGTGGAATTTTGGACCTCGGGAAAAAATCAGCGGATCTGAATCGGGCAGGCTGCTTGGAGTTCGCGGAGGCAGTTTGCGCTCCTCGGAGCCTCTTAAATAAAAGTACTTTGAGTTGTAGAGTTTTGTTGTGATGCCATGTTGTATGTACTCATATCGGGCATATTTGTGCGTATGCTTGAAATGCTTGGTATGAGTGGGATCCGACAATCTAGTTGTTTATCCTTGGCAGCCTCTCATATGGGAAATGTAGTCTAGTGCTTCCTAGCGATAGTGAGTCCGCTACAGCCCGGTTCACGAGTCACACTAGCCAGCACTACTGCTGGGACACTTGGCCAGCACATGTGTTCACCTCGTTCCTATGTCATCGCCTTGAAATGTCATGCGGTGATATTGTCCTTCTAGCCTGCTACAGCCGGGACACGAGTCCTGTTAGCCAGTGCTGGCCTGAATTCATCGTTGATGACCGACATGCCGATGTGATTCATGTATGCCTGTCCCCATGGGTTAAGCGCCGCTTTGGGTTCACGACTAGCCATGTCGGCCGGGTTCTCTGTCATGTGGATGCTAGCGACACTATCATATCGTGAGCCAAAAGGCATAAGCGGTCCCGGGCCATGGTAAGGTGACACCCATTAGAATACCGTCGCGTGAGGCGCAGTGATATGAGGTGTTCTGCGGCTAGGTCAATGTGACTTGGAATCGGGGTCATGAGGGTCGCTCTGAGGTGCTTTCATGATATTTCCCCCTACCGATCTACGCTCTAGCTAAAGATCTTGCGGAGCCAGACTCAGCAGACTCACAACACGAGAAAGATACAGGGGTTTATCTTTGGTTGGGCCACCGGTGTGGTGTAATACCCTACTCGGTGTGGTGGTGGTGGATTGCCTCTTGGGCTGATGATGAGCAGTACATGAGGAAGAACAACCTCGAGGTTGAGGTGTTCTTGTCTTGAGTGAACTTGTGGTGTGAGTCGATGAACTGCCTCCCTCCACTCTTGTGGTGGCTAGTCCCTGTTATAGAGGCCTGGTCCTCTTCCCAAATGTCGGCGGGAAGGGAGCCAACAGCAGTGGGAAAATTTGAAGGGGCAGCTAGTACAAGCTATCGACAAAAGTGGTCTTCGCTGCGAAAAGCCTTGGGGTGACACCGTCTTGGGCTCCACGATGACCTCTTCACGTCGTCCTCTGGTCTTTGTCTCGTTGCTAATATGGCAACCTTTGCACGATGCCTCGGTACTCTTAAATGCGCTTGCCTCCTTAGCACCAAAGAGAGAAATGGGGGCCTTGCTTATGGCACCCTTAAGCGCCGTTCGTCATAGCTCACGTCCACGAGTGCCGTGAGTTTCCCCTTGATATCTCCGCTCCTCGTGAGCCTGCACAGCTAAACCACTCGGAGGAAGTCTTCGTCGCCCGCCTCACGAGGCCGAACCCTCGCGAAGGTCTTGGTTGCCTTGTTGATGAAGGCAGGCGTCACGGCGTTGTAGCCATGCCATGGGCATGAGCGAGCAAGTCTGGGGACCCCGTTCCTAGAAACGCCCGACAGTAGCCGGGCCCAAAGTGCGCTTCGGGCTTGCAGCGATGAAGCCAAGTCAGAGATTCAACACCGCGGGCCCCAAAAGCTCGCGACTTGGTCGGCAGCGTGGCGGTTGATTGGGCGTGGGCATCTCCGCTTCCCATGCTGCCTCGCTTCTCCCCACGACAAAGGGCCGTGGGCAGTTCTTTCCTTCATTTCTTCTTCCTTGCCTTGCTCCGGATCTCCTTTCTCCGCGCCCGTCGCTTTGCTTCCTCCAGATCTGCTCCACCCTTGCTGCTTACGCCGCCCATGGCGCCAGCATAAATCAAGTCTTCCTCAACGCCCGGCTTAATGCGAGCGGGCCCTCGGCATCCACGTCATGGAAAGAGCCTCGCCTCCGTGCGCCTGCGATAAGCAGGCGAAAGCAATGATGAAGGCGGATCTCCGGCTTGTGTCCAAAGCGAGCGAGCCGAGGGAGCACCTTCTTCCCTTCTTCTTGAGCAGCGTCGTCGCCGGGTTGGTTCCTCCTTTCTCGATTTCTTTTGTGAGTCCTCGACCACTCACGGGCTGAGCTGCATCTCCATCCCAACTCTGTCCTCCTCATCCATCTTCACCTACTCTGAGGCATACCTAGGCCTCATGCTGTCCGTGGCGCTCTTGCCATTTCTTCTTCCTCCGTGTCCTTGGCGAGCATATCACGGATCGCTAATTTAAATCGCCTGCGGCAAGGCCAGCTTCGATCTCGATCCTTTGGGAAGAAGGCCGACAACATCCGATCAAGTGGGTCATGATGGATGCTCGTAGCAGCGACCCATGCTGAACTTCCCACAGCGAGCGCCTCCTCCCAGAGGGTGGCCCAAAGCGAAGCTTGTCGACGGCGAGCATCGGTCTTGGGGCGAGATGATGGCCAGAGTTGAGGCAGGCAATGCTGGGGCCAGCCAAGGTGACATGGCAATGCTCTGAGAGTTCTTGATGTTGCAGGTTGCCCGCTCGAGCCTTGGCGCCCTCTGGAGCTTAGCGAAAAAGAAACCAAGACCGCTTTGAGGCGGGGGACTTACTGATGTGAGTGGGCCCGTCTTGTGCACGATAGTCGGGGACAACCAGGAGTACCAGCTAAGCCTTCCTTCCCTGTTCAAGTGCAGGGAGTGGGAGAATTTATAGCCTCGAGGCCGACTTTGTCTGCGTGGGCTGGTGCCGCGGCGCTTGCAGAAGCCCTATGGCGTGGAACCCGGTGGAGGTGTCTTATGATGAGTCCCTCGGAGGGAGAGAGGGAGGACTCGGAGAGACCTGGAAGAGGTGGAGGAGACTTCCTCTACGAGCAAGCCGAGATTCTTGGCCCTTCTGATGATGCCGATGCCGATGCCCACCCGGGGGTAGGGAGGCCTCCCATCCGGCGAAGAGCAGGTCATCGTTGGTGGCCAGGCGATGCTTCCGCCCGACACCTCCTGGGGCTGGATCCGGCTCTGCCTCTCGCCCGGTGCCGTGTGAACACCTGCCCCTCGGTCCATGTTGTCGAGCCTCAAGCTTCTCAAGCGGTCGGTGGAATCGTTCAGATGGACCGGTGATTGTCTTAAGCTTCGCCTTGTCCTTGTTAGTGCTCGTTGTTCCTGATGTTAGCTCTGGTTGATCAGGCCGACACGTCGGCGAAGAAGAAGGAAGGAGGATTCGGCGTGCCTCCTCCCCAAGGAAAGGAAGCGGCCAGCGCCCGTGTCTCCCCAACTCGGTCTTCCTCGCGAGGCCAGAGGAGCCTCGCCGACGTAAGTCAGCCCCCATGGCCCCTTAACCCGGAGGTGCCGGTAATAGGCGTGGTGACAAGGTCCCACTTCTCGGAACCCAGGTCTCCCAAGCCACAAGTAGCAGCGTCGCTTCTCCTTCCGTTGCATCTCACTTCCTAGTCCTTTGCTCCTGCTGCAACCTTGGGCGTGCCATTTAGGAGATGACCCAGCTCGGCAGACCTCCTGAGCATGGACCAGCGCTTGGTGGCGGGCATCTGGAACTAGCCTCTGGTGGCTTCATTCGATCTGGCAGTTGGCAGCGACTGGGCCAAGCTGCTGCGACCACAGGAGGGAGAAACAAAGGCAGCCATTGCAGCGATCGTGAGATGTTGAAAGATATAGCGCCGCCCGCGACCTGCCAAGAGCTAGAGTGAGTTGCAGATTCTGCGACAAACACGCTAGAGAGTCTTGTGCCGCTAGGAGAAGGAGGATGAGATGAAGGCCGGGAGAGAGCCGTCAGAACCGAGATGCCGAACTGGTGGAGCTGGGAAGAAGCGGAGCTGCCGTCATAACGGTTGGAGGAGCTGGGCGGAAGATGAGGACGAGGAGGCCGATCTTGATGCCAAGGCAGAGTCCTGGCAATCGCGTGGCCTTCATGATCTCGAGAGGAGGTCGCGAGGCACTAAGATGCTCTCTGCGCGGCTGGAGAAGCCTCTGGACACCCGAGATGGCCCGCCCGGCTACTTCCCTGTGGTGA
Source organism: Aegilops longissima (assembly GCA_021605205.1). Classification (NCBI taxonomy): domain Eukaryota; kingdom Viridiplantae; phylum Streptophyta; class Magnoliopsida; order Poales; family Poaceae; genus Aegilops; species Aegilops longissima. The sequence continues at coordinate 700,373,554 of CM038679.1, read as the reverse complement.
AGGCGCTTGAGGAGGTGGTCGGCGGCCTCGCTCCCCATGCAGAGCAAAAACTCGCGTCTGTCCTCGGCTGCAGCGACTGGGTCTTCAGCCATCTGCACCTCCGCGACCCCAATGCTATCCTTGGCGAGCTACTAGGCGATGTGGCTGGTCCAATCTGAGGCAGCTACGTGGTTATCGGGATCGGTGGGGGCCTTGCTGCGGAGGTTCCAAAGCTTTGTCTCCCGCTCCTCTGCAGCGTCGTTGACCTTGCGGCTGGTGGTGAAGACAAAGCCGATCCGCAGTGGCGCCTTCCATAGCGTTGGCGGCGCTGGAGGTGACCGGCCATTCCTCTGTTAGTTCTGCGACATGGCGGCCTCGTGGGCGTTTAGACTTTATTTGGTATTGTGAGGACAATATGCTTGTAATATTTGCTTCAAGATTTTGCGATTCCTTCCTATTGCTTTGCCTTCCTTACGCGTCGGCGAGACCGGCCCCAGTACCTCAACCGCCATTGGGCGATCGAACCGGGGCGGACCAAGGAATGAGGGCTATGTGACGATTAGGCTCCGAGTCGCGATGCTCAAGAGTCCCCTTGATGCATAAACAACATATAGGGAGGATTCGGCTGGGATAGATTATTATTCTACATCGAGCCTCGCCGCGCGTACCTCAACCACCATTGAGCGGCGGGAGACGGGGCCGGACCAAGGAGTGAGGCTACGTGACGTTAGGCTCTGAGTCGCGATGCCGAGTCCCCTTAACGTGCAAACAATCCCGTACCTGCCCTCGCCAAAGCCTCGAGAGGCGCGTGCCCTTGGTCGGAGGACTGGTTGGGTGGCATCGCTTAGGCGTGTTCCGTCGCTTCCCGTGCAGCCCCCATCGTGGCAGCTTTCGAGGGCGTTGCTGTGAAATTTGGGCGGCTGAGCTCTGGGCTCCACTGAGGTTGGAGCGACCGTGGGGTTGCCCTCGAGTTGTTTATCACCACCACGGCATGCTTCCGGCTTGTGCAGGCATAGCCGCTCCTCGTTAGTGTCGTCGATATGGAGCATGGTGCTTCCACTTGGGCGTGGGATGGGGCCGGGAGGGCCAGGGCATGTACAGCCCATGCGACCGCGTGGCTTGCAGCGGGGACTCTGAGTGTATCTGGGCACTCGTGAGCCGTGGCAGGACTCGAGGCCCTACCTCAAGCGGGTTGTGCCTGGTCTTGAGTCTTGGTATTTGTATGTTCTGCAAGGCGGTTAGATGCAAGCGGTCGTCCATAGGTCCCGCCCTCGGCGAGCTCGGCCTTGTTGGTATGCCGGTGGCGATGCACCGTGATCAAGGCGAGGTGAGGGCTGGAGAGCGATGGAAGCTCTGAGTCGCAATTCGAGAGCCCCCCCTTTTAACGTGTGGCGGATTGCATAGGGTGTACAGGCCCGCGGTGGCGTAATCGAGCAGATAGCGGTCGAGTTAAGCATAAAGGCAAATTGGCGGATAAATGCAGAAGATACATGCCTTTGGGTGCAGCGGCGGCTTAGGATGATGCAGCCCGAGCGCCCCGCCAAGGTAAGCTAAAGACTTAAGCAAAGGGATACATACGCGAGGACGGACCGTGCGGCTGGGAATAATGCAGCCGAGGCGCTCCAGCTTAACGAACTTGGAAGATGTCACAGTTACGTGAGCGAAGTACAATTGATGTAGCTGAAGCCCGCGTTGAAGAATGACTCCTCTGATCTACGGGACCACAGGCCACGGAGGCTCACGGGGGCTCGGGAGGTTCCGAGGCATCTCCATCTCCTCTTGAGCGGTGCGGATCCTGGCCTCTGAGGCGCGAGGATCTGCATAGAGATTCTGTTGATGAGCCCGGCGCCATGCTAGCAAGCGAAGGGCATGCAAACATAGTTGTGTGTGGGCCCTCACAGCTGCCCGCGCGTGATGGCCAGAAATGCTCACAGGGCAGCCTGTTGAGCCTGGGACATCGGCGCAGAGGCAACCCGGCATCCTCGCCTAGATGGGGAGCTGCGCCTGCGTGCTTGGCTGGTGGGCATGGCTCTTGCCTCTTGCAATTCTTAGGCGGTCTTGGTGATGAACTCTGGGTGGTGGGCACTCCTTGCTATGTTCTCCTAAGGGAAGCAGCGTGTGGCTCCGCCTCAAGTGGTTCCCAGCGCCTCCCTCGTGAGGTTGCAGGTCTGAGGCCCTCCGGAGAGGCCCGAGAGCCCTGCGAGGGGCCAGGCGCCAGGCGCTCTATCACGATGGTGGGGCGCCCCACAGGCGAGGATCACACAGTGAGACTCGTGGCGCCATCTCCTTGGGGTCTGTCAGCGTGGCAACTTCTTCTTGGGGATGGTCTCCGGAGGGCCTTATCACGCCCAATATACGACCCTATCAAAAGGAACTCGATGGTCCCTGAGATAGACCCGCATGTCGAAGCACTTTTGCAAGGTGGATATCATTACATCAACATTACATAATATGTGGGGATACATACATAAGGCACAAATGCCACAAGAATACATCAACATCATATACAAGATCAACATCCGACTCTGGATGAAACATAAACAAGCTCAAGCGACATCCACCACCCTAGCCCAGGCTGCCGACCTGGAACCTATCCCTGATCGAAGAAGAAGCGAAGAAGAACTCCAACAAGCAAACATAAAGCTCATGATCATCCATATAGCACACCTGCACTGGTGGTGTAGTAATGTCTGTGAGCCACAAGGACTCGCAATCCCATTACCATGGGTATCAAGACTAGCAAAGCTTAAAAAGGAAAGGAAGGGATAAAGTGGTGAGGTTGCAGCAGCAACTAAGCATATATGGTGGCTAACATGTCATAAATGAGGCGAGAAGAAGCAAAGGCGGTCGTCAACTAGTAATGATCAAGAAGTGATCCTGAACTCCTACTTACGTCAAACATAACCCGAAACCGTGTTCTCCTCTCGATCAACCCGAAAAAGAGACACTCACGATTCGCTTTACGGTTGGTGTATTTTAGAAGAGTTTGCTTCAAATTTACTACAACGGATATTAACAAATTCCCATCGCCACATAACTTGTGACACGGCTCAAAGTTTATACCTGCAGGGTGTCCCAACAGCCCATGATAAGCTCTCGCGATCAACGAAGGATATTCCTTCTCCCGGGAAGACCGATCAGTCTCGGAATCCGCTACAAGACATTTCGACAGTAATAAAATAAGACCAGCAAAGCCGCCGGATGTGCGACAAATCCTGATAGAATTGCGCACGTACCTCGGTCTCGGGCACACCGGATAAGTCAGCCTGAAGTAAAACCAGCCCTCGAGTTGCCCGTGGTGGCCCCTTGATCTGCTTTCAGTTCGGACCAACACTCGAAGAAGCATGGCCCGGGGGCTAAAATAAATGACCCTCGGGCTCCAAGAGCAAAGGAAAAAAAGGGCTGAAGTGAGGCAAATGGTAAAACCAATGTTGGGCCTTGCTAGAGTCTTATTCAAAGCGAACTGTCAGGGGTCCCATAAATCACCCGAGCCAGCGTTAAGGGCGCAAAAATCCAGGAACATAATACCGATATGGCGGAAACTAGGGCGGCAAAGTGGAACAAAACACGGGCATAAGGCGAGCCTTCCACCCTTTACCAAGTATATAGATGCATTAATAATATAAGATATATTGGTATCCCAACAAGTAAACATGTTCAACAAGGAACAACTCCATATTCAACAAAGGAACAAACTTCATCTTCTGCAACTAACAAGCGCTATAAGAGGGGCTGAGCAAAGCGGTAACATAATAAACAACGGTTTGCATAGGAAAGGTGTCAAGGGTTAGAGGCTGACATGGCAATTTGGGATGGCTTGAAGCGACCAAGTGATAGGTGGCCAGCGCATAGCGAAAGAAACGAAGCAACTAGCATAAATGATAGTAATGAGATCGAGGGTAGCGGTCATCTTGCCTGAAATCCCATAGGAAGAAGAGCGAGTCCATGAAGAAGGCGAGCGGATGAAGCGAACCAAGCATGAGCGAACGAATCCTCACGATGTAGCGAAGCAGGAACTAACAAGAAGAAGCACACAACATAGTAAGCGGACGGACACATAGACAAGACATGATGCACAACCAAGCATGATGCATGACAAAGCTACATGAAGCTACTCATGGCAAGATGATGCAAACAAGAGCAACACCACAAGACAAGTTTAAATGAGGCGAGAACAACATATAACAATTCGTGAAAGTCCTCATATGCAAATTTCGAAATTGGTCCAGATCTGAATAAACCTTATGTTCAAGTTGTTAAACAGCAAGTTAAGATGCACCACGATGATCTACGAAATTCTAGTCAAGTTACATATAAAGTTCATTAGATTGAGACTCTACGGTCTAGAAGATATGAGCAAAACAAGATAAGCATGCCATTGATGCAAAATGCATACAAACATCAAGCAAACACCTCAAAACATGATGCAACATGATAATATGAAACTACATGCAAAATCAAGCAAGTTTCATATAGAGCACACTCAAAAGCAGACAGCAGTTCAACACATACACCTCTATACAAGATATGACAACAATCTCCAAAACAGCAACTAGGCATATTGCGAGCATCAAAACAACATGCTACAGGATCTCAACATAATAATAAAGCGCATGGGCATGATCTACAGGTAAAGCACAAAACATGAACAGAGCTATCTCCGAAACAACTAGAACGTGCTCAAAAACACATGGCAAGATTGCAAATAATAGCAGTTTCATACTGCGAAAATTAACATCAGTTGCAATGTTTAGTGCTATGAAACAACATGTTACAGGAACTTAACAAGGCAAAAAAAGGCATGGAATGAATCTACTAATTGCATAGAACAAAAGTCCTTTAGTGACCATAAGCCAAGAGGATCGAGAAAATATGATGGCACCCATGTAAACATGACAAGTTATATTCTGATTTAAACATGGCAGAAACAAGTAGGCATGTTGGTGAGCTTTAACCACTCACCGGAGAAATACATGGCATGGCAAGAATAACATGGCATAGAAGCTATACAGGGCAAGAACAACATCATAGCATGCAAGGATCAATCACAACAACCTTGGCAAAATTGAATAACACATAAACAATCTGCGAAACATTTTATAGCAAAAGTAGAGAGCTCGATTGACTCAAGCTATGGCACTCCATAATTACAAACAAGGGCATGGATGGATAGAGCAAGAAAAGTATAACAAAACATCTGACTGAAGTATCTCAAAATAAGCATGGATCTCGGTAGCATCAAGTTAACATGGCATCAAAATATCAAAGCAGGGCTGAAATCAACAACATCGGGACACCTAGTTTGCATGTTTGTGCTATTCAGCACATAGATCACAAAATATATGGCATACACCCTGGAAAGATGGCATGGCATATTACAAAACACATGTAGGACTCAAGTTCATAGGATGCACACATCAATCATGGCAAAAATGACAAAAGTGCAAGTTACATTGAAGCAGAAACTAACATCACATAGCACTCTTCAACAGCATTTGGGACATCAAGATGAGCTCAAACGAAAATGATGCAATGAGATGAAATGATCTACTCTTAGAGGCGAACATTTTGACATATTACACGCAAAAGCAGACTACGGATGCGGAGTTATGATGCGATGAAATGCAACAAACAACAAATTCAGGGACTTAGTGGAATTTTGGACCTCGGGGAAAAAGTCAGCGGATCTGGATCGAACCAGGCTCGCCCGGAGTTCATGGAGAGCCAGGCCTGCGGCGAGGAAAAAGAAAGCCTTGCTTGGGGGAGGCGGATCGGCAGTCCCGTCCGGATCAGGGGACACAGGAGGGCGTGTGGTGGAGGCCGAGTGGCCATCCAGTAGTAATGGTGTGGTAGTATGAGGCCAGCGGCAGGCTGTGATCAGTGGTGACAGCTCAGGCCGTCTGAGTAGTGCGACCAGCAATGATGATGGCCGGGAGGTCAGCGAGCGGCCTTCCGATGGTCAGGCTGCGGAGGTAGCCCAGGCCGAGATAAGCAGCGGCGGAGGCTGAGGTGTGTGAGGCCAGATGGTAAGGCAGGCCTCGCTTCGGGCCCAGCAAGGTGGCCGTGGCAGACCCGCATAAAGGCTGTGAGGAGAGAAGCGAATGGGTGGAGCTAATGATGGCGCGCCTCATTGGCCGGCAGCAGCGTGACTGGACATGTCCGTGAGGATGGACATGTCCGTTGTGAGGAAGAGCGAGGGCTAGGTTTCATCTGCAGATTGATCGGAATTTGGGGAGGAGGTGTTTAAATAGGTAGAGGCTAGGAGAGTCAAATGAGGTGCGGTTTTCGGCCACTTGATCATGATCGAGCGAGCGAGAGCATGGAGAGGAAGTGGGTTTGGGCCACTTTGGAAGGGTGCTGGGCTGCAATACAAGGCCTGCGGTTACGGTTAACCGTTGGGTATAACGACCTCAAATGGCACGAGAAACTGGTGGTCTACGGTGCTATACCAGGCAGCTTGACAAACCTCGGGGCATTGAGACCGTTAACACCATACATGAAAATAGGTAAAAGAGGCGCGGAGACATAAGTGCGGATTACCAAAGCGGACAGAGGGAAAATGCTTGGATGCATGAGACGAACACGTATACAAAATGAATGCACATGATGACATGATATGAAATGCACATATGATGACATGGCAAAGTGCAACCGCATAAACATGACATAGCAGCGATGGCGAATAAGCTGGCGGACACTGGCGCTTCCGAATCCGGCGTTACAACACTCCTCCACTAACAAGAGATCTCGTCCGAGATCTTAGGACCGAGACGGAAGGGAAAAAGGGTGAGGTGAGAACAAAGCGCCAAGATAGAAGAGGCAAAGATCGAGAGCACTTTCGAAAGAAGAGGAGCGAGGAATAGCGAATCAGCTAGCCGGAATCGAGAAAGACTATGAAAGCACTCGTTCTAACCGGATGGTTAGAATGAGAAAAACGAATAATTTGAGAAGGACTTAAACCTCGGTTGAACAAGGAAAAATAGAACATGAGCTTGAGAAGATGGAATGACACTTGGAGATAAACAACAATGCCTCAGGAAGAATTGAAAAATTTTGAATGAAAATAATTTAGAAGGAAAGATTATTTGGAGTTGTTGAGAAAATTCAACAACGAAAAGAATAAACTTATTGTGGACATGGATAACATCCCAAAATCATAAGGGTAACCCGTACAAGCGGAAATGATTGAAAAGCTGGGAAGAGCGAAGGAATGCAAAAACTCCACTTCAAAGAAAGCGAAATTAATTGCACTTGAGAAGCAAGAAGGAAGATACTTGAACTCCACCAACAAAATCTTGATGAACTCTTGAAGAATGAATTAAATCATGAAGAACCACCGTGAAGAACTCCGGTAACAAAAAAATGATGAGCTAGAATGAAGTAAGAAAAGAATAAGATGAGCCTTGCGATGACTCCGATGGGGTTCGACGAGATGGCAAATGAAACTTTGGACTCGGGAAAGAAAAGATGAAAAACACTTGAAGTAGAATTTATTCCTCAAGAACAAACTCCGAAGAAAAAGATTAATCACTTTGAGGAAATAAGAATAAGATTTATTGTATGCTTATCCTTCATCAAATTAAATTGATGACAAGAAATGGATTTTGCATATTATATACTTCTTGAAAAAAAGATTGAAAGTGACATATCACAAACTTGAGAAGGTCTTCATGAACCACCGGTAGGATTGAAAGAAGGGATGGATTAATATGATAATCAAAGAAAGAATCTTGAGCAGAACCACCGTAAGAATTAAAATGACTGATTAAATAGAATGAATCCGGGAAGAATTAGAAAGCACAAAAGATACTTGAGGAATTTAGAGAAAAGAATCGAAGATCGCGCTGATTAACGAATGCTTGAGCGCTTAGGAGGAATATTGAAGACGAGCAGAGGAGCACGAATATAGAATAATTGGAGCGACTTGAAAACTTGGAGCGAAGCTATATTTCAAAAGATGACCTCCGGATGATCGAGAGGAAAACAACATCTGAAGTACTCGGGATGGATGAAAAGAATTACTGGCTGAAACAATCGGATAGGATAACATCGAGCTAGCACCATAAATCTCCGGGAGAATGGACAAGATTTAAGAAAACTCTACTTGACCTTCAAATGACGACGAAACACCACCAAAATTAATGAGATACTCTGGAAGAAAGAAAGCAGAGAGGTTGAGCCAACAATGAAATGATTTGAAATTGATCTTGGAAAAGACATGTGACTGATGATATTCATTCTTCGTCACACTTGAAAAGAATTGAGAATAACTCCGGAAAAATCAGAAGTCGGGTAAGATCACAGGAAAAGACCTGTGGGTTAGGGCCCTTGAAAGAAACACCGTTGGAAAGGAAGAGATAGATGATCTTGGAACAATTGAAATACTTGAATGAGGTGAGCCTCGAATTAATTCAAACATAGAGCGAATCTCTGAGATTTCTTGCAGACTCCGGAAGGAAAAACTGGCGAGGCGAGCGATCAAGGAAAACACTTGAGCCGAGAGAAGAATATAATCACTACGAAAATGGAATTGAATCCACGGAGAAGAAAGGATGAAGAATAATGAGCGAGGCGAGAATTCACGGTTGAAATAATTGAGGAAAGTGAAGAGGCTCCACTCGAATGAAATTGATGGTCGGAAGAAACTAAAACTCTGCGGAAGAAAAAAGGTTGGGAGGCGGGAAAAACAAAGACAACTTGGAAGGAAATCGGCGAATATCTTGAAGAAAAACACCGTTGAAATCATTGATGAAAAGCAAAGACTTCACACGAGTAGGATGGATACTCGATTCTGACCTCGGTTACGACAAGAAAAGGGTGGGTGGGTGGGAAAAACAAGCGAGGATTGAACTTGAAAGATGAAGATGGTGAGTCGACTTGACGAGAAATGCACGGATGAAAGAGCTGAGGAACAACGATCGAAAAACCAACTGCGTGATCCTAAAGAAAATTTGAAAGGAAGAGAGTAGTTCAAAACACCTCGTCAAGATTCCTCACCAGAAGCGGCGATGGGGCAGAGGTAAAAATTCCTACTCTCGATATAACTGGACTCGAAAATAGTTTCTTCTAGACTCAACAACGGCCAAACTACACGATCAATCAAGGGGCTCCTAGGGTTGATTCGAGGCTCGATACCAACTTATCCGCCCAATATGAGCCCTATCCAAAAGGAACTCGATGGTCCCTGAGATAGAACCATATATCGAAGCTTTTGCAAGGTGGATATCATTACATCAACATTACATAATATGGGGATACATACATAAGGCACAAATGCCACAAGAATACATCAACATCATATACAAGATCAACATCCGACTACGGATGAAACATAAAGCTCAAGCGACATCCACCACTAGCCGGGCTGCCGACTGGAACCTATCCCACGATCGAAGAAGAAGAAGAACTCCAACAAGCAAAATCGCTCGTCGCAGTCATGATCATTGTACCTGCACACTGGCGGTGGTGTAGTGTCATGTGACCACAAGGACTCAGGTCCCATTACCACGGGTATCAAGACTAGCAAGCTTAAAGGGAAAGGAAGGGATAAAGTGGTGAGGTTGCAGCAGCGACTAAGCATATATGGTGGCTAACATCATAAATAAGGCGAGAAGAAAGCAAAGGCAGTCGTCAACTAGTAATGATCAAGAAGTGATCCTGAACTCCTACTTACGTCAAACATAACCCGAGCAATGTTCTCCTCTCGATCAGCGAAAAGACACTCACGATTCGCGCACGCAGTTGGTGTATTTTAGAAGAGTTTGCTTCAAGTTTACTACCGGATATTAACAAATTCCCATCTATACATAACGAGCACGGCTCTCGAAAGTTTATACCTACAGGGTGTCCCAACAGCCATGATAAGCTCTCGCGATCAACGAAGGATATTCCTTCTCCCGGGAAGACCGATCGGTCTCGGAATCCGGCTACAAGACATTCGGCGATAATAATAAAACCAGCCAAAACCCCGGGATGTCTGGAAATGATAAATGGGAGTCGCACATTACCTCGGTCTCAGGGCACCCGGATAAGTCAGCCTACGAGTAAAACCAGCCACAGGTTGCCCGTGGTGGCCTTGATCTGCTCGGTTCGGACCAACACTCGAAAGGATCCTTTGGGGGGCTAAAATAAAGATGACCCTCGAACAAAACCAAGGGAAAAAGGGCTAGGTGAGGCAAATGGTAAAACCAATGTTGGGCCTTTTGGAGAGTCTTATTCAAAGCGAACTGTCAAGGGTCCATAAATCACCCGACCGCGTTAAGGCGCAAAAATCCGGGAACATAATACCGATATAGCGAAACTAAAGGCGGCAAGAGTGGAACAAAACACCGGGCATAAGGCCGAGCCTTCCACCTTTACCAAGTATAGATGCATTAATAATATAAGATATATTGTGGTATCCCAACAAGTAAACATGTTCAACAAGGAACAACATCTCCATGTTCAACAAGGAACAAACTTCATCTTCACCAACTAACAACGCTATAAGAGAAATTTGAAGCAAAGCGTGTAACATGTAAACAACGGTTTGCATAGGAAAGGTGTCAAAGGTTAGAGTGACATGGCAATTTGGGATGGCTTGAGCAACAAGTGATAGGTAGCGCAGCATAGCGAAGAAACGAAGCAACTAGCATAGCAATGATAGTAATGGGGTAGCGGTCATCTTGCAAAATCCATAAGGAAGAAGAAGCGAGTCCATGAAGAAGGCGAGCGGATGAAGCCCGAACCAAGCGTGAGCGAGCGAATCTTCACGATCGCAGCAAGCAGGAACTAACAAGAAGAAGCACACAACATAGTAAGCGGACCACACATAGACAAGACATGATGCACAACCAAGCATGATGCATGACAAAGCTACATGAAGCTACTCATGGCAAGAGATGATGTAAACAAGAGCAACACCTCAAGACAAGTTTAAATCAGGCCGAGAACAACATATAACAATTCATGAAGTCCTCATATGCAAATTTCGAAATTGGTCCAGATCTGAATAAACCTTATGTTCAAGTTGTTAAACAGCAAGTTAAGATGCACCACGATGATCTACGAAATTCTAGTCAAGTTACATATAAAGTTCATTAGATTCGACTACGGTCTAGAAGATATGAGCAAAACAAGATAAACATGTCATTGATGCAAAATGCATACAAACATCAAGCAAACACCTCAAAACATGGATGCAACATGATAATATGCTACATGCAAAATCAAGCAAGTTTCATATAGAGCACACTCAAAAGCGAACAGCGGTTCAACACATACACTCTACAAAGATATGACAATCATCCCAAAACAGCAACTAGGCATATTAGAGCATCAAAACAACATGCTACAGGATCTCAACATAATAATAAAGCGCATGGGCATGATCTACAGGTAAAGCATTACAAAACATGAACACTGAGCTATCTCGAGAAACACTAGAACGTGCTCAAAAACACATGGCAAGATTGCAAAATAATGATTTCAGACTTTAGAAATTAACATCAAGTTGCAATGTTTAGTGCTATGAAACAACATGTTACAGGAACTTAACAAGGCAAAAAAAGGCATGGAATGAATCTACTAATTGCATAGAACAAAAGTCCTTTAGTGACCATAAGCCAAAGGATCAGAAAATGTAGTGGCACCCATGTAAACATGACAAGTTATATTACAGATTTAAACATGGCAGAAACAACAACAAGTAGGCATGTTGGTGAGCTTTAACCACTCACCACAGAGAAATGCATGGCATGGCAAGGCACCCAACAGTAAGAAGACATGGCATAGAAGCTATACAGGGCAGAACAACATCATATCATGCAAGGATCAATCACAACAACCTTGGCAAAATTGAATAACATGTAAACAATGCATGAAACATTTTATAGCAAAAGTAGAGCTCGATTGACTCAAGCTATGGCAATCCATAATTGCAAACAAGGGCATGGATGATGAGAGCAAGACAAGTATACAAAACATCCTTCTTGAAGTATCTCAAAATAAGCATGGATCTCTCGGTAGCATCAAGTTAACATGGCATCAAAATATCAGCAAAGCAGGCTGAAATCAGCAACATCGGGACACCTAGTTTGCATGCTTGTGCTAGTCACCACATAGATCAAAAAATATATGGCATACACCCCTGGAAAGATGGCATGGCATATTAGAAAACACATGTAGGACTCAAGTTCATAGGATGCACACATCAATCATGGCAAAAAATGACAAGTGCAAGTTGTTAGAAGCGAAACTAACATCATAGCACTCTTCCAGCAGCATTTCTTACATCAAGATGAGCTCAAATGAAAATGATGCAATGAGATGAAATGATCTACTCTTGGCGAACATTTTGACATATTACACGTGCAAAGCAGACTCGGATGCGAGAGTTATGATCACGATGAAAATGCAACAAAATATGCAACAAATTGGGGACTTAGTGGAATTTTGGACCTCGGGAAAAAATCAGCGGATCTGAATCGGGCAGGCTGCTTGGAGTTCGCGGAGGCAGTTTGCCGACTCGGATGAAACATAAACAAGCTCAAGCGACATCCCCCTGCCAGGCTGCACAGGAACCTATCCCGATCGAAGAAGAAGCGAGAGAAGAACTCCAACAAGCAAACATCGCTCTCCGTCATGATCATCCATAACCTGTACACTGCCGGTGGTGTAGATGTCTGTGAGCCACAAGGACTCGCAATCCCATTACCATGGGTATCAAGACTAGCAAAGCTTAAAGGAAAGGAAGGGATAAAGTGGTGAGGTTGCAGCACAACTAAGCATATATGGTGGCTAACAGTCATAAATGAGGCGAGAAGAGAAGCAAAGGCAGTCGTCAACTAGTAATGATCAAGAAGTGATCTGAACTCCTACTTACGTCAAACATAACCCGAAACCGTGTTCTCCTCTCGATCAACCCGAAAAGAGACACTCCGATTCACGCTCAGGTTGGTGTATTTTAGAAGAGTTTGCTTCAAGTTTACTACAACGGATATTAACAAATTCCCATCGCCACATAACATGAGACACGGCTCTCGAAAGTTTATACCTGCGGTGTCCCAACAACCCATGATAAGCTCTCGCGATCAACGAAGGATATTCCTTCTCCCGGGAAGACCGATCAGTCTCGGAATCCCAGCTACAAGACATTTCGCAGTAATAAAATAAGACCAGCAAAGCCGCCGGATGTGCCGACAAATCCTGATAGAATTGACGTACCTCGGTCTCGAGGCACACCGGATAAGTCAGCCTCTGAGTAAAACCAGCCCTCGAGTTGCCCGTGGTGGCCCTTGATCTGCTGGTTCGGACCAACACTCGAAGAACAGCGGCGGGGGGGCTAAAATAAAGATGACCCTCGGGCTCCGGCCAAAGGAAAAAAGGGCTAGGTGAGGCAAATGGTAAAACCAATGTTGGGCCTTGCTAGAGGTCTTATTCAAAGCGAACTGTCAGGGGTCCCATAAATCACCCGACCAGCGTTAGGGCGCAAAAATCCAGGAACATAATACCGATATAGCGGAAACTAGGGCGGCAAGAGTGGAACAAAACACAGGGCATAAGGCGAGCCTTCCACCCTTTACCAAGTATATAGATGCATTAATAATATAAGATATATTGTGGTATCCCAACAAGTAAACATGTTCAACAAGGAACAACATCTCCATGTTCAACAAGGAACAAACTTCATCTTCACCTGCAACTAACAAGCGCTATAAGAGGGGCTGAGCAAAGCGGTAACATAGCCAAACAACGGTTTGCATAGGAAAGGTGTCAAAGGTTAGAGGCTGACATGGCAATTTGGGATGGCTTGAAGCAGCAAGTGATAGTAGCGCAGCATAGCGAAAAAACGAAGCAACTAGCATAGCAATGATAGTAATGAGATCCGGGTAGCGGTCATCTTGCCTGAAATCCCATAAGGAAGAAACGAGTCCATGAAGAAGGCGAGCGGATGAAGCAGAACCAAGCATGAGCGAGCGAATCCTCACGATGCATAGCAAGCAGGAACTAACAAGAAGAAGCACACAACATAGTAAGGACCACACATAGACAAGACATGATGCACAACCAAGCATGATGCATGACAAAGCTACATGAAGCTACTCATGGCAAGAGATGATGCAAACAAGAGCAACACCACAAGACAAGTTTAAATGAGGCGGAACAACATATAACAATTCGTAAGTCCTCATATGCAAATTTCGAAATTGGTCCAGATCTGAATAAACCTTATGTTCAAGTTGTTAAACAGCAAGTTAAGATGCACCACGATGATCTACGAAATTCTAGTCAAGTTACATATAAAGTTCATTAGATTGAACTCGGTCTAGAAGATATGAGCAAAACAAGATAAGCATGCCATTGATGCAAAATGCATACAAACATCAAGCAAACACCTCAAAACATGAATGCAACATGATAATATGAAACTACATGCAAAATCAAGCAAGTTTCATATAGAGCACACTCAAAAGCAGAACAGTTCAACACATACACTCTATACAAGATATGACAACAATCTCCAAAACAGCAACTAGGCATATTGCGAGCATCAAAACAACATGCTACAGGATCTCAACATAATAATAAAGCATGGGCATGATCTACAGGTAAAGCATTACAAAACATGAACACTGAGCTATCTCCAGAAACAACTAGAACGTGCTCAAAAACACATGGCAAGATTGCAAATAATAACAGTTTCATACTTTGCAGAAATTAACATCAGGTTGCAATGTTTAGTGCTATGAAACAACATGTTACAGGAACTTAACAAGGCAAAAAAAGGCATGGAATGAATCTACTAATTGCATAGAACAAAAGTCCTTTAGTGACCATAAGCCAAAGGATCGAGAAAATATGATGGCACCCATGTAAACATGACAAGTTATATTACTGATTTAAACATGGCGAAACAAGTAGGCATGTTGGTGAGCTTTAACCACTCACCACAGAGAAATGCATGGCATGGCAAGGCACCCAACAGTGAAGACATGGCATAGAAGCTATACAGGGCAAGAACAACATCATAGCATGCAAGGATCAATCACAACAACCTTGGCAAAATTGAATAACACTGTAAACAATCTGCGGAAACATTTTATAGCAAAAGTAGAGCTCGATTGACTCAAGCTATGGCACTCCATAATTGCAAACAAGGGCATGGATGGATAGAGCAAGAAAAGTATAACAAAACATCTGCTGAAGTATCTCAAAATAAGCATGGATCTCGGTAGCATCAAGTTAACATGGCATCAAAATATCGAAAGCAGGTGAAATCAACAACATCGGGACACCTAGTTTGCATGTTTGTGCTATTCAGCACATAGATCACAAAATATATGGCATACACCCTGGAAAGATGGCATGGCATATTACAAAACACATGTAGGACTCAAGTTCATAGGATGCACACATCAATCATGGCAAAAATGACAAAAGTGCAAGTTACATTGAAGCGAAACTAACATCACATAGCACTCTTCAACAGCATTTGGACATCAAGATGAGCTCAAAGCGAAAATGATGCAATGAGATGAAATGATCTACTCTTAGAGGCGAACATTTTGACATATTACACGCATAAGCAGACTACGGATGCAGAGTTATGATGCGATGAAAATGCAACAAAATATCAACAAATTCAGGGACTTAGTGGAATTTTGGACCTCGGGGAAAAAGTCAGCGGATCTGGATCGACCAGGCTGCGGAGTTCGCGGAGGCAGGGCTCGGCGGCGGGAAGAAGAAGGGCCGAGGCGGATCGGCAGTCCCGTCCGGATCGAGGGGACACGAGGCGTGGGTGGAGGCCGAGTGCCAGTCGAGCGAGCCGAGTGCCGTAGCTGAGGCCCGGCAGGCTTGAGCAGCTATGGCGTGAGGCAGCTCAGGCGATCTGAGCAGCCTGGACCAGCATGGTGGCCGGGAGGTCAGCGAGCAGGCCTCCGTGGTCAGCCGGCGAGCCCGGAGAAGCAGCAGCGGAGGCGGGGGAGGCCGATCGGCAGGCGGGCCTCGCTCGAGGCCCAGCAAGTGGCGGCAGCTGGCAACCCGCGTGGCCTTGAGGAGAGAAGCGATGGGATGGAGCGTGGCGCGCCTCATTGGCCGGAGCAGGCGACTGGACATGTCGTGAGGATGGACATGTCGTTGAGGAGGCGAGGGCTAGGGTTTCATCTGCGAATTGATCCGGAATTTGGGAGGAGGTGTTTAAATAGGTGAGGAGCTAGGAGAGTCAAATGAGGTGCGGTTTTCGCCCTGATCATGATCGAGCGAGCGAGAGCATGGAGAGGAGTTAGGTGGGTTTTGGGCCACTTTGGAAGGGTGCTGGGCTGCAATACAAAGAGCCTGCGGTTACCGGTTAACCGTTGGAGTATAACGACCTCAAATGGCACGAAACTTGACGCGGTCTACGGTGCTATACCAAGGCAGCTTGACAAACCTCGGGGCATTCGAGACCGTTAACACCCACATGAAAATAGGTAAAAGGCGCGGAGACATAGGAGTGCGGATTACAAAGCGGACAGGGGAAAATGCTTGGATGCATGAGGCGAACACGTATGCAAAATGAAATGCACATGATGACATGATATGAAATGCATATGATGACATGGCAAAGTGCAACCGCAAACATGACATAGCAGCGATGGCGAATAAGCTGGCGGACACTGGCGCATCGAATCCGGCGTTACAACACTCCTCCACTAACAAGAGATCTCGTCCGAGATCTTAGGACCGAACGGAAGGAAAAGGGTGAGGTGAAACAAGAAGCAAGATAGAAGAGCAAAGAATCGAGAGCACTTTCGAAAGAAGAGGAGCGATGAGAATGGCGAGAATCGAAAGCGGAATCGGAAAGACTATGAAAGCACTCGTTCTAACGGATGGTTAGAATGAGAAAAGAAACGAATAAGACTGAAAGGACTTAGGCAACACTCGGTTGAACAAGGAAAGAATAGAACATGAGCTTGGAAGATGGAATGACACTTGGAGATAAACAACGCAATGCCTCGGAAGAATTGAAAAATTTTGAATGAAAATAATTTAGAAGGAAAGATTATTGGAGTTGTTGAGAAAATTCAACAACGAAAAGAATAAACTTATTGTGGACTTATGGATAACATCCCAAAATCATAAGGTGATAACCGCCACAAGCGGAAATGATTGAAAAGCTGAGAAAGAGCGAAGGAATGCAAAAACTCCACTTCAAAAGAAAGCGGAGAATTAATTGCACTTGAGAAGCAAGAAGGAAAGATACTTGAACTCCACCAACAAAATCTTGATGAACTCTTGAAGAATGAATTAAATCATGAAGAACCACCGTGAAGAACTCCGGTAACAAAAAAATGATGAGCTAGAATGAAGTAAGAAAGAATAAGATGAGCCTTGCGATGACTCCGATGGGGTTCGACGAGATGGCAAATGAAACTTTGGACTCGGAAAGAAAGATGAAAAACACTTGGAAGTAGAATTTATTCCTCAGAACAAACTCCGAAGAAAAGATTAATCACTTTGAGGAAATAAGAATAAGATTTATTGTATGCTTATCCTTCATCAAATTAAATTGATGACAAGAAATGGATTTTGCATATTATTATACTTCTTGAAAAAAAGATTGAAAGTGACATATCACAAACTTGAGAAGGTCTTCATGAACCACCGGTAGGATTGAAAGAAGGATGGATTAATATGATAATCAAAGAAAAGAATCTTGAGCAGAACCACCGTAAGAATTGGAAATGACTGATTAAATAGAATGAATCACGGGAAGAATTAGAAGCACAAAAGATACTTGAGGAATTTAGAGAAAAGAGATCGAAGAGATCGCTGCTGATTAGAATGCTTGAGCCTTAGGAGGAATATTGAAGACGAGCGAAGGGAGCACGAATATAGAATAATTGGAGAGCGACTTGAAAACTTGGAGCGAAGCTATATTTCAAAAGATGACCTCCGGATGATCGAGAGGAAAACAACATCTGAAGTACTCGGATGGATGAAAAGAATTACTGGCTGGAAACAATCGGATAGGATAACATCGAGCTAGCACCATAAATCTCCGGGAGAATGGACAAGATTTAGAGAAACTCTACTTGACCTTCAAATGCGACGAAACACCACCAAAATTAATGAGATACTCGGAAGAAAGAAAAGCAGAGAGGTTGAGCCAACAATGAAATGATTTGAAATTGATCTTGGAAAAGACATGTATTGATGATATTCATTCTTCGTCACACTTGAAAAGAATTGAGAATAACTCGGAAAAATCAGAAAGTCGGGTAAGATCACAGGAAAAGACACGTGGGTTAGGGCCCTTGAAAAGAAACACCGTTGGAAAGGAAGAGATAGATGATGGCGGAACAATTGAAATACTTGAATGAGGTGACAGCCTCGAATTAATTCAAACATAGAGCGAATCTCTGAGATTTCTTGAGACTCCGGAAGGAAAAACTGGCGAAGAGCGAGCGATCAAGGAAAACACTTGAGCCGAGAAAGAATATAATCACTACGAAAAATGGAATTGAATCCACGGAGAAGAAAGGGATGAAGAATAGACGAGCAGGCGAGAATTCACGGTTGAAATAATTGAGGAAGGCTGAAGAGGCTCCACTCGAATGAAATTGATGGTCGGAAGAAACTAAAACTGCGGAAGAAAAAGGTTGGGAGGCGGGAAAAACAAAGACAACTTGGAAGGAAATCGGCGAATATCTTGAAGAAAACACCGTTGAAATCATTGATGAGAAAGCAAAGACTTCACGAGTAGGATGGATACTCGATTCTGACCTCCGGTTACGACAAGAAAAAGGGTGGGTGGGTGGGAAAGAAAACAACGAGGATTGAACTTGGCAAAGATGAAGATGGTGAGTCGACTTGACGAAAATGCACGGATGAAAAGAGCTGAGGAACAACGATCGAAAAACCAACTGCGTGATCCTAAAGAAAATTTGAAAGGGAAGAGTAGTTCAAAACACCTCGTCAAGATTCCTCACCGAGCGGCGATGGGGCAGAGGGTAAAAAATTCCTACTCTCGATATAACTGGACTCGAAAATAGTTTACTTCTAGACTCAACAACGGCCAAACTACACGATCAATCAAGGGGCTCCTAGGGTTGGTCGAGGCTCACGATACCAACTTATCACGCCCAATATGCGACCCTATCCAAAAGGAACTCGATGGTCCCACAGATAGACCCATATGAAGCGCTTTTGCAAGGTGGATATCATTACATCAACATTACATAATATGGGGATACATACATAAGGCACAAATGCCACAAGAATACATCAACATCATATACAAGATCAACATCCGACTACGGATGAAACATAAGAAGCTCAAGCGACATCCACCTGCTAGCCAGGCTGCCGACACGGAACCTATCCCGATCGAAGAAGAAGCGGAAGAAGAACTCCAACAAGCAAACATCGCTCTCCGTCATGATCATCGCATAACCTGTACACCAAGCTGGTGGTGTAGTGTCTGTGAGCCACAAGGACTCAACAATCCCATTACCACGGGTATCAAGACTAGCAAAGCTTAAAGGGAAAGGAAGGGATAAAGTGGTGAGGTTGCAGCAGCGACTAAGCATATATGGTGGCTAACATCGCAAATGAGGCGAGAAGAGAAGCAAAGGCAGTCGTCAACTAGTAATGATCAAGAAGTGATCCTGAACTCCTACTTCGTCAAACATAACCGAAACCGTGTTCTCCTCTCGATCAACCCGAAAAGAGACACTCACGATTCGCTACAGTTGGTGTATTTTAGAAGAGTTTGCTTCAAGTTTACTACAACGGATATTAACAAATTCCCATCGCCACATAACGCGAGCACGGCTCTCGAAAGTTTATACCTGCGGGGTGTCCCAACAGCCATGATAAGCTCTCGCGATCAACGAAGGATATTCCTTCTCCCGGGAAGACCGATCAGTCTCGGAATCCGGCTACAAGACATTCGGCGATAATAAAACAAGACCAGCAAAAGCCGCCGGATGTGCGACAAATCTGATAGGAGTCGCGTACCTCGGTCTCGGGCACACCGGATAAGTCAGCCTAGAGTAAAACCAGCCACAGGTTGCCCGTGGTGGCCCATGATCTGCTCGGTTCGGACCAACACTCGAAGGATCACGGCGGGGGCTAAAATAAAGATGACCCTCGACTCCGAAACCCAAGGGAAAAAGGGCTAGGTGAGGCAAATGGTAAAACCAATGTTGGGCCTTCTTGGAGAGTCTTATTCAAGCGAACTGTCAAGGGGTCCATAAATCACCCGACCGCGTTAGGGCCAAAAATCCGGGAACATAATACCGATATGCGGAAACTAGAGGCGGCAAGAGTGGAACAAAACACCAGGCATAAGGCCGAGCCTTCCACCCTTTACCAAGTATATAGATGCATTAATAATATAAGATATATTGTGGTATCCCAACAAGTAAACATGTTCAACAAGGAACAACATCTCCATGTTCAACAAGGAACAAACTTCATCTTCACTGCAACTAACAACGCTATAAGAGAAATTTGAGCAAAGCGGTAACATAGCCAAACAACGGTTTGCATAGGAAAGGTGTCAAAGGTTAGAGTGACATGGCAATTTGGGATGGCTTGAGCAACAAGTGATAGGTAGCGCAGCATAGCGAAAAGAAACGAAGCAACTAGCATAGCAATGATAGTAATGAGATCGGTAGCGTCATCTTGCCGAAATCCAAGGAAGAAGAAGCGAGTCCATGAAGAAGGCGAGCGGATGAAGCCGAACCAAGCGTGAGCGAGCGAATCTTCACGATGCATAGCAAGCAGGAACTAACAAGAAGAAGCACACAACATAGTAAGCGGACCACACATAGACAAGACATGATGCACAACCAAGCATGATGCATGACAAAGCTACATGAAGCTACTCACGGCAGAGATGATGTAAACAAGAGCAACACCTCAAGACAAGTTTAAATCAGGCAGAACAACATATAACAATTCCGGTGAAGTCCTCATATACAAATTTCGAAATTGGTCCAGATCTGAATAAACCTTATGTTCAAGTTGTTAAACAGCAAGTTAAGATGCACCACGATGATCTACGAAATTCTAGTCAAGTTACATATAAAGTTCATTAGATTAGACTACGGTCTAGAAGATATGAGCAAAACAAGATAAGCATGTCATTGGTGCAAAATGCATACAAACATCAAGCAAACACCTCAAAACATAGATGCAACATGATAATATGAAACTACATGCAAAATCAAGCAAGTTTCATATAGAGCACACTCAAAAGCAGACAGCAGTTCAACACATACACTCTATACAAGATATGACAACAATCATCCAAAACAGCAACTAGGCATATTACGAGCATCAAAACAACATGCTACAGGATCTCAACATAATAATAAAAGCGCATGGGCATGATCTACAGGTAAAGCATTACAAAACATGAACACTGAGCTATCTCCGAAACAACTAGAGCGTGCTCAAAAACACATGGCAAGATTGCAAATAATAAGTTTCAGACTTTGAAATTAACATCGAGGTTGCAATGTTTAGTGCTATGAAACAACATGTTACAGGAACTTAACAAGGCAAAAAAAGGCATGGAATGAATCTACTAATTGCATAGAACAAAAGTCCTTTAGTGACCATAAGCCAAAGAGGATCAGAAAATATGATGGCACCCATGTAAACATGACAAGTTATATTACAGATTTAAACATGGCAGAAACAACAACAAGTAGGCATGTTGGTGAGCTTTAACCACTCACCACAGAGAAATGCATGGCATGGCAAGGCACCCAACAGTAAGAAGACATGGCATAGAAGCTATACAGGGCAAGAACAACATCATATCATGCAAGGATCAATCACAACAACCTTGGCAAAATTGAATAACCTGTAAACAATCTGCCAGGAAACATTTTATAGCAAAAGTAGAGCTCGATTGACTCAAGCTATGGCAATCCATAATTGCAAACAAGGGCATGGATGATAGAGCAAGACAAGTATAACAAAACATCCTTACTGAAGTATCTCAAAATAAGCATGGATCTCTCGGTAGCATCAAGTTAACATGGCATCAAAATATCAGCAAAACAGGGCTGAAATCAGCAACATCAGGACACCTAGTTTGCATGCTTGTGCTATTCACCACATAGATCAAAAAAATATATGGCATACACCCCTGGAAAGATGGCATGGCATATTAGAAAACACATGTAGGACTCAAGTTCATAGGATGCACACATCAATCATGGCAAAAATGACAAGTGCAAGTTACATTAGAAAGCGAAACTAACATCACATAGCACTCTTCAGCAGCATTTCTTACATCAAGATGAGCTCAAATGAAACGATGCAATGAGATGAAATGATCTACTCTTGGCGAACATTTTGACATATTACACGTGCAAAGCAGACTCGGATGCAGAGTTATGATCCGATGAAAATGCAACAAAATATGCAACAAATTGGGGACTTAGTGGAATTTTGGACCTCGGGGAAAAAAGCGGATCTGGATGGGCGGCTCGGGTTCGGGAGCAGTTC